>VWZF01003276.1:234253-297085 GCA_013396755.1 Sclerurus mexicanus
TTTACAATGGTAGTTCAACGTCTATAATGGTGTACAATGCTTTAGATGCTTAGTGGTTGTGATGTCGTTACCTCTAGTTATGCATGAGCTATATTACATATAATCATGTGAATGTTGCCTTATACATAGATTTATATATATTTTTTACTAAAATAAAAATAAAGTGTAATACCTTAATATATTACCTATATATATATTACCTATATATAATATATTATAAAATAATTGTNAAAACCTTGGAGCACTTATAGAGACCTAACAAAGATATGTATATTGTAAACTTCCTCATTCTTTTTGTAAGAAATAGGACCATTCCTTTGAAATGAATTTGATTAACTGTTTAATCAAATCTCTTACGCAACTAAATCATGTTGAGGAAATAGTCAGAAAAGAGTAACAGGAGTGCATTATTCTTCTAATCTTCAGGAAAACAAAGGTCTTATAGTTTTGTTTTACTAATTGATGGCCTGTTTCCAAAAAGTAAAGGTTTATTGATTTAGGAATTATAAAGACAGAAGGAATAAGTTGGGAGCATCCTTAAATATCTAAATCCCAGTCCAATGAACCTCATTTAATGAGTTCTAATCTGAATGAGATCATATCTCTGTGTATGGATGGAGATGGATGGATAGATGGATGGATGGATGGATGGATGGATGGATGGATGGATGGATGGATGGATGGATCCCTTGTCTTAAAAATTAAAAGTATTTAAGAATTTTCCAGACTTTTTTGGCTGATGAATCAGTTATCTATAATCTCTTAAAAATGTTATGTCCTTAAATTGTATCTAGTAGCATTCTCAAGGTATTTCATCACATTGTAACCCATTGTTTAAATAGCCTTCTTATCAGCTTTCTGCAGTCAGGTACATGTTTGCAGACTGCAGTTGAGTTACTGACTTTTATTTTTACTACATCAACTTTCTTGGTATTTATAATGAAACTTCAGGTAATTTTTTAGTTTACTATATTACAGTAGATTTACATCACCAAATTTATGTTACCAATTACATTAAATTTACATCACTAATATAATTTTGAATGTCGTTAATTTGGTGCCAAGAGTCTTCCTCATCTTCCTCATTTATAATGAAATTACCTTTTAAATGTGTAATATGAATACATCACCATCTACCTTTTACATAAAGTCTATAGCTTTTAAAGATAGAATTAGCTTTCCCGTTACTGAATTATTTCAGACAACTCTATGTTACAACCCTAATTATAAGCATAGTGTTTCATTTCCAGAGTCAGAATTATCTTTGTTATTAAACTATAAACATGTGTCCTTGGATTGGATTTAGTGATTCAGTTCAGACTGAGATATTTACATAGAAATACATATATGAGAAGTGTTTAAGTTCTCTTTATAGTCCACATTTCTAGCCAGTAGGACTGATGCAATGATTACCCTGGCACGCCACAAGTCAAACAGAGGCATCTAGTGATGTTTCAAAGTAAGGGTATTTGACACATCTGATAAAGGGCGAGTTAGATACCTGTACCCTGAATGATTAGCTACTGGGGAAGAATATGGACCTGATATGCATACATAGTGTCCTAAAGTATCTGCAAGCCTTTTTTCTTCCCTTCTCCTTCTTTCTGAAGTCCTAGTGTTAGTTTCTTGTAATTGCTATCCCCCTACTAAACTGATTATTTTTTATATATTAAATTTCCATCTCCTTAAACATTCATCAAATGTAGGATAATCTTAATATTTAGAACTACAGTTGAAGTTATGCTACTGTCACCTTAGATGTTCAAATCAAACACATAAACATAGAAGGATAACTTTAAAAAACCCCAAACATGTTTAATCTAAACATTCAGTCCACAATTCAGTCCACCAGTTTGTGATTATTTCCAACAGTCCCTGGTCATGCTGTTCAATAAGTTCAGTAAGCATAGTATATGTAATTAAGATGAGATTATTTAAAGAACAGAATTGCAATTTGTTTCCATTTCATCTGTTGTGATACTTCACATTACACATTTGAAAAAAATAAAAAAATACCCAACAACCTAATTTCTGCACATATGTTGGCAAGTACCCAGCCATTAAGCGGGTAGCACTGATATTTTTATACAAAGTTTCTCTTTTGTCAGAAGCATATTCAACAGGGGTAAAAGGTCAGGTTAAATAAGAATAAACTGTTTTTTCCCTTCCCATCCAAATGGCTCTAAATCTCTTTATATCTCTCTATATCCTTTGACATATGTTCTAGTTAGAAACACTGTCTCTTAAGAATGTAAAGTGCTAAGCTTTTCTTAGCTAGATCAAAGTAATGACACCATAAGAAACACCTTGAAATGTAAATATTTATGTAAGGATTTTTTTAAATCATGAATATGAGAGTTGTTGTTCTCTACGTCACCTGAGAAATCTTATAAACAGTTTGGGGGGGTTTTTTCTGAAAAAGAACAAATTATTGCAAGATGACTGAAACATAGTTACTGATTTCTGTACTGCAACTGCAGCACAGCTTCAGGGCAAGAAATGTCAGTGGTGTTTATGTACATATGTAGATATATTTGTATATATATGTGTATATATATACAAATATGTCTCAATATAGTCATATACAAATAGATAGGCAGATAGATAGATAGATAGATAGATAGATAGATAGATAGATAGATAGATAGATAGATAGATAGATAAGATGTTGTCACATGGGTTTTGAAGTTCTTGGAGTTTTGTTTTTGGGAGGTTTTTAACTGGGTTGTTGTTTTCTTTTTCAAATAGGGTGAAATTGTGTACATAGTGATCCAGAGCTGCCTTTACTGACTTTAACCAGTTTGTCAGTCTTATTGGGTCATACATGGAACAAAAATATCTTAAGAATTTTTAAGTGAAATGCAAGACACAACTATGACAAGACAGTTATAGTTAGAACAATGTCACTGTTAAAAGGAAAGTTGGTAATAAAGGCTTGGCCTCCATTTTCTGTTCTGACAACTTACTTAATGGATGCAAATCAGAACAGGGACCAAAGAAGAGAGAAGCAACACTACAATGTTAAAGCCATAATTTGGAAATATAGGATGGAGAATTTATGCTATTTTTAGTTTGTTTGTAAGTACATCTGGTCAAGCCTAAAATTTATGGTTATCAGATACTTAATGGTCACCAGAGACTTGACAATCTAAATTGCTAAGGTCTAATGAAGATAAATAACATTCTAGGCATGGATACATTCTACATACTGAAGAGAAATTGACACAGATGTTGTTGCCAGGCAACGCATCAACTCATCTCCCCGTGTAAAACATGCATTTCCTACAATTTTACTGTGTGTTTAGCCAGAAAAGATAGGGATGGAGGAGGGAGGGGACAGAGACTAGTATTCTATTTCACTAAATTACTATTGCATAGTAATGTGTCAGAAAAAAAAAATCTATATTTGCTAAATAATTTTACTATGGACTTAAGATACTCATTCTTTTTTTATGGCTTTTGGGTATAAAACAAGGTTTAACAGCACAGTCACTTACTACTGGTCAGCTTTAAAATGTTATATTGTACATTTTAATTGAATAATGATGGTGTCTTTAGTGATTTCTGTTGGTAGCTGAGCAATGTTGTTGATACAGTGCCAGTGATTTTCTGTAAAAGGACGAAATTGCATTTTGTCTCTCAGTTCAAAAAAGCGTTCAGCTCTATCATCATTTTTTCTGTGTGCAGGCAATTTGTGACGGATTTGTGTTTTCTGTTTCATTCTCTCTCTCTTATTATAGAATAGGTCTTTGATTGTTCTTGTTACATAGGGTTTTTCTAAGTGCTATACAAGTACTACATAAGCTTCATAATTAAGATTTATTTCTAACAAAGCAAAATTGAATTACCATTAAGAGAAGTGTATAGAGCTTAATGATATTCTAGTAAAGCTCAGAAACCTATTCCATAACAATCATTTCTCTAAGAACCTGCTCTCATATTTTCTTGATTGTGTTACATTTCCAATTAATACACATTTGAAGTAGAATGAAGAGTGTTTACAGTAAAAGCAAATGTTGCTTTGCATTCCATTCCACTTTGATTCTTTGTTTTATAAACTACTTTACTATACTTTGTTCCTGCATTTTTACACAGCTTATTGGTGACAAAAGTAAAGCAACAGAAAAGCATCATCGCACTTACTATAGTATAACAAATACAGTGAATTTAAAATTAGTTCAGCAGTGTACTTGTTAGAGAAGTGCAGGCCCTGTCTGTCTTCTTGATAGCAATCATGATAAATATTTAACATGCTTAAGATGCATGGGGCATGTTTCTCAATTTTACACAACCCAGACTCAGACTTCCAGTTTTCCTCACAACTAATGCTGAGATAGATAATGGGGAAAATTCTAATTCGGTAGTCTTAAGATCAAGCAATGATACCACATGCAGCTATATTTTCAGGAACCAAATTTGAGATCAAGTATTCAAAGAATTAATATTTTTCTGATTCATTTTTGCATTCATTGTTTGTCATCATCTGAGCTACTGAAAAACTAATTAGTTTATAAACAATTTACAAAGAAAGCACTACACAAATGTTTGTTCAGTGCTGCATCCAATACTGGACAGGAGAATATGTAGAACATATGGTAAGTAAAGTCACAGGGTTATAAATTGTGTTACATCTTTCTAAACAAGATAAGGTTTTTTCCCCATTTCTAATATTTAAATTTTTCTTTCTGTGATTTTCTTTTTTTTTTTTTGCATCTGGCTTAAAACTGCATTTAGTAATATAAATATAAATTTCTATGCTTCATTTTACTCCAATTTGATGCTGCACCATGCCCTTAATAACATGTTTTAAATTTTAGTCTGCACTGTAGTGATCAAGTAGTTGGACTAGATGATTATTGTTGGTCCCTTCCAACTGGAACTATTCAAAGAAGACACATAATACATTGAAACTCCATGGAAAGTTTGTCCACTAGAACCTTAGATTCAGCATCAGAACTAAATATGGTACATATTACTAACTCTCCTAAGCAGCAAGTTGTATGTATTTCTTTCCTTTATTTGCTGCCTTTAAATGGAATTCTTACTGCTCTACTTAGAAACTACCCAGGGCTCAAAATAGAAATGCTATCTTTTTGAGTTGATTGATATCATTTGCCTTTCAATAAAAGATATATCAGCTTTGAAGACCAAACTCATGCTATATCAGATAGTTTACCCTACAAAAATAAGATTCAGGTGGTCAGTCTTTTGCTTAGTAAGTGTATTTCAGATAACAAAGGCAATTGAGGTGAAGTTGGTTCCCCCCAAGCCAGTGAACACAGGAAATTTATGCCCCTTTTCTTTGGTGGGACAAGGTCTTGCAGTCATACAGGTTCTTTTGTTTGACTCAGACACTGCAAAAAAAGTGCATCTTAACAGGATACTCTGTTGCTTTTTACTAAAGGACAACATAAGGAATATTTAGAGCTTTCCAATATCTCAGTTTTCACACCTGACGATATGTCTCAACGTAGCAAACATACAAGGTGGTCAAGGCTGAGGAGCAAAGTGGTTCACACGCTTGTATCCAGTGAAGAGTACTTTCAGCAGTAAACAAAAGTCTTGTTATCCTGGACTTAGTCTGAATTTTGTGCTAAGTTATCACTGGATAAAATACAAACAAAAAATTCTACAAAGAAAACATTTTTCTCAGGCATACTCAGTGATACTCATTTTTTCAAGCTTTCCCTAGCCTTTTGACTTTATCCTTATAAAGTATGTTGATGAAATTTATGTTGAAAATTTCACACAGTGGGGGACAGTCTTCAACATGTGATAATGTTTTATTTCTAATATGTTTTGATAATCAATGAGATAGTAAAAATTAGAATTCACAATATTATTACTGGAGCCTAACTGGAAATGACTAAGATGAAAGGACAGGGTTTTTTAATTATACTGTATTACAAATTATTTAAGAATCTGTCAATACTTTCAGTAATAGTCATAATTTTTCCAAGATCAGAAAGGCTTTTATTTCTGTTTTGCAGTCCTGGAGGATTCTTCTGAAAGAAGAATGGAGGATTCTTCTGAAAGAAGAAATAAGCCTAGAGAACCTACCCTGATCCATCTTAAAAAATGGATATAAAGGTATTGTAAAGGAACCTTTAACTGTCATCAGTTAGAGAATTTCTTCACAGTTCTTTTCTTTTTATGTTTTTGTGTCACTTCAGAGCTCTAGTAGACTAAAATTTGGGGGAGATGAGTCAAAATACAGTTTTGTATTGCCTCATTTTGCCCCATATTTAAACAATTCCATCAGACTGTGAGATCCCACCTGGAGTACTGCATCTGGCTCTGGGATCCCCAGTACAGTAAGGGCAACAACCTGTTGGAGCAAGTCCAGAGGAGGAACACCAAGATAGTTAGAGGGATGGAGCACCTCTCCTATGAGGAAAGGCTAAGAGAATTGGGATTGATCAGCCTGGAAAGGAGTCAACTACAAAGGTGGAAAGAGACTATTTACAGATTTTAAACTGAGAAAGAATAGGTTTAGGTTAGATACAAGGAAGAAATTCTTTGCTGTGATAGAGACGAGGCACTGGAAGTGGTTGCCCAGAGGGGTTGTGGATGCCCCATCCCTGAAAGTGTTCAAGGGCAGGTTGGATGAGTCTCTGAGCCAACTGGTGTAGTAGATCCTGTCCCTGACTATGACAGGGGTTTGGGAATTAGATGCTCTTTAAGGATTCTTCTAACCCAAGACATTTTATGATAAACACATCTATAAAGGGGTTTGAAGCTACTTGGAATTAGGGCTCTGTGTGAAAGGGGAAAATTTGAAGAATAAAACTGGTTAGGAGAAAATAATCCTTAGCCGTTCTTTTGTCTGTTTACAAGCTTCCATAAACCCAACAGTACTTTCAGAGAGACTAAAGGAGACAAAATGAGAAAATAAACTTATTTTCAAAACAAAAATAATACAAAAATAATAGTGAATATACCTGTAAATGAGAATGCTCATGAGAATCACAGGTATTTGACACAAGACAGAAGGACAGAAGCTGTCTTGAACAGAAGTCCTTCACAGAATGTACAATTTTAAATTCTGCTCTTAGTACTACAAACACAGCATTCACTGAATTCAAGAATCTGTGGAATTACCCAAAATTAATAGAATTCTGCCTTGTGGAACAGTTACAGTAACATAAGAATTGTCTTGAGGAATTAATTCTTTATTGACACTCTTATATTTAAGCTAAAACCAGATTGAATAAAAAAAAGCAAATGACTCATTCTTATCCAGATTCCACCTGAATAAGGTGCATACTTTATAAAAATTCAAGGATCCATTTTAAAACTGTTTTTCTTCCAAGCTTCTTTTGCTGGCTAACTTACCAGTAAAACAGGAATTAATAAGAGGTACTTGGAAGTGAAGTGATTAGAGAGTCTTATAAATATAGTTTTCATGCCTATTTAAATACTCCAATACAGCTCAGATATTAGAGGAATATTCACATTTACTTATGCTTTCAATATTGACATGAACTATAACACATCATGACATTGGCATTTAAGCATTGGAAAGTGGCATGGAACAAAGACTGCAGAAAACCTGAAACTTCTGTATCTTTAAATTTAGAACCAGCGTTTGTGTTTTTAGTTGGATTTCAGTTGTAGCTTCAGACAAAAAGGTTATTCTTTATGCAGTAAGAAATAGCAATAAGAATTATACAGAAGTAAGATATTTTTAACATTTTTATTGCTGAGACAAGCAGGTGATATAGATATGTTAAACAATGTAACAATACTGTGGAGAAAAGTCATTGTGAAAGAAATGCTTCTTTTCTGTTACCAGGTACAGCAATAGCCTTCTGGAGGCTACAGCCTTAAGGGCAACAAAAGATTTGGCATATATAAATTCATAACAAGGTAGATATATAGTCAAGAAAGCAACTCTGTGAAAATATTTCCCATATAAAAGATTTTCTTAAAGACTGTGTTAAATTTATTGTATTGATACTGCTGGTGGAGCAATGTAATCCATGCTTGTAAATTTTTTTAGTTACATTTTTCTTTCTTCTTCTACCTAACATATAATTTGCTGAAAGTTGTATTATTATAGTATAATCTATAGTTCAATCTATCAGTATCTTAATTTTATGATAATAACTCCACTATTAGTGCAATTCCTAAAATTTTTTTTGATCAAAATAAGAAAGAAATAAATATGTTCAAATTATCAGCTGATATATCAAATTATTTCCTGATAATAGTTATAATTATTTTCCTTACATAATATTATTTGGAATTAAACATTTTGTTCATTTTCAGAGTGTCTGTACTTAGAGTTTGTCTGTTAAGTTAGAGGTTGTCTGTTGCTCTTAATATTCTATTTATCATATAATAATTTTCTTCTCATATGTGTATGAGCAAAGGAAATTAAAGAGGTTTAAAGTGATAATATGAATATTTTAAAACATAGTATAAGCTGAGACCAGGCTGATGAAGGGTGTGGATTACATCTAGAGGTGACTGGGTGAGATTCATTATAAAATTAAGTAAACTAATATTAGGTATTTATGTGCGTGAACTTGGGTCTAGTCTTCTATTGCAGTCAATGAAAGAGCCAAATGAAGTTGTCAGAAACAGGATAACGATTTTTCTTTCTAGATACCATACATGGAATATAGTTTCCCAAACAGAAATGTCAAGTACCGCTGCAGCACTGAGTGGTTTCTCACTCACACAAGGCTGGGGGATGTAACATGGTGTCTATGGAAGAACTTGAAACTTGCTTGGAATGGCAGCCAGAAATCATGTGACGCATTTTATTTTGTCTAAAACTATGTTTAGATAGCCGAACTATACCTTAGGAATCAGAGCTCTCTGGCTTTCTCTGGTAATGTTAGCTATCAGGTGAGTTTTTATGTTGATATGTGGCTGTACATACCTAAATTTAAGTGTAACTTAGCTGAGTCCCACATTGCAGTTACATTTCACACAAAAATCCCAAATTCTTTCCTTAATGTAAATGTCAAATGACATCCAGGTTGAAGTAATAAAAATAATATATCTCTGCAATACCTAATGTGTGTAAATATAACAATATTCTTTGCACAGCAGATTTGGCTTCATAAATGCAGCAAGCAAACTCTCAGTGATTACAGACTATGAATAATCAACAGGGAAAGAGATCCAACAGTCTATTGGATTGCCGAACATACTGTTCTATCTAAATTAAATAAATACGTGGTTAGAATACTGTATGATGAGAATTATAATTATTAATTAATTTGTAGCTGAATTCTATACATTAACAAAATCAGTTCTTTCTTAGGGTGCAAATGAATTCTATCCAGTTCAGCATAGAAAAAAAAAATCCATTAAAACAAAAAATAAAAAACCCCAACATTATTTAGAATAAAGGTATACAAACTCATTTGTTATTCACATCTTTATTCCAACTCTCTATTATCTCAAATTATAAGGGAGGATGGACTACATGACAGAACATCATTCTTTTACAGCTATAAAGGGAGAATTTAATTAATATGAAAATACTTCATGTATTTCTATTTCTTTTCTAGCCAGTATTTTATTCCCTAGGATTTTTCTTTCGTAAGAAACTAAGTTTAATGGGCATTTTTCATTACTAAAGCAATGGGATGAAAAACAGCAAAGACACAGTCACATTTTTATATTTATAAAAGCTGATAGATCATAGACTAAACAGACTACCTAGAATCTAGTATATATGTGTATAAGTATATATATATGTATGCATATATATTAAATTTGTTTTTTATTTTTAAAAGCCTTAATGAAAAAGGAATCTCATGTCTTTCTTTTTCTTATTTTGCAGATGTGCCCTGAAAAACAATAATATTCTATCTTGCAGATTACCTTTCTCATACCAGACATCTTTGTCTCTTTACTTCACTGAGTAATAGATTTTATCATTCTGGGGTTTGATATTGTATAGAAAAATTAGCAGAGATGTTGACTTTCACAATTCATATTTATTAAGGTTTTGCTAAAAGGATCCACTGTAATATGTCCACTGCAACAACTCTATTCAGAGAAAAGTAATCTGGATGGTAATCTACAAACTTCAAGACAAACATAATCAGGTATCACCTAAGTTTCTAACTGTTTTCCAGACTGTTCATTTTAATTTTGTGGCAATCTCTAGAAAGATTATTTCTGTGTACAACTCGTACTGTAAAATCAGTATGTAGAGATTTCAGACTCCATTTGGGAATTGATGAACCTGTGGCATAAAAGGACAACTTAAAATATCAGCTCTTTATCAGAGATTGTCAAGAAAGTTGTAGCGTCTTGATGGTATCATAAAGAGGCTTGGACTGTCATGCATAAAAATTGTTTTATAATATTTTTTATTAAAATTAGTTTTGGTACATCTGAAAGGTCAACAGATTTTTAGCCACTGAAACTTTTAACACTGTTTGCAATTCCTCTAGGAAACTGAAGTATTTCTTTTTCTTATTGAAAGGTGAAATGAAAACTTTATTTTACATCTTTTATTTATATTTTATATTTATATTTCATATTTATACTCTGTTTTATGTTTACTCTTCCCCTTTTCTGTACACACACCCCCTCACCCTCTCCCATGGAATTAATTCACACATTTTCTCTTCAAGGCTTCCAAGAACTATTTGTGGTAGGAAAGAATCAGAGTGAAAAAATCTCTTGGGCTGTACTCTAAGAAGGATCAGTGTTTCTGACACAGGAAGACATGCCTCCTAAAAATGCCTCTCTAATGCTCCAAAACAGCTCAAGTAGAGCCACAGAAAAATAAAAAAGCCTTGCAACACAGTTGCACAGTTGCAATTCCAATTGCCTAATTATTCACAAAAAAATAATTTTAGACACTGACACAGGAACAAATTAGGACATAAAAGCTAAGTTAAGTTATTCCACCAAATATCTGATTTTACCAAAAACAGAATTGAGATAAAAAAGGACTTGCTACTCAATTACAATCAAACATATGTAGATGCCAATGTCATCAAAGTGTCTCTTAAGTCATCTAGCAAATTTGAAGAATGGTTTTGAGGCTGGAGAGAAAGAATTGGTCTGACACTACATATCCTCAGTTCAGTTATTTGAAACTACCTTGATTTTTTTAGGTTTTGCTTGCTTGTTTGTTGTTTTAAGTGGAAGAGAAAGCTTGCTTTCAAGCTATTCTCAAAACTTTTGCTTGAAAAAAAAATAAGTCGTTTTCCTTATGTACAGAAAGCTAGAAAATGATGGATCCCATGAGTGTTCATTTTCTCAGGTTTTGGCAGACCATCCCATCACTCGCCACTGGGAACCTGTTTTTTTTTCCCTTTCCCCCTTCCAAACCACTTTAAAGCTTTGTCAGCAAGTACCTCTGCTAGAACTGTTTTTGCCCTCTGAGGTAGGTGCATCCCGTCATGTGTCAGTAGACCAGGTGTTGAGCAGATCATCCCATGATCAAAAAAGACAAGATTTTTCTGATTATACCAACTTCAGAGCCACTCATTGACTTGAAGGATATGCCTATTCCTAGCCATGTTATTTCTTGTTACCAGAAAGATTGAGACTACTTTTGGTAAATGTGTTAAACTGCTCTTGGAAACTATGAAATGTCATCCATGCAGTTAGATTAAAAACAAAACCCAAAAACCAAGAAAGACCCCCCCCCAAAAAAAAAAAAACAAAAAAAAAAACAACCAAAGAAAACAAAAAAACAAACACCCCAAACCAAACAACAACAAAAAAACCTTTTCCCTCCATTAATTTAATAGAATTAACTACTTCTGTAGTCTGATATTCTTCTTTAGTCTGATATTCTAGTCTATATTAATTTCTTTTCTGCATTGTTACCAATTTATATTTTAAATGAATCTGAAAGCAAATAGAAGAAAAAGAAAATATGAAAGCATTTGTACATGCCCAGAGTCAATATTGCATATTTAGTGTAGTTTCATACACCAGTTACCAAACCTGAATGCAGTGCATAGACAGAACTCTGAAGAAGAATATCATGCAGAGAGCAGAATATGGAAACTTCATCACTTCTAAGTTCCCTGAACTGTGCTGAATTGCTGGGATTTTTTTTTTTTTTAAATACTCTCAAAGACTTCAAGATACCAGCTGTGAAATAAATTTTGAAAAAAATTGAACTCTGTGGCATTGCAGCTTAGGTAACGTCAAAATTGCTAGCAACTTCAGATCATTTTCTCTTGATAGATTTCTTGGAATCAATTTCATTTTTTTCAGGGGGCTACAAGAACAACAATTATTGAATGGGAAGATCAGGAGGAAATGTGAGATCAGACAAGAGAATATATGTTTAAGATGTGGAAGTCTCATACTTTCTATGACAGAAAAAAAACCAAAAACCTGAAGCCAAGTTTTCCCCATGCTGTATGCCCATGTTATAAAAAAGATGACAAAGGCTCTATCAGTAATGATTGGAGTTCTAGCCATTCTTTTATTTTCATTTCCTACAGTGTTTTGCTTTGTAGATTCTACTTAAACTATTGAAAGACAGGGAAAGTATAAGAGAACAAGAGAGATTTATTTTACTCTTTTAATCAACTCTTTTAATCTGTAGGATAGAATAGAAAAAATCAAATTCATATAAGCTGGTACTTTTTCTTATTATGGCTAATAAGAGATACCTATTGTGCTTAAGTTAATAGGTCATCCATTGTCCCATAAATGCACTCACTGACTATCAATGCATCGCTGATAATTTATCTATGACACAATGACTGTGACAATCTTGCAGTTTGAAGATGAGAACTGGATAGCTACTTCTTTTTCATCATCAATCAAAACAAGGTCTTTCTAGGTTCTCCCAACTAAAGCAGTTCTATTCCAAAATTTGTCATGCCTCTTAACCATGAAGGCTCGTCATGAAAATATTCCAATCTTCCAATACTCAAAATGAAAAGCTGTCATATCTTTATTTATTTAGTAGCTTTGTTACAGGTTTTTTAAGACTTATGATGAAACTCCCTCTCTAAGCTTCAGAATTTTTAATCAATTATTTGACCCCTCACACACAAGAGACAAGAATACTTATTGACAGACCATATTTGCATAGAATCAGAACACTTACAGTCAAAACAGAGAAAATCAATAACAGAAGTAAAGGAATTCATATGCAAATAAAAAAGTGTGACTCATTATGCTAGTATAACTTTGATGATTGAGTTATAAAAGACACTAATATATAAAAAGATGTAAAGGTGGAAATAAGTGTGGACCTCTTCCTGATACCAGTGAAGCATTAGTATTCAGCTTGATTTAAAGCTGTGCTACCAGAAAGAGTTATTTAAAACTAACCTGTGAGATTCAGCTCACTGGTACAGTGCTGGAGGTGACTGTCTGGCATCACTGAACGTGTAAATATCTGTTCTGACTACCAATCAGAGGAAGTAAGAATGAGTAGTTTAAATTAGAAAATCAGCTATTAAATGCCAGTTTCCTCCTTGAGATGCACAAGACAAGATGCAATAGGCACAAGTTGACATAATGAAAATTATGATTAAATATGAAGAAAAACCTCTTCACAAAGTGAGTGATTAAAGGTGGATCACCAGATGCAGTGTAATCTTCTCTTTAAGAAACTGAAAGCTCAGCCCAAAAAGGCAAAGTAAAATCTGGATCTAGCTTTGAATTCATCCCTGCTTCGGGCAATAGGCTGGCCTAGATTATTGCCTGAATACAACAACCAGAGGCATCTACCTGCTGCACTATTTATGGCTGTAGACCTAAAATCCTGAGAATAATCCTATCTCATTAAGATATTTGTTCAAAATTTAAAGCTACTTTCTATTTCAGAAAACGTGATTTTAATCAAATTACATATAAACCCAAAAAATGCAAAGAAACTCAGAACTCATTCAGTTGTCAGAGAGATTGACAAAATTGTTACAATGATTTGGCACTGCTGCTTTTAGGAAGAGGAAAAAATTGGAATATTTGGTTCAGAAAAACAAACAAGCACTATGAAAACACCAAATTCTCAAAAGGGGGGAAAAAGTTTATTGAGATTTTATGAGCTTCAAAAAAGAGATTTTATGAGGTTCAATAACTTTAAACCTGTGCACAATTGATTTTGATCATACTCTATATTGTGCTTAAATATATTTGTTTGTATCTACATCATATCATAGCAAAGTGCCAGTGCATGTCAAGCAGATTTTGACCTTTCAGTTTACCTGCACCTGCTAAGCACCAAAGCGCTTTTAAGCAGCTTGAAGTTCCAGGTTTTTTCCAAAGGTTCTAACCATGCTGCATAATGCTGAAAAAAACCCAGAAATCAACAGTCATGTGGGTATAGGTTGCAAAAAGTCTACTTAAAAATTTGTTGTAAAAATTAGAACCCTAATGACTATGTAAATTATTCATTCATTTTTGCCTTCAGAACTAGACATGTTCTCAGAGATGCAAAGTTCAGTACAAAATTTAAAAACATCTTTCCAATAGGAAATCTGTGTGCACATAAGTATTGACAGAAACTCTTAAAACTACGAAATCTACTGTGATTCAAGGTTTTAAGTGCACTGCTGAAATAGAGATGCTAATTTCAACTAGCAAGTGACCTCTCACTAATATACAGGAAAGTTTGATTATGCCCTTGCATCACAGTGTATTGCACATGAACACCTTATATAATCATATCACTTTGGAATTTATCAGCATTTACTCCTTATCAAGTTCTAAGCAGCTTCTAAGGATCACTTAATTTTCTCTCAACATTTTCACAAAAGCATTTATAAGAGCGGAAAGTTAAAACCCAACTTCGATTTGCCATACATTTTTAGTGAACAATGAAACAAACTGAACTATTTTCCAAGAGATTTGTGCTGTTTTTACCTCTGCCTTGTGACATCTTCAGTTTACCGCTTTTCTTCTTGCCTACTTTGTGAGCAATTCTGACTCATTCTATGCCCTTTTCCCACATATCACCTGTGCAGGAGTGAACAGCAATCCAAGTCAACCTAAGTCATCCTACAATTCAGAAAGAACAGATAACTCCCGAGCTCCTAAAGCAGCTTTTCTTTCAATTTTTCTTTCTCTCCACCTGTGAATTTTAGAAAATCAGAACATATACTGGTTTTGATTTCTGTAGTTCTGTATCAAATTTAGTTTAAACTGACCAGCAGGTAAAGGGTTATTAGGGAAAGAGAAGGCCAGGTGGATAGATGATTGCACAGTCTTTCAAGTGAAACTGGGATAAAAAGAAACAAAGATAAAAACCCACAAATTTTGTGGATGTTCAAAATACTATCTTCAGCATTCAAGCTCCAAGGGAATTTATAAAATGTCTTTCCAAATCATCTTTGAAAAAAAAAAAAAAAGGTACCTTTCAAACCATACAGGAAAGTCCCAGGGGACTGTATTCAGCTTTATGAATTTTTGCTGTCTGAGAAAGTCAAGAATGGTTTTTCTGTAATTGCTCTGAGAGTAGGGTCCTTTTAAATCTTTTCAAAGTGGAAAAGGAGAAGAACAGGAAAAAGAATATTACCTATAAAATATTTTTATATACATGGAAATGGCTTTGAATTACAATTTTTTGTAATTTTAAAGTAAAGTAAAATTAGATAATGAACTGAATTCAAATCCAGTACTAAAGATTCTAAACCTGATAAATGCTGAACTTAGGTGCAAAGTAAGCAATTTCCTGATATAAAAATTCCCAGTAAAAGCTTCAAGTTGTCATAAATTTGTCACTTTGAAAGTTTTTTCTTCTCTGCAATCAGAGAATCAGTTCACTCTCCATACACTCCAAGTTCTGTCTTTCTTCATAGTTTGCACGTTAATGTTTGAATTGAAGTGTCTCCATGAATTAATGGAGCTATACCTACTAATCAAGGATGTATTGTCTTAAGCTCTGAAGCTGAGGACATAGAGAGCACTTTCAGGCAATAATTTTATGCAACAACTGTTCCCATTCCAAAATGTGATTCAGCTGACGTTCAGTTATTGGAGGTATTTCTCTGAAACAAGGAAATTCCACACATCTTGACCCAATAGAGAGGAACTTCTTCAACTACTACAGATCTCCACTTTAAAATTCATGAATGTCATGGATATACTTGAAAGCTTGTTAGCAGCTCTACAGGACTAATATGAAATTAGATGATGCCCGACAAAAAGCACACTGTTGAATGCTTTTATTACTCTTCCATGAAGATAGCTGCACTATTCAAAGATAGGGCTGTTATTCCTGCAGACAGCTTCAGCAATAAGAGATCACTGAATTCCATAGTCACTTTGACTAAAATACTATTTAAGAAGAAGTTTTACGTTACTTATCCACTGATTTTATAAATTGAATGTGAAAATATTCTAGACAGAAGGAGAAAAATCTTCCTGGCTAATTGCTGCACCTTCATTTTTAGGTCATACTCTAGAGAATATAGACAACTTACTTTGTAACCCTGAAGTTCCTTTCAATAATAATTAGCCAAAATACTGCCAAAACTTCAAAGAGAAAGAAAATATGTTAATTTATTCTGTCACAGACACACTGGACAGAGGTTTCAGACTCTAGAGGTTCTTCCTTGTGATGAAGCTGTCAAAATATTGCTAGTTCCTCCACCCCTAAAGGAATGAGGATGTCTCTGATAAAATGAAAGCATATTTGTACTATATAAACTTTGCTAAGAAAACAGGAAGGCTTGGTATTTTTTTCATTTCCATCTTGTCATTCTTTGTGAAGAGGTATATAATAATTTTTTTTGATATTTATTAGGACTCAAAATAATTGAAAGAAAGTCCAAATTGGATATAAAAAAACCAAACCAAAACAAAATCCAGCTTTGAAAAGTTGGAAATAGCAAAGTAGGTCTGCCAATCACTGTATTCAAGTTCTATAAAGTCTGGGAAGCAGCACAAGTCTGGCCAAAGAGAAAAAAAGAAGCAAACCAAATCAAATCAAAACAAGCAAAAAACCCCTGAAAAATCCTGAATCAAACCAAAACAAACAAACAGCAACCAAAAAAAAAACCAAATCAAAGCAACAATAACTAAACTAAAACCTAATTCCTTGTCGTGCCTCCAGCAGTAAAAGGCATGGAGTCTATATTTTTTACAGCCAGCTACTGGTTAGGTTTGTGCAGACACTACACAATTACTCTGATTCCATTTAGAAAATAAAATGCATCCAATATTTATGTGTAAATATCATGGCTTACTGGTATGTTTCTGAAGCTGTAAAAGCTCATCAATATTAGTAATATTAGGATTTATATGCCTAAAAAGTGTATGTATGTAAAAATGCAAATACATTTTTCTACTCTTTTTTCCTATGCTGATTCTGATTTTCTTCCTTTTATACTTTGCTGCCCCTAAATCAGTGGTTAATATTTCCTATAATTACAAATACTGTGTCCTTCATCTTTTTGAATACACTGGAGAAAAAGCAAAACTCTATAATAAAACATATATGTGTATGAAGAAAATTTGCAAATCTTAAACACTTTGTTAGGCACACACCATTAAAATGCTAATTTAAAATAAATGGTGAAGCTAGATTAAATGAAGTTACCTAAAGTGTGAATTATGCAGCTTTGTTAAAGTCACTGAAAAGTTAAGAATTTCACAGGTATCACTTTGAATTAATAATAGTATATACTTGACTTCAGCAGTTGTCCAGGGAAATAATGTTCTTGCTCTGAATGCCTCTGAATGTAATTTATAGGTTTCAGAAGCAGACTGTCTTCAGTATACTCTGGAGGTACAGGCATATATAATGCATCTGGAAGAATATTCAAAAACCTTAAAGCTAGTATATATATATTCTATGTCTGATCTACTGGAAATAGCAAGGATATAAAAAACCATCTTCAGTGATGACATTCAAAGTCCATATCCTCTTTTCACTAAAAATCCATACATGTAAGTCAGAGGAGTTAGAAAAGCTGATAAAGAAAAATGTCAGGTTTTCACATTCAGTCACATAGTCCTTTGGAAGGATGGGAATTTCAAAGACCATAAAGTATGCATATTGTGAATATGGGGGCCATACGGTATATTTGCTGATGAACGTTAATTTCCTGGACAGTAATTACTGCAAATGAGTAGAATAAACTGTTATTCTTTGAAAATATGACTTCAAGGTATGCATCAAATTAGGAGGGCTTTAGATGTACAATTAGAGTAATACGAGAGGGGATGCTATTTGTGTCTTTCTCAAGAGGCCTAATAAAGGAAAGACACAATCTCAACTTAGAGAAAAGTACCCTCACAGTAATAAATGACAAAAGAGAGACTGGCCAAATTAGGGTCTTGTGTGTAAGTTGTGTTATAACCAGATGAAACCTTCCCAGGTTGAAAATGTTTATTGCTTTCTCATCTACACTTTCTCAATAATATTAATATTACAAGTTATATGTTTTGTGAAACATGTCACGTTAGTAACTTGAACTGATTAACAACTCTCAGAAAAACAACAAATGCTGCAGAATTGATAATGTGAAGGAGTTTGGAGTCTTAAGTGTTGTGATAAGCCTACAGGGAAACTGTTGACTAGAAGTCTGAGACTGAAGATGGGATACTGGTGGTTCATGAAGGAGTCAAAAATATAGTTAAGTGGTAATCAGTCAACCAAAGAAACAATCAAACAGACAGTAATGCAGAAAAAAACAAAAAAAAACACACAGTTATACTTTTAAACTAAACTTTCAAATACTTTCATGTTAAAATGGAAATTATTAGGATGGAGAGGTAATTTTATTTCTAATCAAAAGATCAGGGAATTGAATAAAAATGTTTATGATCACACCAAGTTGTCTTTCAATCAACCTGTTCTTTGGGTGTAAACATGTTTTCCTGTAACTAACTTATTTAACACAAGAGTCTTGTAGTTGCTTTCCAGAGTTGTCTAACCTACAGCTCTGTTTAAGTAATTTATACCTTACTCCTTAAGGCTATTGGATGATAGTCCTCCTTTGCATTCAGACTGAGTAGAACAGATGGTGAAAAGCTTAGATTAATCTTATTTTGGCTTTAAATGACCTCAGTATAATAGCAGTTTAGTTTACTGGAACAGAAATGCATTAGAATTAATTGCCAGATATACATGCTTCTATTCTCAATAGATAAGATTTTCAATAGCTTTTTTTTTTTCTTTAAGTGGAAATTATGAGGATTTGGTGTATCTAAATTAATGAGACTGATTCAGAAAAAGGCACTAATATATTGTTGCCTGAAGCATGGCTCCACATGATGAAGTGATTGGCCAAAGTTCCAGCTTAATGCATTCTTGCTCCTCTCTTGGTCTCTATTATGAGTCCCTTCTCCTTGTCTGAGAAGCACTGCCTTCACAGTTTTTTTCAGTTTGCTTTTTATGGAATTAAGTTATGAACTTTCTTAAAAAACCCAAGAAATTACATCCCACAGATAATACTAGCATATTTCTCTAGGGGAAAAAAAAAGCCCCAAATCAAACAAACTAAATCCCAAGTACTCTTAATCAGTTGTCTACATTTTTTTAAAGCAGTGTAGGTCCACTGACATAGTGCTTTTAGTTGACTTCCCACACAAGGCTGCTTGATATTCACCTCTCAAAATATACTATCTAGAGAAGAAAACAAGCAAGGAGGATGGATAGAAGTAAAATAAATACTGTCTGAAAATGCCATCCATATTTATGATTATAATGTGGAGATGGGTACAAGTGGATGTGGAGGAGATATAAGATTTTGTGTCACTTCCTAAGGGCGGTTCCAAGATTATTATGAATTTTGTACTAGACAACCTCATAAATAAAAATAGGAAAAAAAAATGGTCAGTGGTTGAATTGGTCAGAAATTTCAAAACTACCTTAACAAAGTAATAGTTTCTGGGAGTGGTGACTTTTAATTTGAGAATAGCAGGGTTCCCCCCCACTAGATCTTCAAACATAATTCTTATTCTGTACCTCTACTAATCAAAGCTAAAGCAGATACTGGCACAAAGCCTGTCACCACCACACTGGAACAAGAACTTTTCACTGAAACAGAAAAACTACTTCACCTGCCTGTTGAGATCCTCATCAGTTTCTGTCTTGATTGTTGGGATGTTCACTTTGGGAATGTATGAGATATGCATTTAAACCCCACAAACCAAAGGACAGCTATAGATTTTTCAACTCCTTGGCAATTTGTCTACCCACACAGTATTGCAAAAAAGGGATTGTTGTGCACAGCATCAAAACATACAACTATGGTTTCAAAGTAAAGATTAAGTCATTCAGCTATACCTCGAAAATTATATAGATGCCTGAGCACACAGAAATATTTTCAGTCTCTGAACATGCATTGAGCAGCAGTCTTATATCTATGTTGAGATACCACAGTCCAGTCAAGGTAGGATTGTGAAATACACACTTTTCTTCAGAAAACTCTACAGAATCAAAGCATCAAATAAATTCCTAGCAGACAAGTGGCAAAAAGACAGTGGAAAGCTTAAATATCCAACCTCAAGGATTATTTTACCAAGACTGGTCTAATATAAGAAACTCCATACTGGTGAAGATGAAAGAACAGGAACCAGTAATAAGCCCTGAATCTACTTCTGAATGCAACTATAAACTTTTGCCTTAAATATGAATAATCTTTTAAAAATACTATTTAACTTAATTTTAATTAATACTAATATTTCATGAAACAAATGATTGTTACAGAATAGCTTATGTTGTCCCATGGAAATAGCAGAATTAAACACTCTATCATTCTACCAGTTTTTCAGACAGACAATGAGACAGACAAAGAGCAATTTTAATGAAAAACAGACATGAAATATACAAAGAAACAGAGTGCCACCATTTTCGATTTGAATTGGTGGGTATTTCTGAGATAGGAAACTATGAAAAACATAAATATTAACTTCTCATGGAAGATTGACAGAATCACTGTGGGAAGAAGAACATATTTTTCTTTCTGAATGCTATAAATAAGAACACTATTTCCTCCCTTTTTTCATTGTGCTTTTGGCTGAAGAACTCGTAAAGCCCCTGGCAGCTACTAACACATACGAGTTCACTTTAGGGCAGACAGAAATAATTAGATATGTTTCTTTGGTAAACAGTACAGGACAGAGAGATAAAGGCATTTCCCTCCTGGTTAGAAGTAATTAAGTATCCAAGTTATAGATATGCAGACATTTCTCTGGGGAGATTTAAATTGATTTACAAGTCACATGAAAGACAAAAGTTCTCCATCTTGGTACAGGGGATGAATACTGCCGTTGCTCAGATTTGCTCATATCTGAAAGCTAGTTGTAAAAGACAGAAAGACCGCTAGGAAAAATGCAAATGCATAAACTGTATCATGACCATAAAGGTACTTCAGAGGACCATGGTCCCATGTTCAAGGGAGGCTTCTGACTAGCATGTAGAATCTCCTTCTTCTTAATCCTCAGTGTGAAAGTATATTACAATGTGTCCTCTCTCTATATCAGCCAGGGAGCTAGAATAGGGAAGAAAATCATTACGTACTGTAATGTTCCTTGCTGGTTTGTGTTAGGGAAATGCTGAGAGACAAATGGAATGCAATATTTAGTGCAAATGGAATGCAATATTAATGTCTTCAATACTTTTTTTTTTTTATTTTATGATAGATATTGTGAGACATTCCAGGTAGAATTGGACTGTATGCTACTAGGTACTTGATAGATTTATGAAAAAGAGCCTTCCCTGTTGAAATCTAAAATCTAAGAGAAAATAGATGGATACACTGTCTTGAAACAAGCAAATTGTGGGTAAACAAGTATGGATCTTATTTTATTCTGCCACATGTCATAACAGCCTGTATATTTTTTTTTCTCAACTACCTGTCTTAAAAGAAATAAAGCTGTAATTACCCTGGCACAAAGCTACTATTTAAGTGAAAGAACAGACTATTAATATAGTGATTCTTATTTTGATTTATTCTGCTTTACTATCAAATATAATAATAAAAAGTAAAGAATTGAGGTCAAAGAAAATATAGAGAAATGAAAAATGAATAAATATTCAAATTAATCAAAATCAGGTATTATAAGAAACAGAAATGTTTCACTAATTTCTACGGGGAGACAAAAGGACACAAGCTCATTTTGGGTGAAAACAAGAACTAATATTTCTTTCCTTTATGGAATGATAAAACTTCAACCATCCTTTTCATATATCGTTTCAGCCTGGAATGTTCAACAATCACTGTCATAAAAATGCTGAACCTAAATCCAAAATAATCCCTTGATCTTAATAAAAGACTTAAAGATATATTCTTGATAAAAGACACACATGGACTGGCCAAAATGTTATCATCTTAACTGTTCTGGCTTGCAAGCTGCACAATCAAGTGAAAACTTCAGGTGATCAAAAGTAAGGTAAAGATTTTGTGATGCAGAATAGCATTCCTATCTTCCAGAGCAAAGAATTGTGAAACTACAAGAGCAGTACCCAAATTCTTATATCTTACTTTGAATTAAATGCTGCACAGTTTCTCAAATAACTTATTCACCTTGGGAATTAGATTTTTTTAAGATTTCGTTGAGACTAATGCTAAATCCTTTGCTTTGTGTATAAATTATGTTTCCCTGGTCCAGCTGAGCTGTACAACTTGTAGCAAAAAAACCCAACCAACCTGATGGCAGACTATGAGATACCTAAGCTATAATGTAATTCCATCATAACTTCAAAGTAAAGAATACAATTTAATACATTCGCTTCAGTTATTCTACATTAGAAGGTTACTTTTTTAAAACAACAACAGGAAAAACAGACAGCCCATATTTACTAACACTATCACAAAAACTAGGAGACTATGACTTTAAGAAGATGTATGCTGTCTTCCAGGTTGTAACAGATGACTGAATTTATATTTGCAGTCCATATATGTTTTGCAAAATTTTTCTTTCTGTATCCTTACTGAAAGAATATGGTCTGAATAAAGATGGAAAGACAAATGGAATGTAACACACCAAACAGCAATTCTGAACACACAGTCCTCAGAGAAATGCAAAAAAGAAGAAAAGTGATGAATTGAAATGGAATTAGAGATCAATCAAAACTTTATGCAAAAAGATATATTGGCAACTTGCAAAAAAATTCAAGATGCCCAAAATGGAAGTAGAAAAAGAAAGAAAAGGTTTTGTTATAAGAAAAGAATAATCGATTTTTAATCTATTAAAATTCCCCACATGTTATTCAGAAAATATGTAAATTATTTAGATAAAAGAACAAATAGGGCACACTTTAATATTATGTGAAAATATGATAGTAAAATTTGGTCTTACATAAAATTCTCCGTCTTCAGCAGCCCTCTTTCATCCTTCACTTTACATGATTTTTTTCCTTCTCTGATATTTTAGTCTCTTCTTATTTTAGTCTAAAAGTTTGAATCTAAATATTTAGTTTGCATTCAAATTCACTGAATTGAAGAATCATTGCAACTGAAAACAGAATACAAAATATCTTCTTCCCTGTATTTGTAAAAAATCCTTAAGTATTTTACTGATAAAATAGCAAACACAAAGCTCTTACTTTCAATGATCTTTTTACTTAGATTTCAGGATTTATTACAATGATTCATTGATCATGCTTAAATGAAGAACTACCTTATGCAAACTGTTCTATAACAAAATTATTTATACATTATAAAATTTGCAGAATCTTTCCAGCATATTTTTCATTTTGAAATTTTATTTTATAATGACTCCTCTAATTAAAAAGTATTCACAGGACTCCTCCTTTTGTGGCACATAAATTTTCTTTCTAGTTATTTTAAGACAAACTAATTAGACACAGTTCAACCTGCTTTCTACAAAATTATGTGTGACATTCAGAGAGTGTCAGCTGGGACATCTAAATTTGCACATAGAAGATGAAGAAATATGTGAAGGAAAGGTACTAATGAGTTTTAGCAGA
Source organism: Sclerurus mexicanus (assembly GCA_013396755.1). Taxonomy (NCBI): domain Eukaryota; kingdom Metazoa; phylum Chordata; class Aves; order Passeriformes; family Furnariidae; genus Sclerurus; species Sclerurus mexicanus. Next base: position 258,093 of record VWZF01003276.1, read on the forward strand.
ACGATCAATATGCAACCAATGTACAGGGTAGATTCTACCACAAAAAAAGAATATAAAGGATGATTTGGTGGGGTTTTTTGTTTGTTTGTTTGCATTTTCTTGTTGTTTTTTTTCCAACAGCAAAAAAAACCCCCAAACAATATTTACTGTTTTAGATAAATAACGGAATAACCTTTTTATTACAGTTATTTAACCTGCACAAGAACCAGATTCTCAGCAAATGAAAAAGCAAAATTACTTATCACATTCTTTGAACAACCCAGTGATATACATTTTATAAATCAGATCATTAGAGGGAATATAGTTTTAGACGTGTAGAGTAATGTTACATTACCAGTGCTTTTTAAATGTTTATAAAAGTACTTGGAAATTTGGAAAGGCTAGCAGACAGGAATATTAAATTTAAAACAGCTTATCTTTAGATTATTACAAGTAAGATTATTTAAAGACAATTATGTACTCTGAACTTCAGAGAAAAATCTATACAGCAAAGATGTGAAATTTATAGTCCTCACTATGATTTAAAAAATTCACTCTATGACTACTTAATCAAAAAAATCCTTATTAAAGTATAATAATAATAATAGGATCTTCTAATGCAGAGACAATGAAAACAGCAACACGAAGGTAATCCATCTTCCAAACCACACAATTACCAAAAATGTCCATGCTTGAGACTTATCGGTGATCACACTTTGTCTCTCATTCATGTCTAAATAAATGCAGAGCACCTATAACTTAGAAAACCATTAAAGTACGTATGAAAAAACTTGCTTCCAGCTAGTTTGCAATAGAAAGCACATACCAGTATAGTTTTTTCTAAACTTAAAAACACTCAGGTTTTATTATTCAATCATTCTCTTCAATGAATGGAAAATGAGACATGCAAATTCTGTCTTATAATTTTTTTCCCCCCATATACTAGGTAATACCATGTTCTATGAACTCTGATGTTCGTAATTCCAGTTTTTAGTATTCAGGACTATTCAGAGATCTAGATCTATAAATCAGAGCATGTTGATCCAACACCACATGGCTCCATCTAGGCTTGTTGGCAACACTGCACCATTGATTCTCTGGCATTCCACTGAGAGCTTTCCTGAGCTGCAGGGAAAATTGTCTACTTAATCAAAAACCGATTGTAAAATAAAGATGATATAGAACCAGACAAACTACTTTTGACGAGTCACAGAAAGAGATTAAATGGTCCTTAGAACTAAAGCAGAAGTGCAGTGCTCCTTGCATCACAGAATTTCTGAGCCAGCTCTCTCATATGACCCTCCTTTCCGACTCCCTCTGTTTTCCACTAGACTAATGTGTGCATTTTTCATGTGTTTGCAACGTACTCATTAAAGTAAGAACTTTCAAAATATTAAATCCTTCTGAAAACCTTTGAATCTGAACTCTCCGTATCCTGTCTTTTCCCCCAAATAGTATGAAAGAAAGGTGGACAAGAGACCATTATAATTTCATTGTGTGTCAAGCAAAGTCTACATTAGTGTTTTATTTCATACCAGAAGTGTGGTCTTGAAGTAGTCATGCCCGCTTACTTCATTTTGGTTCAAATGCCAGCCATGGACATAAGGACTGGATTTTGAGTTTGGCTTTGATAATACAGAATCAAGTAATGTTTTCTAAGAGCACAGCTAATTACTTCCAACCTCACATTTAGTCTGGTGGAGCAAACAAAATAAGTAAAGCCACCCAACATGTTTGTAGTGATGACCTCACCTCCATTTTCTTCTGAAAACTCATTCTAGTGAGCTGAAGTAAACCACCCTGCAAATACTTTGAGGAAAACTAATTATTTCAGACTGAATTTTAATTAAAAAACTCTCCTGGTTGAAGAGATATTGTGGAATCATTTATAGTGAAAGTAGTATTTCTGTTCATTTAAAAATATCTTTTTGTGTTTTATATGATATATGGGAATATAAAGCAAGGCATTATTTTACACCTTACTATTTTAACATGAGCAGAGAATATAGTTCTCAGTTCACTTATTGGAGAGTTTTAAGATGTGGAATAAACTATCAAATTATGTCAAACAGTGTAGATATAACTCTCAATTTTACTTTCTCTAAAATCTAAAGCACACACTTATAAACTTTAAAACAATGATGAGCACATGAGTAAAAAACCAATCAGGGTTTAATTTCTTCTGTAGTTTATATTTTGCACTGGCAGTCAGCAGAGGGAAAGGAAGTTAATTAACAAGAATTGTTCCCAGGGCTCTGCTGATATAATTAATAATGTAGGTATACACAGACACAACTGATGAAGAGGACTACCGATCTGTCTTACATGAAAAATGAAGGTTAAAGCCCTTTAGTAGCAGAAGTTTTGGCAGACAGTATCCTACTCTGTGAAAGAACCTCTTAATCCTTTTGCACCCAGAAGAAAACATATAATGTTCCATATAGATTTTGGAAACTTATTCTTTTACAATTCAAAAAATTACACTTATTCTGAGGTGATAGTTTAACACTAGGTAGTAAATCTTCTTCAGGTAAACCATAGGAAAGTCATGTAATCTCAGATAGTTACTGAGATTATCCAATGCTTATCCATACACAGAATTCTACTGTCTCTCATCATTTAAGGGTTGTATTAGATAAAAATGGATGAGGAACTTCAGTTGAAATCCAGAGGCAGCTTGGTCTTTGAATCACTTCTTATTCCCTGTAAGAAATCTGAAACAATGAGTCACTCAATATAATTCCTATAAGGTACTTTGTTTTTTTCACTTCTGTAACAACTACTCCAGAACTATTCCTTTTTTTACCTTGAATAGCACAGTGTTTTAAATAAACAGTCTTAGGTAAGAGGGTTTGCTAGTCTCTTGTGAACTAAAGTGTAAACAGCCCTGATTTCAAATCATCTTCTTCAGGCAGCAGTAGGAAAACATTAGCAGATGTGTGTATGTGAACACATTGCAGCCAAGACAGAATAGCTCATATAGTTGCGTTGCTCCTAAAAAAATAAAACATTGGAGTGCTGCTCCATTTCAAGACTAAGACATGGCCTCAATCATCTGAACACCTGAACAATCTAAAAAAAACATAAAACATCTCTTGCAAAATGCAAGCAGTTCCTGAAAATATGGGGGATTTGTTGTTGTTTCTGTTGAACATCATAATTGGCACCATATTAAATAGGTCTAATATTTCAAATTCCTTCAAAATTGCAGGAAGAACAATCTAAAATGCAAGATACTTGCAGGTAACTTGAAGGTTGAATTAGAGAAGGGGAATAGAATGTGTCCCAGAAAGAGGCATATTTGCTGATGAAAAATCTGCAGCTTGAAATATGGAGGTAGAAGAAAAGCCAGTTACATAGGAAATGGAAATATAATAAGTGACGTGAGAACAAGCTCTTCAGGAGAGCCATGTCGTTAAGGTAACAGGAGTGACCTTGTGGCGTAACAGATGGACGACAGCATAGCTGTAGATATCATAGGAGGAAGACATGGAAATGCTGAGGTTCTAGCTTTCTCAGTTTTGGAGACTGTTGTCCAAAAGAAGCAATGACAGTTCCAAAGAGAGAAAAATAGATTAAGATATCAGGGAAGGAGAAATATAAGTGTCTTTGTCCACAAGAAAGTGCAACCAAATAAAATCAGAGCTGTATGTGAGGAAACTGTATGTCATAAATCTTGGGGAAAAATCATAGTGTTCTTCCTTTCTATACATCATCTATAAAAGTTGGCTCTATTGATATATTTGCAAAATTATTTCATATAGCCTGCACAACTGAGGTAGCATATGAGAATTAAAATGAAGCATTTTAATTGAGATCATGACATTTTCAAATGTGAAGAAATTTGAAAAGTATGAAATGCAATCTAAATACTTAATGTTCAAGCCATTTTAATTGATCCATCATATTACAGAAAGAAAATTTGCTAAGGAAAGGAAATATCTGTAGGAAGTACATAACAGGAGCAATGTGTGAAGTACAAAATAGGGTTTTATCTTCAGACTGTGGCAAGAAAGTTCATATTCATGGACCAAAGCTAAAATTTATGTATTTTTGAAGTAATGTAGTACCCAAGCCACTGAAAAAGTATTCAAGATATCTTGGAAAATATTGGAGAGGAAGGATTAACTCTTTTGTAAGAGATTATGGATGATAATCTATACTAACAACTTCCAGGTAAAATATATTTCCATAAGGAGCCAGGAAAGAAAATATCTTGCCTACAAGTAATACTAATAAAAAACAGCCACAGTAAAGAGAAAGTTACATGTATAAGTTTTGTTGCTACCACAGCTATTGAAAAACAGGGATCAGCTAGAACTAGCTTTGCCGCAGAAGTAATGTTCACTCTAAGAGTTTCCAAGTTCCTTGTAGCTCATAACTCCTTTTATACTAAATAAGTACTACCCTTTGGAAAATCTACTTCCTCCCTTTAAGCACAGCAACAGCATCCGTATGACAGGTTTGGAACAACTCCAGTGACAGGACTCAAAAATTGTTGAGAATCTGTGCCAGGAGAGGTTTAGATTAGGTATTAGGAAAAGGTTTTTCACCCACAGAGTGGCTGGTCAGGCTCCACAGGGAAGTGATCATAGCACCAAGCCTGTCAGAGTTCAAGAAGGACAGAGCTTTCAGGCACATAGTGGGATTCTTGGGGTTGTTCTGTGCAGTGTCAGGATGATCCTAGTGGGTCCCTTCTAACTCAGGATATTCTATAGTAACTTAGTCATTATAACAGGTGTATCAGGGGCTGAGAGAGCTCTTGCTGAATGGATTTACAAATACAAATTGTGGGGGAGATATCAAACAAATCCAATTGAGAATCAGGAAAAATTTATGCCCTATATTCAGTGAGTCTTTTTTAATTTGAGGCAATGAAAATGCTTCTGAGAAAACCAAGTTCTCAAACTTACTACAGGCAGAATGAGGCCTCAGTTTTAAAAAATTATTGAAAATGGTAACTGTGCTAGAAATACTTTTATAAACATAGAAAGAACATGACTACACAAAGTGGTCCAAACCCAAGCTAGTTACACCCAAAGAGGAAGAGGACTCAGACCTCAGTAAATCATGGCATATCAGGCCACAAGATTATAATGCAGTAAAGTTTGATGTAATAATTTATACACACTAAAGACATCATATATTAACTTATAAGCATTCCAAAACATAAACTGAAGACATACTTAAAAAACTGAATAAAATTCTAGAAAAGAAAGTGGAGCAGCTGAATGCTATTCATGTTTAAAAAAAAAAAAAACCCAACAGTTTTTGAAACCTTTCCTGTATTACAGAGTATATATGAAAATTGAAGGTCAAAGTCTAAGCAGATAGAAAAAACCCACACCTGTAAATATGCCTGAGCCATCTATTCTATGAGATTTTTAGTGTGAGAGTCTGGTTGCCAGATCAGAGCACAGAAATAAGAATTTCTTGAATGCCACAAACATGTCTTCCTAAATTTTGCTAATTCTTCAAAACACATGTATTGATCTGTGTTAGCTGTTGCTTTGGCCTTCCACAGTAATAGTATTATAGGCTGCTGTGCTATCATTCTATTTTATTTTTAGAAACTTAATCCCATAGGATTCAAGAAAGCTTCACCAGGATAAAATTGCAGTGATGTCATAGATTTTGTCGGTTGAAATATGTCAAAATACATGGGTTTTCTTTAATACTGAGAAGTAGAAGAATATTATGTTTTCTACAGTGTTTTTAATGAGACAAATCAGAAGATTGTTCTTTCAACTTGAATAGTCAAAAAATTATAAAGAAGAGATATTAGAATATAGTTATAGACACTGAGAAGAGACAGGAAAACTGAAAGATGAAGTCGGATCAAGAATCAGTGTGTCACTGACTGGCAGAAAGACAATTATTGGTGTAACACTAGTTCAATCAAAAGAAAACATTTGATAAACAGAGCAAAAAGCACAATTTTACCAATAGAAATTGTGAAGTACTGGAAGATAGTGAAGGAAAGGTCAGAATGAGAAAAAAAAAGTCAGAAACTCTGTCAGAGAAGTGGATTTCCAAGAAAAATGAGTGATGAACAATGCTTAAAGAGGCAGAAATAAACAATAATAAGAATGAAACAGGGCCGACAGAAAAAGTAAGTATTTATTTTGCTTAAGGCACTTCAGTTCGTCTTAAGACATTTGGCTTTCTAATATAATGTGATGCATGACAGCAACAATAAAATAAAATGTCATTGACCCATATCAGTTGATATAATCCAGTACAGCTCTTCTGTTAGCAATGCAACCATGATGATTCATACTACATGAGTGTTGTGTGCATAAAATGAAAGCAGAAAACTTCAGACTGCCTGTTACAGTATTTGAAAAGTATGAATTTCTTCCTTGCTTTCCTTCCTTTCCCCACCCCCATCCCCTGCCCCGAGAAATCATTTCCAAGATTTAAGTCATTTGGTAACCTATAGCTCTCTTCACATCATCCAAATGTAATGAAGTAAACAGAAAAAATATATACTAGAATGTCTATGAATCATGTACCTATCTAGATAGATATTTTTGTGTGGCATTTATAAATCAGTCTTTTCTATGAGTCCTTTTCAGATCATAAAGCTTATTCAAATACATTTATAGAAGGAACATGGCTGTATGTTGTTCAAAAGATGACCTCATCAAACAGTAAAGTGTGCTCTGCTGCCCGCTGCAACCTAGATGATGGAAAAGATCAAAAACTTTAATGGGCTGGAACTAAAGAGGCATTTGTAACATAGAAATGTGTTCTTAATGATAAGCTTATTTCTCCTTAGCAAGCTGGGAATAGATCAGATATATTGCTAAAATAGTGTAGACTATTCTTGTAGCTAATTAGATTTCAAAGTTTAGATCTTGCTTGAAGATACCTGAAGATACTTGAAGATACATGGCACAAGAAGAGTAGTAAGCAATCCTATGATGCACACACACAAAAAAAGTTCAAATTATGATTGCAAATCAAAATCAAGTTCTTGGCCACCCACTAATGGCTTTGGTATCCCTTAAAAGCCAATTTTGAAAATTTACAGGTGGTGACTTTTTTTTCTTTTTTGGTATTTTCATTTCTATTAAAAAACAACCAATCAATCAACCAACCAACCAACCAAAAAAAAAAAAAATCACAAAAAAACCAACACAGAATTGACAGCTATAGAGTTTCCTTTCTTTAACCTGCCTTCTTTTCTTCTTGAGAAGAAAAAAAAAATTACTTTGCTAAATAAAGGGCAGCTGTTGCAATATCATTTTATTAGCTTTCCTATAATAATGTCCCTAACTGAAGTTACAGGGATTTTCTTATTTTCAAACTTCTCATATTTAGGTAATGAAAAGGTGTTGTCATAAGAACAGCAAGTTATTTTTTTCTTGACTACAATACATTAGTTTAAGGGAGATTAAGTTTCATACATTTGAATTATTCAGATTAGTTTCACTGAATGGAGTGGATCCAATCTAAGAGAAAAGAAAACTTTCAATATGAGAGTGAAAGAAAGGAAGAATACATGTTGGAATTACACTGTTAAAATTGAAGATTTATAATAATAATAATAATAAAAATAGAGGGTAGTTACAATGGATTTTCTGTGGTATTAGATAACTTCTTTTTCAGTTCATCAGAACAAGATATGGATGCTCAGGGATTTGAATTATAATGATTAAGACCCAACATAAGCCCAAAAGTATGTCCAGTCTTTAAGAAATACATAATAAAACTGAATTAAATAAAAAAAAAATAATTCAGAAACCATGAGAAGGTGAGCTTGTTGATTTATTCAAACCTTATTTATTCCCAGTGCAGAGTAAGGAAAAAAACAAGATGATGCAAACTTAAAGTATTTTCATATAAATGAATATGAAAAGTAGTTGTAGCTCTCTGGTTCCTGAAAAGTTGCCTTTTCAGGAAAACTCATGTAAGAAAAAGTGTAGCTTTTTCTATTGTAAAGTTTGTAAACCACTGAACTAGACAAAGGGAGCAGACTACAGTTGCAGTGAAGGTTAGAAAGAACAATTTAAGGAATTAAAACAAAAAAAATTAGACAAACAGCAGCACCACAAATATCCTCTAGATACACATTTTTTTTTAATTCATTTTTGCTTTGTGCTCCTTAGTTGTTTCTAAAACAATCAAGTGATACTAGTGTTAGGTATTTTCTCTTCATTCTGTAACTACTTTCAGGTCTTTGTGCATACTGAGAGAAGTCTCTTATGCACTAATGAGTCTAATTACTTTTATTTTTCACTACAGTAATATATTTTTGCAAGAGTAACAGCATACAATGTTTGCCTCTTTCTCCACCAAAGACTATAAAGTTGTTCCCAAATATTGTCAGCTATGTCAGTTGTATTCCTGCCCTTTACATTACCTTTATAAAGAAAACTAGAAGAAAACTGTGTGTATATATATTTGCTTCCATCTTTCTATTATACTTCTAAAACATTTGTAAATCAAAGAAAAAAATTCTCACCTCAACCTACTTTCTACACTATATATGTGAATGTAGGAACACATGCTCCCCTCACATACCGATTTCCCAGACTCTGCTCAGTTAGTCATCAGGAAGAGAAGACTGAACTTGAGCAGAAGGGAGGATGAAGGTGGAAATGTGAAGCGGAAATGAGTGAGTAGAAAGCAGACAACCACTGGAACACTCACAAAAGTTGTAGCATTTTTTTCCAGAATTTCATAGTACAAAAAACACGGATTAACTACATATGACAGTCCATGCACAAGGACTGTGGATGTGGAAAACAGGTGTAACAGGCAATTCAAAAAATGAGAAAAAAACACATCTAAAAATAACTTGGGTGAGTCTAGTTGCAGTTCTTGTTAAGGAAACTTTCCAGTCTGACTGCTGCTGCCTCCGAGGAGGGACCCTCAACAAAGGAACCCCTGGGCTTTTATACTCTCACAATCTACTCATGCACCAGTTTTACTCTTTCTCACCGGTCTTGGACTCCTGCTCTGTCCCAGTGTTCATCCAGCTGCTGACACCACCACTCTTTGTGCCCTTTGTTATGCAAAGAGTTGGCAGTTCAGGGCTCCCAACCAGAGCTCAATTTGCATCTCAATCTGCATCTTGAACTGCAGCTTGAAAACCCAGCTACCTGCACTAGATGTATCTGATAAAGATGGAAAAGGCCATGCAGAAAATAGCAAGTAATGCTGATGCTGTTGTTCCACAGTAGGAGTGACTAATGCAGAGGGCCCTTATCTCAACACGTCTACTCTGGACTACAGTTAGCCTGGTCTTCTCTTCTGAACATCCTCACATACATGGCTGGAAGCAGCAGGAAGGACAACTACTCCACCAATATTTATATTCTGGACTGTGGATCCCTTTGATGCCTAAGGATTTTAGTGTGTATTTTATAGATTTTCATAGTTATATAAGTTGAATAAGTTTTCCTAAGTTTCTCACATTTTAGGTGGTATTTAGAAGTTATTGCGCACTTTCTAACACATTACCGAACTTTTGTTAGACACGTGCTACCAAGGACACACTGTTGAAGAACTCTAACTGAGACTGTAAGATAGCTTGTAGTCAAAAGAGGAGGCTCAGAGCACTTGGAGGGGGTCCAAGGTGCAGTTCTGAGGAGTTCTGAGGGTGGGAACCAGGGCAAAATGGTGTCACAGGTTGGCTATAGATATCAAGTATGTTAATTACTGAAAGTTATAAAAATTGTAACATTTGGCTGATGCCCATGCCCATACTTCTAGTGTGTACCTCAGAAGCTTGTAACAAAAGAGCTACTCTATTTATCTATCTATCTAGCTTTCTATCTATCATCTATCTATCTATCTATCTATCTATCTATCTATCTATCTATCTATCTATCTATCTATCTATCTATCTATCTATCTATCTATCATCTATCTCCACTAATGTTTTGAGAGTCTTTTGTAGGAATTTAGGCATCACCTTAATGTTTTGCATCATTAATTCAACACTTCTACTGATACTTGCACTCAGGTTTTAGACATGGAACCAAACCTTAGTTCTCTTTTATTTCCATCTTGTTTCTGTTCCTGCTGTGTCATGAATTATGTCACTGATCCTGTTACCTGAACCTTCTCCTGCCTCCGAGACTCACCACTAACAAAACAGACTTTTATTGTGTGTGCATTTCTGTGTGAGTGGCATGAAGCAGTGACTTTGTTGTTGTGGTTGTGGCACTTGCTACATGTGGCCCTGCTGGATGATTTGGCGTGATCTTCCTGAACATACTTTTAACAGAAGAGAAAGATACACACAGTAATTTTTTTGAGAGTATTTGCTTTCCTAGCAGATTTGGCCCTTTTATGACCAGAGGATGATCCCTGGTCAGGATCCAGAGGCTGATCCTTCATCAGCAGGCTGGTGTAATTTCCTCCTCATTGGAAAGAGAGCCTGTGCCAGATGTTGAACCTTTGTATGCAGAAGGGCACAGCTGAAGCTTTCTGCTACAGTTTTTTCATGAAATTTTGCAGAGCTTTATTTTATAGAAGGCTTCTCAGAAGCTTTTAAATGTAGATAACACATGCCTAAGTGGAGCTCATAAGCCCTCAATGAATGATCAGTTTTCTTGTTGATAATGTGCATGAGAATCATTGATGACACCATCTAAATATGGGACACATATCTCTACTCATATCTCTTCTCTGTGCTGTATAGGGAGGGTGATTGCAAGTTCCAAATTTCACTGATGTGTCTACTCCAGGATATCCTTGATTGTATAAACCACAGTTTGTGAGGCTTCCCAGGGAGGATGCACAACAACTGAGTTCTGTTACTCTGCCCTGGAATCAAAGGAGATGCTGCCACCTTTCTCAGCAAGACAGGGACATTTTCAGCATTCAGATATCAACTTCTACATGGAGACACTATACAACAGCGACACTGACTATAGTCAGATGATGATGACATTTATTTGCATGCCACATAGTTTTAAAACATGGCTATTGTTGTCTGAGTGCAAAATAGCTCCACATAACAAATCAGATACCAACATTCTCAGTATTTTCTTAATTGTGGGTGCCAGACATCTCATGCAAAGCCTCTGTGAAGATGTGATGAAACGTTCTATACAGACTAGAAGGGTAAGGACCCAGTTTTCTCTGAATCTGTATGCTCAGATATGCACATAATTTGCAGGGGGTCAGGGCACACAGAACAGCACTGAGATGTGCTTTCATTTTAAGGAATAATCTCAGTCTTGAAGAGAATAAATAGGATGAGGCAAATGTAGCTGCACATCAATACCTTTAGTTTTTGTGCCTCTTTTGATAAAGATTGATAAACTGTGCCATTTCCTTGGAGTACTGAGTGGCACCATGCTAGATCTTCTGAGGCATCGAAAGAGTATATCAGGCACAACTGACCCCTTGAAGAATGGGCAACTGAATGCAGGGCATGTAAAGACAGAAAGAATACTGAAACAAGAGAAAGATTGGATTGATAAGGAAAGAACAAGAGTCACTAAGGAAACTGAGTGCATTAGCAAATATAAATATGTATGTATTTTATATTTTACACAAGAGGTATTTCATAGTGTGGGCTGACAACCTGATGTTTTCAAAACTTTCTGTTAGCACAGGTGTGCTAGTACATTCTGGAAGATTGTGCCCACTCATTGATCCATTTTTTCCCTTTAGAGAAACTTCTGATTAAATCTTACTGTCTTGTGTCTCTCAAAGGGAATCTGTTCACCTGTACAAAGCCGACCTTTCATGAAGACCAACCTAGAAAGTGAAGATGAAAATTGATCCTCTACAAAAGCACACTTGGGGGCTGTATTAACACCAAGCACAGCAAATGCCAGGAATTTTTCATATTAGGAAAACATTTACTTAAAAGTAAATGATATACAGAAAACTATAGAAAAAGACCAATTGTGCATTAGCTACACATGAAACTCATCTATTCATCTTTTAAAATCTAAATGGGGAAAAATGTTTGTGAAATATTGACAATACTTTCTATCACACAAATAATTAAGATGTCCTAAAATTATTCTGAAGTACACTTCTGGCAACTGATTCTTATTCACTTTAGAGATCGAAGAGGCTTATGTAAAGTCTGAACTAAAGTGCTACATGAGGAATAGATATATATGAAAAATTATTTGACTTAGAAACACTGGTTAAACTAGAATTTATATAGCGTACAGTTACCGAATGTATTTTTCCATTGTCTGATTTTTCACAAACAGTAACTTTGTATAACTTAAAAAAATGTATCTTGGTTTGAAAGAAATTACTTTAAAAACACTTTATATAGCAGTTTTTTCTTTTACTGATGTAAGTAGCATATATATATGGTGCAACCAGATGAACTAATATGGGTTTAAAATGCACAGGGAAGTCTAAATAACATATTTAAAATACAGAAAAACTCTTTGCAATGAGTAATAGCAATAACCTTGTAGGTATGAATCACAATAAAAAAGAATTGATTCTTTTTTGTCTTATGTCAAGTGTTTGGTGGTTTGTTTGTGTGTTTTTTTTTTGTTTTTTTTTTTCTGCTGGGGCCAATTGATTATTGACAGTGTAGAAATAGAAACTTGTGCATGACTTCAGAAGACCTGGCAGTTTTTTAAATGAAAAATAGACTATTGTTTACTTCAATATAAACTATTTCAGTTTTTCAGCAATTCTTCATAAGATAGCAATTCATATTTAAAAAAACTTTGTCTGAAACATTAGTTTTCCTGTTACATATATGTCTTACTTCATTAAATTGGCCAGAGACCCTTGAAAGCCCATTTGCAATAGTGGTGGAAAAAAGTTAGGGACTGAAGTTCAAAGATAGTTTTATGAAATCAAGATCAAATGTAAACATTCTAAGGCATACAGATATCCAATGAAGGAAAATACAACAGTTTATTCTTCACATGATAGAATCAGAAAACGCCTTGGTTTGGAAGGAACTTTAAAGGTCATTTAGTTCCAACCACCCTGTTGTGGGCAGCAATGCCACCCACCAGACCAGGTTGCTCAGGGTCCCATCCAACCTGGTCTTGAACACTTCCAGAGATGACCATCTACAACTTCTCTGGGCAACCTGCTCCAGTGTCTTGCTACCCTCTGAGTAAATAATTTCTTCTTAAAATCTAATCTGAATATCTCCTCTTCTATGTCAAATTCATTCCCCCTTATACTATCACTATCTGCCGGTGTAAAAGGTTGCTCTTCGTCTTCTTCTATAAGCCTTCTGTAGGTACAGGAAGGTCACAGAGAGGTCTCCCCAAAGCGTTCTGTTCTTCAGGTTAAACAGCCCTAATTTTCTCAGTCTGTTTTCATGAGAGGTGCTCCATCCCTCTGATCAACTTCATGGTCATCTTCTGGACCTGCCTTAACAGGTCCACATCTTTCTTGTGCTGAGGATGTAGTACCCCAAATAGAGTCTCATGAGAGTGGAGCAGAGGGGTAGAATCACCTCCCTTGACCTGCTGCCCACACTGCTTTAGATGCAGCCCAGGATACAATTGACTTTTTGGGCTGAGAACCTTATGTTCAGGTTTTTATCCATGAGAACACCCTAGACATTCTCTGCAAGGCTGCTCTCTGTGAGTTCTCCCAGTCTGTACAAATGTGTGAGATTGCCCTGAACCTTGCACTTGGATTTGTTGAACTTCATGAAGTTCTTATGACGTAGCTGCTTTTGTTTGCTTGCCCATTCATCTAACCTATTTAGCTTTTCTCTTTTGTGATTTGTCTGTGAATTAGGGCTATAGCCCTAATTCTATTTCTATTTCTATTTATTTATTTCTATTTATAGAAATAGAATTTCTATTTATACAACAGTGATGAAGAAAGCATCTATTTCTTTTCTTTTTTCTAAAGGAGTAAAAGGAAGGTTAAACGTATCAGACAAAATATCTTCCGTTCTCATTTCAAGTTTTGATCACACCACTTTTCAGCTCATCTCATACTGGGCTTCCACTAGGTATTTAAGATAACAATGCATTATTCTTTCTGTTCGGAATGATCACAGTAAGTCTGAGGGAATGGATTATAAATGAGGGAAAAAGGAAAAAAAAATGCCATTGTCTTCAAAATATTTTATTTTCCTGAGGAAAACCTTGCAAAGTCATTTCCTTGCCAGCTTGAATTATGCTTATGCTGTTGTCCAGATATTGTTTCTGAAGGCCTTGGAAAAACAGATGAGTTCACAAAACACTGAGGCTGCACATGAGGCAGTGCTGCATGTTCAAGTCTGGCTGACCTCTGCCCAAGAGCTACCTAAGAAAGAGGTTATTCCTGCATGCAGTAACATCCTCTGTATTTCAGAAAAAAAAAAATAAACAGTATATGAGAATAAATAAGAGTATTTTTGTACCTGAATTGCTGAAAAGTTTAGATTTCTCAAACAGTCTTTGGAGTGAAAGTACATGTAGAGATTTACATAAAATGAGGCCTTCAGTTTGTTAAATTACCCTTCACTCTTTCCCTAAGACATCTATGAGAAAAACACTAGGACATTTATCTTAGAAGCACAATAATATTTTACTTACATGTTTATTAAATATGTCATTTCCCAAAGATATTTCTGTCTAAATTTCTAGTGAAACAGACAGCCTATCTTGTAATTTCCCCCCCCAACATACAAAGATGACAAGATTATTTATGCTTGCATGAAAAAAAACAATTGGATGTAACATTCTGTGTATACTGTTGCCACTATTTGTAATGAATGGTTTCAGATATTACCAAAAATATGTCAGAGACAGAAAAGTAACAGACTATGAAAGGTTGGAGGATACATGATACAGTGCAGCTGGTTGTCAGAGGGCTCAGTATGCACAGTGCATCTCACCTGCACTATTCTGTTTGGAATAAGATTATTCCTGCAAAGAATGTGCTGCAATGTTTTACAAAAGAAGTACTAGCATTTTAGGGATGCATAAGACTTAAATGTTTTTGGCTGTAATAATTTACTTAAAACTGTGTTATATCCAAGCTAGTCTGTGGCATTCTAAAATCCTTGATGCTACAATGCTGGTGTCAAACAGGCCTGATTCTCTCACAGAAATTCCAAGTATGATATACTCCACAGAAGTCTGCAAGACCTAGATAAATGATATCCATTATATTTTGCCTAGTCATTATAGAGTAATTTTGCAACAGAACTTGAACTCATTCTCATTCCAGAAAGTAGAAATAACAAATACAAAAATGGAAAGTCAAATTATTTTTCTTATGCTCAAGGAGAAAGAACTGTAAAAGAAACATCAGTACTGATCTAAGGAAAATGAATTAATATTCCCTTTTCCAGCAGAAACTAATATGCATTCTCAAAAGCCTAGGGAAATAAGCATCTAAAGTCCATTTTAGACACTTAATTTTTGGATTCCGTTTTTGTGTCTCTGATTATTTTAAAAATCAGATGCTAGCAAACAACAGTCATACCATGAAAGGGATGGAAATTAAAAACTGACATCTACAATACTGACAGTGACTAGATGTCTTTTAAAAAGCTCCTATTTTTAATCTTTTTCTTTTTTTTCCAGTGAACTTAGTGAGTTTTCTACTTTAATGCTTCTTAAATACAGAGACACTACATATGGTACAGGATAAGCAAATATGTGCTGTGTATGAATAGCCTTCCTGTATCAAGCCCATTTAAAAACATGTCATAAATGCCGTTAATGTACAGACTGATACAAAAGACAGTGAATGTAGACACTTTATACTGAAAGGCACAGCATGAATTGCTTGTGGAGGACCACTTGTTGAGTTAAGAAATTATTAAACTAAAATCAAGATCAGCAGCTGACACCCGTTCTGACAAAGGACCATTTTTTATTTTTATACCTAAAAGCATGAAACAGGACTTAATTGTGTCTTGACACAATTCTTTCTTCCACAAGATATAGAAGCAAATATGCTTGAGGAAGAAAAGAAATACACTAGATTTGCAGCAAAGTATGAAATTACATCTATATGTTTCTTTAGAGGACTCCAAAAAGAATGTAAACTGTGAAAACTGACTTCCCCCTGTGGAAGAAAAGTGTATCTGAGACAAGGGATACATTAAAAAACAGGATCCATAGCGAGATATGTGTCAGAAAAGCCTTTATCATGAATTAGTTGGCTTTAAGAGAATGAGACCTTGCAGATTTAAATCAAATGTAAATAGATGGAATGCTTTTCCTCCTATGTTTTCATGTATTATATAAATATATTTTGATGTCATAAGTGCTCTTATGTGCCTGTTATCTTACTTTAGCTCAAATTAAAAATGAATTACAGACTAATAAAAATTGTTGAAGTTGTTTAGTGGATGATGAGTTCTAGTGGAAGGTGTCCCTGCCCCATGGCAAGTGGGTCAGTCTAGATAAACTTTGCATCTCCTTTTCAACCCAAATAATTCTGTGCTGCTGGTTATGGAGTCTACATAAGTATCACCACACAACTAGAATGTTTTCTAATCTTCTCAGTATACACAGGTGTAGAGAGGAGAGAATGAGATTGTTTTAACCCACAATGGTGATTCCATTTCTCTAAGGAATTTGGTTGTTTCCTTCAAAATGTATAGCCATTTTGCTTTTCTTTAAAAGTTCCTACACTTTAGTTTAAATTGTCCTTATGTCTTCTCAAAGCTTGCTTTCATATACCAAAACTCTGCCCTTTTTCGTTTGTCCATGATTCAAATGAAGAGAGGAATTTGAAAAATTCCAATAAACCCACTGGGGAATAAATTGGAGAGATTAGCCAAAACCAGACTTTTGGGAACAAGTTGCGCTAACATAAAATATACATATATGATCTGTGTGAACAGAAGTACTTAAAAGATTGTGAACATGAACTAACATCTTATTAGTTTATCTAAAATATACATTTGTGAAGGCTAGAAATAAGAAAAAAATAATGCAATAAAGAGGAATCTTAGTCTTCTGCTCTTTGACAAAAATTAACTTTGCTAATTTCTTCGCTATATTGTAAATTTTTATAAAAATAGGTAACCATATATTTTTTCAGATTAAAAATCCTGATGTGACAGTAAACCTGAAAATGATGTTTCAACTGCATGTGTGAACTACTTTTTATTTAATTTGTTAATGTCTCCACTCTAGAAAAATTGGTAGTGAGAAATAATCTTCTCTACAGAGAAGCATATTAAACTAAAAATTAACCTTTTATTTGTTACAACCTCAAAAAGGATTAAAGCCAGTAGCAATTTTAATAAATTACAACATGAGAAGTTATGGAAATGACAGACATTTAATTAATGAATGAAATCAATATTTCCACCAAATACAAAACAAAGTATTAGCTTCATATTTTATAGGAAAAATTCAGTGTACTTGACTGTGTTTTGCATACTAATTCTGGCTCTAATTATCTTACAGTTAACATATTGTTGCTACTACTTACAGGGAAATCATGATATAAATATTGGTAAGAAATGTATCCTGCAAAATAATCTAAATATAATTATCTACTTTTGAAAAGTTCAATTGCCCTCAACACCAGTTTTGAATATGATTAGAATCTATGACATAGTTCTACTATTATTCAAAGCAAATGTTCTGTGGTATGTTCGTTTCTTCAGTGATTTCCTCCCCCACTCTGGGCAATCTAGAAAATGTCTCCAATGACTTAATTATTTCCAGCACAAGTTTTGTACTAAATGCATTCTCCCAACAGTTTTATTTTATTTTAGACACAGTCTGATAGGAAGAGTCATAAGCTTTGAGCTACAATATTCTCCTCTAGCTTCTGCTGTCTTGAGACCAACAAATTAGAAATGATTGCTAAAATCAAGCCATGTAATTAAACAGCATAAAATCTAATATACTCTTTTTGTCAGCTGGCCAGAAAGAGAATTTCAGTAAATGATACATTACACCATGAAAAAACTCTTTCAAACAAGCCTGTTAATGATGATAAATAAAGAACTTGTTCAAAACCAAGCAATTAATCCTTTGGAAGCTTTCCATTGAAGTTGCTATTAAGGCATCAAGAAATGCAAGTATGTACATAAACAAATCCTCTGGGAATATTCCACTTTAGGTTAGTGTATTTTCTTGCAAAACCATCTGTACTTCCTCTTTCACATAGTTTTTTACTCACTAAAATATTGTCTTTATTCTAATAAAGAAACAATCAACAGTCATTCATAGTGACAAGAATCAGTTAAAGAAAAAAATAAATCACATCATGTGAGAATTTTAAATATTCAGAGACACTGCATTTTATTTTCAGAGAATAGATATTGATTTGTTTACTTGTGAAGCAATGGTATTCTTTGTTTCTGCTACAGGGACAGAGCAGATTGCAATATTCTGGCATTAATAATGCATTGGAAATAAAGGGGAGTGATAAGCAAAAATTTATGCTGCAGCTTGTAAAAAATGTGAAATGTCAAAAGGTTACAGAAAAATCCTACCAGTAAACACTATTTCAAGTCACAATCTTGTAAAGCAGTTTCTCAGTGTGCAGGCAACTGAGTAGATCAATGTCTCAGAACATGAGAGGATGGTGTACATTGGTGTTTTCAGTATTTTTGTTTTTCTTTTTCCATAGCTGCACCAAATTATTCCCTGTTTGTATTATGAGCTATAGCTAGAAGCATAAAAGAAAGCAAAAAACAATGGTTTAGTTGTTTTTTTTTTTTACTCTGTAAACACAGAACAGTCTAGATTCCATCTTATCTGATGGTTGGAAAATCCTTTCAGTATAAATCACACCAAATAACAAAAAAGGTACCAACATATGCATCACAATAAAGTATAGAAGACCTTTGTTATGTCTGGCACAGAAGAGGTATGGATTTCAAACAGTTCGGAATCAGGTTTTACTGAATCACTCCACACTCCTTCTGGTAGATCATTTGTACTCTAAACAGTGCCACAAAATAAATTCATGTAGGTCACACAAATATTATCTGTAGGCAAAACTTTTTCCTTTTTTTTTTTTCCCCACTATGTCATGTACTTGAACAAGAACCATAATGATGTTATGACAACTAAAGAGCCACTATGCTAATTGACTTTTGCAATAGGACAACAATGTATCAGTGATTTAGTGGAAGTTAGTATTAAACGAAATGATCTTCAATTTTATGACAGTGTTGGGTTTTTTACCAAAATAAATGGCAAGACTTTTCTAACTGATGCATTTTTAAGTTAAAATATAAACACTTTTTCAGGTGTGGATTGTATCAGTAGCACTGAGTGCTTGCAGTTTTAGACTTTTTTTTTTTTCAAGACACCTTTAAAAGAAAGAGAAATATCAGACATAGTGGTCATTTGGTCTAACTGTTCTGCTCAAGCATGGCCATCCAGTTTCCCAGGATCATGTTCAGGTAGCTTTGGACAGGAAGAAGACTCCACAGCCACTCTGGTTAACCTCTACCATTATCCACTTACCTTCACAGTAAATAAGTTTTCTGATCCTGAGGGTGAACCTTAAGTGTTCTAGTTTGTGTCTCGTACCTTCTGTCTTGTTACTGTCTTCTTTACATCCTTATTATAGATATTCAGAAACTTCAGCCAAGAACTCTCTTGAACCTTTTCTTCTCCCAACTAAATTGTTCCAGTTCCTAAGCCTTTCCTCACAGGAGAGATGCTCCAGTCCCTTAATCATTTTTGTGATGCTTTGCTTCACTCTGTCCAGTGCCTCCAGGTCTCTCTTGTACTGGAGAACTCAGAACTCCAGATGTCTCTTCACCAGTGCTTAGTAGAGTGGAAGAATCCACTCTCTCAACCTCTCAAGGAGTGTCTAGCAACACTCCTAAAAGTATTCTGCAGTCCAGTATTCTGCTAGCCTCAGTTTTGAAAGGGAAGTATTACTGGTTTATTGCAAAACTGGTGATACTACGTCCTCTTCTGCCAACCTGCCTTCCAGCTGGTCAGTCCCCAATATACTGGGGCAGGGGGTTGTTCCCCCTCGGGCATAGGACTTTGTACATCCCACTGTTCATGGCCTTTCACAAGTTTTCTGTCAGTTCATTTCTCTAGTTTGTCGAGGTCTCTTTGGATGGCAGCATGATCCTCTGGTGTATTGGTCACTGCTTCCAGTTTGATGTTATCTGCAACAGCTGAAAATATACTCTGTCCCATCATCCAGGTTGCAAATGAAGACTTTGAACAGAGTAAGACCTAACACTGACAGGGTCAGTTAGTGGCAGGACAGACTAGCTACATCTTGTGTGACTGATCACCACCTGCCGGATCCAGCCATTCAGCCACTTTTCAATCCATCTTGCTGTCTGTTCATCTAGCCCGTACTTTATCAGCTTCTCTATGGGGTTCTCATGGGAGACCATGTCAAAAGCCACAGATGTATTGCAGAATATGATTTTGTAGTTAAGGTTCTCCACTCATTTCTCAGTTTGGCTACAAATGTCTATAATTTATAATGAATAACTTAACTTCTCTGTCCCTCTATAAATTGAGGCAATGATATTTCTCTTTCTGCTGGTGGAATTTCTGAGGCCAAGTTCTTACTTTTGAAGTTCATTAACCCTTGCGACTTGACTTATCATAGACTTTTATTGACATTAATAGTATTTATCTTTTTATATACCCAATATAAGATTTCTATTGCCATTTTTGCACTTTCTCTTAGTATCCTGTGGTGACTGAGATACTGCTCTGTGGTAAGATCTGAGTTACCTTAGTGCAATTGTGAAAAACACAACCTCTGCCTAGATGGAAGCCCTTACTGGGGGGCTGTTATTTTCTGGAAATATTAAGTGCAGCTAGGCTGGAAGAGGGAAAGAGAATAGGTGGAAAGTATTCATAATGTATTATCTCAATGAAATATCTGTTAATACACATTTAATTATCCAAATGATTAATAAAATCAATATCTATGTGTTTATTAAGAGACAAATCTCCCTGACACACCTCTTACAGAGAGTGATACATGTTGTACTGTTGTGATTAAATCTCTCTTCATATATTATCAGTTAATTTGCATTTAAGACTAATGGGTTAAATAGAGCTAAAGCAAAACAGACATCTCATCATATTCTGTATTACATAGCCACAAGCACAAAATCTTGAATGTCTGCAGAATCTGCTGTGAAAGGCATGCATCATGCTGTGTCAGTGGGGGATTGAAAACAGTAGAAATAAGTGTTTAAATTAGAAGGTGAAAAATTATTTTTCTCCAATTCTAAACTCAGCAAATTGGGATTATTGACAGGAGGAGACTTAGAGTGATTCACAACTTAAAAAAAAAAAAAAAGAAAAAAGAAAAAAAAGAGGAACGTTTATGTCTTTTTCATCTTTTTCCTTTTTTTTTTTTTCTTTTGTTGTTTTGTTTTTCATATGTATATGGGCCAATGAGTAGTCTTTCAACCCTTTTTTCACAGGAGAAACACAGAAATCTAAGGGTCCTTTGGGCCAATGACACTGGATAAAAGCACATGTTAAACAGTAAATACAAAAAAATACTTATAATATACATCATATTTATGTACAAAACTATTTTTAACCACTGTTTTTCTATCAAAAGGTAATATTTTTCTTCGCAGTGTATAAGGAATATTTGGAATATTTTCTTTCTCAGAAGAGCTGCTCATAGCACCAAGTTAAATGACAAACACATTCCTCCATTGTAGCTACCACAACTGAGAAAGGACTACGGTCTGAAAAGTTTTTACGTGAGTGGGATTGATTTAGAGAGTTTATCTTTCAGGTTTTTATTGTATCTGTGAGGTAATTGGTCATCTTGATGTGATTAATTCTGTATTTGGGGCTCAAGAAAGAAACATGCAGTCAATTGTTTTCATATATCAGAAGTGAACTAGAGAGGCTGATTCATTTTGGCAAGATGATCTGCTTGGGATTGCAACAGAAATTCAATATACTAGGGAGAAATAAGATACATTGTTTACATTTTGGTCCACATATCACAACATTTATCACTTTGATTAAAACAAAGGAAAAGTTTTACTGTGGGTGTTGCGCATCCTCAGTCAGTATTACAAACTCTGAAAGCAGTGCTTTTCTTGTTCTGGGTTACTCTTTCCATCAACCGTATCAATAGACTTATTTCCCAAATGTTCCCAAAGACTTCACATTTAATATTTAGCCCTTAGAACAACAAAAGATTCACAACTTCAAACAATTACTTTTTACTTTACTTTTTCGTTCCCTGAAATTCTAGTCTTGCAATTTTTAAAAAGGAGCTGCTGGAAAAGGTCCAATGGAGGACCACAAAGTTGATTAGGGATCCGGAGCATCTCTTTTATGAGGAGGGACTGTGGGAGCTGGGCCACAGTTTGATCTAGAGAAGACTAAGAGGGGATCTCCTGACACATGTGAATATTTCACAGGCTGATGCCAAGAGGATGGTGCCAAACTCTTTTCAGTGGATGAGTTCCTATGTAACCTACTGTAGGTGCTCCTCTCTTGGCAGTGGGATTGGGCTTGATGATCTCCAGAGGTCCCTTCCAACCATAACTACTCTGTGATTCTGTAATTTGACTGTTCATAACGACAACAAACAGGTGAAAAGGCTGAGCTTCACAGTGACTTGCCAAGTAGGCATCTCTGAATTTGTACTTCCCACAAGCAAACATTTTATACTGGTATCAATAATAGTCTACACATGATACCTCTACATGAAAGTCTGGAAAAAAAAATGTATTCTACTTTAAAAGTTTCAATCACTTTAGATGTTTCTAATTTCTGTGGATGAATTTTCAAAGAAGCTCCATGATTCCTTTTCATTGTCATTTTATTGAAGTATTTCTCTGAATGCATGAGTGTATCCATTTCATTTCATTTTTGAAAGCTTTGACTCAAAAAGTAATAATTTTCTTTTCATTCCAATATGTAATCTTGAGACAAGTTTACAATTGCACGATGTTCCAGAAAATCCATCTAGTTGATGCAGCATTACCTTTTTTTTTTTTTCCTGGTTTACTGAAATTGGTGTCAATTTTAATGTTACTTATATGCCAGTAAGGTGATGCTAACCTTACCCAAGGACATTCCCACTCATATAGTTATGAAAAACAAGGATCTTCAGAGAGCGAATCAACATTAGATGTATAATTTCTTCAGGAATTCATGCAATTGTGTAAAGACAATCAAACATACTAGAGACCAAGGGGATAAAAACACGTGAAAAAGTTGCAATTATATACAACGAGAAGCTGTAATAAGAAAGAACTGATATATCCCTCAGTTCTTCACTTCAAGTTTCCTTAGATGTATGAAATTGATAGACAAATACGAGACTGAAAGGATATGTGAGAGTGAATTTGAATTTCCCTGAAAACCAGTTTCTGAAAGCAAATCATACTCATTTTGCTTCTCTTTCTTCTTTACTTGATCTACCTAATATGTTTCTTACTGAGAACATGACCCACAGTTTGCAGATTGCAGTACATTTTGCACAGAAGGCAAAATTCTGTGTTAAATTGCTCTTTGGGCAGTTTTTCACACACAGATTAACTTGTCTCTGAAGCCATACACTTTGTCTTTGCTAAAATCCATACAGGAGACAATCTCGTGCATCTAGCTTCCTTCTTATGTTTTTGTTTTGTTTGTTTGTTTTGGGGGTTTTTGTTATTGGTGGTTGTTGTTTACTTGTTTGTTTGACATTTCATTAAATAGAATTTTAATTTTAAAAGAAGTTTGACTCTTTTGATTCATGGATCATAAATCTTTTATTTATTTCATTGATATAAGGCTTTTCACTAATCAAATGGTTCCATTAATTATATCTGTATATAATCAGATGCATTTTTCCATGATGTTTTCTCCTTTATCTTCAGGTTATGAATTTTTTCTACTGAACTACTTAAGCATTAACTTTTTGAAGTATTTTGTATCACAGCCAAAAGCACTTTTTTGAGGTTATTTTTGTGCTGAAATCCCTTCCCTGTCACATGAAAGGACAACAAATTACACACTAACTAGTATCTTGGATTGTTTAGGCTTTCTCAGTCTCAATGACATGTTAAAATGAAAGAAAAGAAAAAAAGCCAAAAAATCCAACTAAAGTTGCGAAAGAGACTTACTGTGAGGTATCTAAGTCACAGGTGCTTCAAGGCATCTGCTCATTTTATCTGTTAATTTTTACCCTGATACAGATATATATGTATATATTTCAACAATTATATTTCATATATACACACACACACCTTATATATGTTTTATATATGCACATATATGTATTTTTTAACCTCTATTTAACTAATGATCACCTAAAATATCTAAATAAGCACTTCTATCTCTATCTATCTAATTAATCTATCTAGTTATGTATCTATAGATAGCTATATATGAATGAAAAGTTGTCATGGTTTCATTGTGAAAAAATCTCTTTTTTTTTTCTATTCTTTAGCAATATCTTTCAAAGTTCCACTTTATATTCCTCTACTGCCACATGGACAAAAGTCCATATTTTCATTTTACTTTTATTTTAAAAGTAATTCTGAAGTCAAAGATAATGCTACAGTTTCTTTTTATTAAACCTCCACAAACTGTTTTGGGTTTGTGTTTGGAATTGCATTTATACTTCAAGATACCGTGAAACAAAGATGCTCTCTGAATGTATCAAAGAAAGATGTCACATTGTAGCCTTGACTCTAGAGCAAATCCTTGGCACATCTGGTAATTGTGTAAACATCATCTGGTACCATAATAACATATTCTTATATCTAAGTATGTTGGTGTGGGCTGAAAGGCTTTCATCCAATCTGGCAATTATATATGATCTTGACACTCTATGCTTTCATGGTATTTTTCCTTCCTGTCATGTATTAACACTCATATGGAATACAAACACATATTTTTTTTTAAAAAAAATTACATTTTTAGCAATAGATTGTATTATGTATGTCTGTGACAAGCCTTTTATAAAGTAACCTTTAGCCCTAGACCTGATAATTGAAAGAGTCATAAATGTGGCTAAAGTATGTGAGAAATTTTGTCTGAGTTAATATAAAAATGTTCTGCAATGGTCATTTGAAAAATGCACATCCTGCCATGAATGGCAACCCATACTGTTTATTTTACAGAATGTTCATATTAAATCATTATAATACCAAACAGTAACTATAACTTGTCTTTGCATATTTGTTTAAATTGTAGAAACATACATGCGTATATTGGAGAAGTGTTATAAGAAGCTTATAAGAAAGACTGATAAATGAATGATGCTTTTGTTGGGATAGATGACTTCTAAAGGATAGAGAATCCTGGAAACTTCATAGGTTTTAATCATGTTGTGCAAATTTTTGGTATTTATGTTTTGGCATTCAAATGGAATTTCCAGGAACAGTAGATTAACATAAAATGTAGAAGACAAAAAAAATTTTACGAGTGCTTATTTTTATTTAAAATATCAAGCAAACAAAGGTAATTTATTGCTTAGGAAGGGAAATTTTAATACTTGCTTTTATAAATGTTGAAGTATTTTTCTTTTCTCTCTTTTTCTGCTTTGAGGTAAAAGTGAAGCTTCAAGAAGATGACTGAATTTAAGCTTATTTCACTGGGAGGTTTTGGTCTAGAAGTAATTTTTCAACTTGATAAAGTATTTTTACAGAGTCTTATAAACAATTGAACTGGCAAACTCCAACTGAATCATCTCATCTTTTAGATAATTGTATTAAGGACTGTAGATTTTGCAAACCTCTGATTTCAAGTAGGCTGACACGTTGTGCTAAAGAACAAACACATTGATCTGTACATCACCTTTGTCTTCAATCAGATGACTTTTCTCTTAATTATTTGTGGCTGTTCTTCAAACATGAACCAGTTTTAATGAGCACAAATTGAGTATTTTTTTCTTGTTTATTCCCTGCTATCAAGCTTGAAAAATTTGTACTTAAGGACTAAAAAGAATATTACAGGTATTTTCCAGTCCTTTATAAATACCTGGTTCTAAATGAACTATCCTGCCCTACTTGGGTAACACCAGATCTTTAGAGGAATGAAAGGTGGACAAAGAAACTTCAAAGAAATCTATATCTATATTATATATAGATATGAAAATATTGTTATATGTACAGGATTTTATAGATCCTGAATTTGTGCAGATGATACATCCTTTTTCTTATTGGTGGAGTTTAATTTGATATTCTTTTAGATAAAAATGAAAAAATTTCTTTGATTACAGATAACATTTTAAAGTCAATACTGACAATGAAAGTCTTTCCGAGTCTTTCTGAATATGTTCTCACATTACAGCTGGAGCCTCTTTACTAATGTCTCTAGAACTCAACTATATCCTCGGTAACAGATTGCCATAACATGTGCGCCTACCCCTGTTTTGATGTCTATTTTCAATCTTTTCATTAAAATATATTGTAATAAAGTACTTAAAGGCAATTTAATATTTTAAGGTAAGGAGGTCTTCAAACTAGGAGTGATGGGGGAAGGAGACAGAGTCTAGCAGCCCTGTGTGGGAGAATTAGACAGCATTAATGAGCAAAGGGTCTGAAATTATGTAAATGAAAGGGAATGCAAAATCAACAATATAGAGATTAAGAGGAATCACCTGCAACATTTGCAATTAAGCAAGAAAGTAACAAGTCTCCATTACGGAAAAAGAACCACCCATACTGCCTCTGGAAATCAACAGGTTGAGGTGCCTAATGCACCGAAAATGCACAAACTTTTCCCTCCACTAAACACTAATGAGACCACACCTGGCGCATCTTTCACAAAATCTAAACTGCATTAATTTTAAATATGCAACATAAAATAGAAAAAAAAGAAAAACTATTAAAGGATTTCTTATGATAGGCAGATCGTTCTCAGTTACAAATAGTATTTGATATTTATTCATGTTGCAGAACAAATAAATATTAAGTATGTAAAATTGTACAAAGTGTTAAACCTACCTCTCATGACATTAAAAAAAAATAAAAATTAATGAAACTACTTCTTCTGTGTCTAGTAGACAGTAACTGTCTTTTAGTAAAAATTATAATAAAGTCACTTGAATACAAAAGCATTAGAAGCATGGCTTTTCTTTCCTACTGACTGCTTTTATTTGCAGATCTTATATGAATGTACAACCACTGAATTACAGTTGACCTTTATTTGTGAAGATGTAAGTATCTCAAATAAAATTTCTCTGTCCATGTTCCCTTCCTGTATAATCTGACCATTTTGCTTTTGCTGACTTCTGAGCTCACACAACTTTCAAAGTTTTTGGATTTTTTTTTTTAAATAATCACTTTATCTGGAGCTTTATATTTGGTGTGTTAAAATATTAAATTTTGTTCTCTGTTAAAACTGGCTGCATTTGAAACCTTAGTAAATGGTCTTCTTTCACGTGAAGAAGAGAGAGTGCTCTAAATTGCAAACTAATGGAGCATAAAATTTTCATTATCTGACTCTGTCTGAGTGATAAAAGTCTATTCACTATAATTCTGTATTTTGTACATTCTACAACTTCAGATATACAAACTATTTATAGTACACTCTCAAAGATTACTCAAGAATGAGTTTTCATTTACACAGGTCTCATATGATAGTGCCTTTTGAAAACCAGATTTCTTCAGCCTAGTTAAAACTAAAATTATTCTTTTCCTAAACACACACCACTACAGGTAAGAAGCAGTAAATACTACTTCATTTTAAAATCATGGAATAAAAAACTTTTCCTTTGAAAGTTAGAATAAATTTTAGAAAAAGGTGCTTTAAAATTGAAAAGGAATTCTTTACCACTCTCATTTAATATCTGAGTTATATCATTACAATTTCTCCCTTCATCAAATACTTACTTTCTTTTCTTTACAAAGTCTGTCCATTCATCAAGGGAAAACCTTGAGGGATTTTCTGTATGTTTTATACTCAGATAATTAACTAATTAACTGGGTTAACAACCATTAACCAATTTACCAATTAATGACTTCATTAACTACGTTAACCTATCAGTTTCCATGGGACAAGATTGAAATAAGAGTCTGCAAAATAACATTAATAAATAAATAAATAAATAACAAACCCAACACCCAAAAAAACCCCCAACCAAAATTTCCCCTTCCCACAATTTCTGTACCTCATTATTGGTTAGCAATAGAGAGCTATTAAATGCCATGTTTATTTATATTTTAAATTGATTAAACATATTTTAAATGTACACCAGAATTGAACCTTTGATTTTTAAGACTTTAGACTAAAAATCAAGCAAGATGATTGTCCTTGCTCCTCTGAGCAGCCACATGAAGACTGTTGCATTGTAGGTTCCAGAGCTTCAGTTCTACAAGACACAGGAAACTCTTATTGGTAAGAAAGTGGTAAAAATACCCAGCAGAATTCAGTTAGACATGGGGATGCAGATAGAATCATAGAATTGTCTGGGTTTCAATCCCAGAACTTCCATCCAGTTCTAACCTCCCTGCCATGGGCAGGGATGTCATTCCCTAGACCAGGCTGCTCAATGTCCCAACCAAGTTGGCCTTGAACACTTTCAGGGATGGTGCAACTTCTCTGGACATATTCCTAGTGTTCTTGTCAGGTGCAGCTTCCTGGCATAACCCATGTTGAAAAGAACCTTCTTGAACTGGATGACGTGGCAAGTAGAATTTTTTTGTGGGTCTAGCTCTGTTCAATATTTAAATAAATTACTTGCATAAGGTAATAAGATATATCCCATTTCCAGATGACTCAAAACAATGGAGGTCAACAAGCATGTACTAGGGCAAACACAGAAATTACAATAACCTCAAAAATTTGCGGAACAATTCCAGAATAATAGAAAGCTCTTTATTAGAGATACTTGCATTTGCATACACATTATATACCTGGCACAGAAGTAATCAACTGCATAAATACAGGCTGGCAAATTACTTCTTTGTCTTCAGTGGTTTCTGAAGATGACGTAGAGCGGTATGATGGGGAGCAGGGCAGAACAGGAAAACATGTAAAAACAATATTTTACTTTGGGTATGTCTGGAAAGAACAGTCATTAAGGCATTAAGCCTAGCTTTTGGGAACGTCAGTCTAAAGGAGTACAAACTAAATGGAAAGAGGTTAGAGGAAAGCAATAGGAAAAAAATTAAATTCTTCACCTAAAAATCATGTGATGAAAAGCTGGTCTGGTTTGCCCTCTTACCGGAAGACTGTTACAAGATAAAAGTTTTCAAACACATCATAAGCCAAGGAGGGGAAAAGACTTCTCTATATCCGAGATTAATAGAACAACAACTAATGTGCTGAATGAAAAAGGTCCAGAAAATGAAATAAACCCCCTCAAAAAAGCCAAGCAAAAAACAAGAGCAAGGATATTGAAACATATTAACAGTGAGTTCCTTGCAACAGATTAGAAAATAGTGGGATGTTCCTGACAGATATAGAGCTAATACTGGCCTTAGATGACAAACTTGTTATATCAGCTTCTAAAATATATGTTGAGAGATATTCTCTTTCTGTGAGAAAATGTGAGGTTGATCTTATTTATTGAAAAGAAAAAAACAAACAGAAAAACAACCAAACAAAAACAAAACCAAAAAACAAACCGCCCAGTCCAAAGAGGTCTTCCTTTCAAAACTGCTACAGAGAGGTGCAGAAGCTGGCACAGACGAAATGTTCTTGCAAACTTAAAATGCTTCATTATTTATTAAATTTATGTTCTATTTTACAGTTTGACATGAGCTCTTCAGCATTCACTATCAAGTAACCAATACATTAGAAATTACCACCTTTATCTTGTCAACCACAAAGCACCAAGCCCAGCCAGTTTTCAGACTTTGTTCAATGTACAAATATTTTGAGTTCTGGAGCCCAGCTTTTTTTACACACTGTGCTGGGCTTTTTAGATTTGTTTTGGTGGTGGGTTTTTTTGTTGGTTTGTTTGTTTATTCATTTGTTTGGTTTTTGTTTTAGGGGTTTTTGTTCTCTTGGTTGGTTGGGTTTGTTTATATTTCTTCCTAATTTACAAGTTTGTTTCCATGCTCAGATCAAAATGAGATTTTTGCAAGTTCAGATGTCAGGTCACTCGGAAGACTCATTTTCATGTCACATTGCTAAGCCTTATTGCTTCAAATACAAGATGGCATTTCTAAACTGAGTAAAATGACTTCAAAAGAAAATTTCTCCCTGCAAGGAAAGTAGACTGAAAATCCTATATCTTTCATAATATAAAACCTGAAAAACCTAATGCTGCTTCTCTGCTGGAGTTTTATCTAGTGCTAAAACATTGCCAAAACATACTTTATTAATTAAAATTCATTACTTGAGTAGGATTCAGTTTTATCAACTCTTGGTTTCAATGATTTATCTCTTTGTATAAAATTTTTGTGTTCTTTTCACAGCTAGGCATAAATAGATTTCAGAAATTAGAATAATTGAGGAAGAACTTTAGTAAATTAAAATGAGAAAACATAATATAAACATAACACATTTCAAAGATCAGAATATTTACAGAATTAAATATAGTAATACTTTACTGAACAAATATTACTATTGAACAAGTAATTTCTATTTAAATTAAAATAATGAGAACTTCTCCAGTGCCAATACTCCAAGAACTTCAAAATCATTGTGGGCAAGTGACAATAATCAGAGAAACATACAACTACAGCCAAGTTAACATCTGAATTTCCTGTTTGTTTGCATAGTATAATTCACAATTAAAATATCCACTTCCCAGATCCCGCTTTCATCAATATATCTTGATAGAACAGGCATGACCATGAAGAAAATTGAAAGACTGAGGTCTAACAGCTGATTATAAAAAAAAAAAAGTGCTTCATGCTATTTTTAGACTTCTGACCTAGTAGCACATTTCCATAGAACATGAAAAAAATGTATTAATACTAGGAAAAAAAAAGAAATAATTTTATTTTTTCCTGTAAAACAATCCTGACTTAAACAATAGTTATTATATAAAGCTGTGAAAACGTAGACTGTTCTTAAACTATTAGAATGACTAGAGTTTCAGGAAAGGACATTTAATTAAACCTTGAAGCAAACTATATTTGTTTGACAAACAGTTGGGAAAAAAATCAACAAAAACAAGCAAACAAACAACAAGAAAAACGCCAACAACACAAAAAAACAACCAACCAAAAAAAAAAAAAAAGCCCATACCAACTTATTTGTGGTGTATTCCACTGTTAAATATGTTAAATATTAATGGTTGTTGCAAAAGGAACAATTCTCTCTTCCTTCCCATTCATCTTCCTCCCTCACTCCTGCCATACTGCGTTGGCCTCCTCAGTTCTGTCATTAGAGTGACCCCTCTGAGATCTGAGTATGCAGGAAATCTTTTATTTCTTTTTCCCCCTATGGTGTGATCTAAGCCTACTAGGCGGAATTAATTCATGAAGGGATCAGACAAGCAGGTTACGGAGCAATAGAGCTGGAAGTAATAACTGAGAATAGGAAAGGAAGCAAGGAAAAAGGACTGGTATATCCAGTGAGTTGTGGGATTTTCTCAGCTATAGCACCACTATACAATCAGCTAATTTTTGTTTTCATATATATTTATGTATGTATATTTGTATAGGTTGTTTTTATACTTCATATTAATGGAAATTGTATATTGAAATCAAAGGTGGGAAAAAAGCAGCAATTTAGAACAATTAGTATGTTGTTGATTTTAGAGGTATTTAATCAGCAGCTGCTGCCACTGAAAAAGAGAAAGTAGAAAAAAACACCAAGAGAACTTTAAAAAACATTTTATCCTTTTTAAGGGACATTTTCTTTTTAAAAAAGGAAAAATAATGTTTTATTATTGCATATTTTGAAACCTTTCTAACATATCCCCAGGAAAGCTCCAATTTTCTCAGCAGACAAAAAAAGTATGCTATGATTATCTGCAAGTCACCTCTTTCCTAGGAGGAGTTTTAACATCTTGATTTCTTCCCTCTTAGTACAGCTCCACACAGTGAACTAGCAATTAGACAGCTCCACAGAATTCCAGTTTGCTTTATAGAATCTGACAGTCAACTGTAACAGCCATAAAATATTAAAAATAATAAGAGGAAAAGGCATTAAAAGACAGAGCAGGAAACCAAATTTGTCACAATTATGAAGATGCAAACTGAAGAGAGAATACTTTTTGTTCCGAATAGAAAGCTGAAAAAATAGCTATTAGGCAATTATGCTGGCCATTTTACCGTATTTTACCATATTCAGGATTTCATAAACTTAGCCTTATTTAGGAAAAAGCCTTTCTAACATATCAAAACTTATTCAGTTAGAATTTACCTATTACATTCCACCCTCTCTTCTTAATTTCCAACACAGTGATAGTCATTAACTTAATTTTACAACGTCTGTCAATTCATTCATTCAAAGGCCAGGAAGATCAGGTTCTTTCTCCATATTCACAGAAATTAATAGTGCTACCCTACTCTTGACATTGTTGAAGGAGAAAAAAAAAAAATCATCTACTTTCTAGATCTTTGTGGGGTTTTTCTTTTTTCATATAGTTGTTCTCTCCTCTTGGAGAGGTATCAGTTTTGAGTTACTATCAGTAATAAAAGTATCTGTAAAAACTGCACATACTCACTGAGAAATACACTTTAAAAAAACCCAAGTTTCTATGATCACTCCATCTTTAATTTCTTTCACCTTTAAGAATGTTGCTGTTACTGTCTTTATCTACTGTCCGTTCTTCCACGTTAATTATCTCTGCAATCCAGCAGTCTAAGATATGACATTATGGTGTTCAAGGGTGTCATACTCTAGCAAAAAGAGTCCTTGATCAGAATATAAACATGGCCATGTTAACTCCAGGGATCATGAAAGAAAAAAAAATCTTGCAGATTTGGACTTATCAAGATATTCTTTAAAAAATAACTCTTTCTTTGGAAATTATTTTACCGTATGATGACATTCAGCTGATCAAAAAAAAATCAACTGAGAGTGAATTGAATATGCAATTACTTTTTTCCATAACAAAAGTTATAAAGAAAGCTCCTGTTGACAGGTAACCATTCTACAGAGTAATACTGTTCTTTGCAAGCTGAGTGTTACATCTATTTTTCTCTGCTCATTGAGTGCAGTTTCCTGCCACTAAATAACTGAGCCTAATTTCTCAATGTCAAGCCATTGCTGTTACCTGCATTCCATGCCAGCTATCAAAGCAGACTATTTGTTTTGCAGACAGCGTGTACAGTATTTTACTGAGAGGCCATGCTTCTTATTCTTCCTACCAAATTACATATATATATATATAGTAACTATTGTTCTCTTTAGTTACATCAGTTAAATAGAAAATTACCTCTTTGATAACATTTCCCTCTCTCTCTGACACAGTTTTAATAATATATTTCTTTGCTTCGTAGTTTCCTTCGTCTAGTGACCATTAGTCCAAGAAATGTTTGCCCTCCTACTAATTTATAAGTGTAGGTATGGTAAAGTTCACATTTATAGGTTACTCTAATGTGATGAAGTCTCCACAAACTACTCTTGTGTTCTTACAGCCGAAGAACCATAAGAAATTTTGGGAACATTTACTGCTATAACTAAATCTTGTAAGTCAATTCTGTAATATAAGACCCTTCTCAGCAATCAATAAAATCTAAATATGATCTGCAAAACACAGAGAAATTAGTCTTTAAGCCACTTACACTGACTTCTGGCTTGTTATGTCTCCTTATGTATTAAGTAAACAAGAACTAAAAATTATTGAATTAGCAATACTGGTACTTTAAGATTTGACATGTGATACTAGATCCTAAACTCAGAATCATTCAGATTTTCCACTTGTTCTCATGCAGATTTTCAGTAACATTTCCATAATATATTACCAGTAACAATGATTTTATTATAAAGTTG
The DNA here is from genome assembly GCA_013396755.1 of Sclerurus mexicanus. Taxonomy (NCBI): domain Eukaryota; kingdom Metazoa; phylum Chordata; class Aves; order Passeriformes; family Furnariidae; genus Sclerurus; species Sclerurus mexicanus. Next base: position 291,767 of record VWZF01003276.1, read on the forward strand.
CAGCATTTTTTTTAAAATAGCAGACATTATCAAAAGGTGTTTTCTTTTGTATAGGCAGTTTTAGGTTGGGGGATTGTGTCTGCACCCAAATGGCATTCAGTAATTGTAGCAAATTTCCTCTGAGCTCTACACCTGAAGCAGATAGAACGTTGCATCAGGAGATCAACCCTTTTAGATTACAATAGTTTATTATGTTCATCTGCATTTTAATGGAATATAAAGGATTTATCCTGAAATACACCAAGAAACAATATTTTCACCTCTTGAAATGCATCAGAGAGTTTATAGCCAATCAAGTAAAATACATTGCACATTTTTACTTTGTATATCTTCCTTTCTGGTGTATTACATGGATATAGGTGTCAATGATTTTATTGGCAACTATATATAAGCCTATCAAAATAGAAACCGGAAAGTGATTTCATATATCAAATACTCTTTTTTAAGGATTAACTCCTGAGCTCAACAAAAAAGATGATGTTATGGTTACAATAGATGCATTATTTTATGCAAAATGCAGTGTTTCTTCTTGTGACTAAAGACAGCATGAATTGGAATTATATTTGTGAGGCACAAAGGCTGAATAGCAAAATTCATCACCTGAAAATGTATGTCTCATGTTCCTGACAAATAAGTACCAGACTGATACTGCCAAAATGTTCTTATACTGACAAATATTTCAGTAAAATTATTTTCTCTGTTGAATTATAATCACGTTTTTATTCATAAACAAATAATAAATCAACTGAAAGTGAAATTCAATGGACTAGAAATAACCATGTCAGCAGATTGCTAACAGTGACATTTAATTCTAGTACTGGAGAAAATAAATTTTTAACGATTTTAAGAATGTATATGCAAACCATGTTATCTGAAGAACAAGCTACTACTAACCAGGAAAGGTTTGAGAAAAGCAGAAACATGTCTCCATCACCTCATTAAAAAACTACCTGCGTTGGTGGCCACAACCGCTAGAGCTGGAATAACTGATGATACCTATGAACACTAAATGTATGCTTGGTTCCTGAGTGATCCTTACCTTTTCTTGGTCCACTAAATTATTTTTCACATTTTAACTTGATCTATTTATCTGGGCCATAAATTTACACAAGGACCGAAGAGTCATTATTAGCTTCTGAGCTGAGTTTTCACAGGAGTTAATAACATGTGCTTTAAACAGGTACAAAAGAATAGTGCAATAATTTATCTGGATGGAATATTTATCATCATCATAATTTTAGATCTGTGGTTACAATTTCCTAACAGTTTGAGACAGTAGAGGTAATTTTTTTCCTCCAAAGACTTTTCTGACATTCAATTTCTTTACAGTAATATTAGTACACAATTAGTACTTTTATTATTCTAGGTTTTATTGTTTCAGTATTATGATTTTTTACTCTTCTTATGAGATTCAGACTAAAACTTGCTTGGTCATATTCCCCATAGTTCCAAATATTCCAAATTCTAGTCCAACCCACCTGTCGTGGGCAGGGATTTTTTTCACTACATTTCATTGCTTAAAGCCTCCCAATCTGACCTTGAGTATTTCCAGGGATGGGATATCTACAACTTCTCTGGGCAATCTGTTCCAGTGTCTCACTACCCTCATCATAAAACATTTCTTCAATATGTCCAATCTAAACCTACCCTCTTTCAATGATAAATCATTTCCTCTTGTCCTACCAGTACAGGAGTCTGTCAAAACCTTCTTCCACCTTTCTTATAACCCTCCCTTTATACATTGAAAGGCTGTGATAAAGTCCCCCTTAAGGCTCTCCTTCTACTGTCTGAATAACCCCAACTCTCTTAGCCTGGACTTTCAGTCCTCTGATTACTTTGTGTCCCTGCTCTGGGCCCTCTCTAAAATGTCCATATCTTTCTTGTACTGGAGATCCCAATGCAGGAGTAAAGTCTTCTTTTAATAAGTAATACTCCCTGGAATATGTAACCAGCACTGAAAGATCTTCTTACTCTTCTCATCAGAAGCAAAAATGGTGATTTTTAAATTGTTCGTAAACTTTATTTCTTCTTGAGGCAATATGTGACACACAAATATGTAAAATATAAAAAATGTCTCTCTTAGAGGTAAAAGAAATGTTGATTTATATAGCATTCATTTGATTCTCCTTGATTTCAATTAATGTTTTAAGTAAGCATTTTACATATTATGTTTAGTGTAAAGGACTGATTAAATAGATCTGTCTTCTTCAATCTATCTAGCAAAATAGCAAAATAGCAAAATATCTATACTTGATGACACTGGTTTTACTCAGGCTTATTTCACAAAGGACCTTCAGCATCAGGGAAACGACCAAGCTTTGACAAGACAGCTTTGTTGGCCTTGTGCTTAATTACCTCTTTCCATTTCACTTTATTATTTCAGTTAAAGTTAGCCAGTTTTGTTTTCTGCATTAGAAAAAAACCCAACAAATACAACAACCAAAATCTAACAAACAAAGAAAATCAAAGGAGAACGACATTTGCCTAATTTGTAAATCCACAAACAAAGCAGACTTTTTAGACACCTCATTTGCCCTCCTGTCACACCTAGATTTCAAAACTTGAATTATTGCTTTAATGATACCAAGTTATATAGAGAACAATTTATTTGCAGTTCCACTTCCCTATTTCCTCTATGTAAGGTGTTTTGTTTATAGTTTTTTGGTTTTTTTTTAAACTTATGACTTAGAAACTACCACAAACAAATTAAGCGAAGCAATACATTTTGAAAGGGATTGCAGAACCCCTCCCATTGCTAATATCAGTCATTTTTATACATAATATTAATAACCATGCCTACTAAATACAAGAGTTTCTGTTTTCTCATAGTGGTTTAATGTTTAATATTTTACTTACCTTTTAATCTTGCCACATCTAACAGCTATCTGAAGGGCTTTACTGTAAGTGTCAAGGTCACACAATGAAATCCAAGCTACAGCTGCTTCACTAAAAAAAAGTCTGCAGAGAAAAAAAAAATTCATGCAAATGTTTCAGAATACTTTTTTTTTTCCCTTTCTTTTTATACAGCAGTTCACATTACAAAACCATTTTATTGTGTACAAAATAGCTAAACTTAATCAGGATAGCATTCCTTACCTGGTGCTAACATGGATTGATCCACACACTGTGAATGAGTAATTCATGAGAAGAAAAAGTTTTCAGAGAGTAAATGGATATTCTAGGGACAGAAGCACAGAATTTGCATTCCTTACATGTGCTGACTGTTCTGGAAGAATTTGTTCACATTGTCTCAGTGGAGCAGTGACATTTCCATATGTAAAAGCATGAGGTCAAATTTGAATGATCCTTTTTCCAAACGAGAATTGAGAACAATGTTTGTATATAATTTCTTCTTTCTAATTTATGTGATGAAGTGTTTTAGTGGTCTAGCCAACAAACATTTGCACACACTCATTTAGAATTATAAGAGAATGATAGAATTATGATTATGAATTATGAATGGTTTCCCTTGAAAGGGACTTTTAAAAATATTCTAGCTATTTTTTTGTGAAATTGACAAATTTTAGTTTATTTTCAAGAATAGAAGTGAAATTTGAGGTTGGTTTTGAGAACAAAAATTACTTCTGCTCTATAGTAGGGGATGACTTAAATTGTGGAATCATGAAGTAATCACAGAAAGTTATGAACTAAGCTGCCCTTAATCACTTCTCATTTATTAGAGGTTGCCTTTCTAGTAAAACAAGGTGCCTTAAGTTAAATATGTCATGCAAGCAGACCATACATACTGCCATACAGAACCCATGAAGCACCACTGACTTCTCTTTAATAAATGTTTTCTAAATTGCAGGGTTTCAAAACTACTTTTATTGAAAAATGGGTGCATCATGCATAAAAAATCTAATTTCATAAGATGACAAGCTATTCAGGCAGAAATGCATTTATTTTCTGGCAGCTCAAATCAACCTAAAATATTTAGCTGAAATATTACAGCCAAGACTACTACCCCCAGTGACAGGATACATCTAGTTTTAATTTTCCTTTTGGGAACATTTTATACTGGCAAACTTGAATTTTTAATAGATATAAAAATGTAATTTTAAATCTATATCAAAAATAGAAATAGAATATTGTAAATAGAATTTTCAGAGGAATATCACTTTTTTTTTTTTAATGAGACAAATATTTATCATCCAAACAATAAAAGTAAATCCATAAAGGGAAGTGATATAACAAAATTCATGTCTAGAAATGGTCTAGTGCTATCCTGTTCTCTGTGACAGAGTGCTCTGGGTTGGCATTTAAAGTCTAGTTCAGATTTCTGCTATGCATAACAAGAGACACCTTTAGAAAAAATGTCTCAAAGCTTGTAAAAAACAGATGTATTTTGGATTTGGATTTCTCAAAAGAGACAAGAGGAAGAATTTTAGGGGAGAACTTGAACTAGCTCCAACTCCTGTTGGAGCTAACAATTGATACAATGTACAGACGAGACAGAAGTATTCTCAGAAATCTCACTGTACATGTAATAAAACAACCTAAATGATCTGTTAGCTTTCAGTACTTCTGTTATGTCCCTTGCTCAGCCTGTATATTTGGTATTCTGTCTCACAGAAGAGATATAGCAAACACTCCTGAATACCTTGACAAATTAGCAAGAGTCATTATTGTCTAGGTATGCCTGTGCTTTGCCCCTTATACTCCTTCTCAGTGTGAGGAATATAAAGTTAGTTATCTAATTCAGGAACATATTCTCTGAAAACAGGTCAAAATAACTGATTGTGAAGATGATATTTACCAAAGAAAGCATTTATTACTTCAACACACTAACAGAAGGTGTGCGTAATTGAGTTGTTTGTTTCCTGTTTAAATATGCATAAAATCCCTGAGACACTCTCTCTTGTCACGGAGCTTGCTGAACTTGTGGAAGAAGCAAAGAACTTCAGACTTATTTCTTCTGGGACAAGAGTTACATAAAGTGTTTCTCTTGACCTGCTCAGTTAACATTTTTTTGAATAGCACCTTGCTATTTTCATCTCACAGAGCAGATGATATTTGTCCATCAGTCAGTCACCAGTTAGTTCTGAACATCACATGTTATGTAGAAAATAGCGATGGAAATAATAGACATAGACTCATATGAGAGTATTAAACAAGTCTCTAAACATTTCTTGCCAAAGGATACAGTACAGACAAAAATCACCAGGTAGTAAGAATCAAGAGAATGTAATATTAGTAAGCCAATCATGGTAGTGGTTTTTTTTTGTTTGTTTTTGGTTTTGTTTTTTTGTTGTTTTGTTTTGTTTTTTTTGTTTGTTGATTTGCTTGGTTGGTTTGTTTTTTGTTCGTTTTTTTTTTGGT
>VWZF01003276.1:297150-490435 GCA_013396755.1 Sclerurus mexicanus
TTTTTTTTGGGGGGGGGTGGGTGGGGGTTTTATGTTTTTTGTTTTTTTTTTTTTTATTCAGGAAAAAACAATGGAACAGGTCTAAGTGAAGACAAAGTCAAAACAAAAACCAGTATGGGAGTCTCTCAAAGGGAAGCTTATACATGAACCAGTACCAATTCAATTTTAATCTATGAAAGAAAGATTTCCCCTTTAGAACAAGAGGTTATATTTAATTCAAAATTTATGGCAGTAACAAAACTATGATTCTATGAAGAATCACAGAATGATTATTCAGCTATGAAGTTCCGTTAAAATCAGGACTCTCCATGTTCTTAAAAATATCTCTGTTTTTATGTGTGTTTGTATAGAAAAAAAAAATAACTTGGGTAAACTGCCTATGTGTCACTTTAACTTCGCAAACTTTGAAGAAAATAAACTCCATATTCTTTGATTTAGAATATGAAGCTTCCAATGAAAGGATTTAAAGGTTGGAGGTGTTTTTCTGAGACATTTAGGAAAATACATGCATTAGAAATTCACATTATATACAATATTTATTGGATATGTAAAAAAATGCACACAGTAATATCTTGAAGCAACTCAGAAGCTATAATCAATAGACAAACTAAACTAAAACCCACCAAAAACTACTTTACCACTTCCTTTGTACTGAGTATTGTAGGGAAAGATGGGCACATCTGAAGTCAGAGATTATATTGCAGAATTTTTTTTTTTAAATACTAGAACAACTTTATCTACTGACTGTAATAATTTATAGGACTCTAAGGAAAGAAAATATATGTTAGAATGAAAAAATCATATGTGTGAAGTATGGGCTCTATTGACATTGTGAAAAAGTTTTCTTTCTACAAAATATTTGGTAGGGAAATCAAATTTGTGGAGATAGGCTTGTTCAGACTACAGACGCATGTAAGTTTAGGGAAATACATGATGCAGAGCCTACTAGGCCAAGTACTCTTGCAAGAGATGTACAATGCTAGTAACCAGCACTGCAGTGAGGATAATATTGATCTTTGTTTAGTAACATCTGCCTTTGAATCATAAATTAACGAAATTCCAGTTATTCAATACTGGATGATCATCTAAAAATAGGATGTTTGATAGTAAAATGGTATTCAGAAATAAGCAAAATCTCAAAGAAGAGAACAGGGATTGTTTACAGAAATATATGCACATAACAAGAGGGTTTTTTGTCACTGAACCACTGCTCATCTGGAGACATGATTGCCAGCCACCTGGTTCAGAAATATACAGACATATGGTACAGTTATTAGTACTGACCCAAAGTTATTGCAGTAAACATATCCCAAATTTGAAAAAAAACCCATTTGATAAATATTCATTAAAAATGTAAATAAATATGTTTTATTATAAATTATACTCTATAAACACAAATGCATTCAGTGCCAAAACAAAACCTCCTGAATCCTAAGAGTTCACTATAGTTTTGGAAGTTAAGCATATATCTATGACTTTCACTGATATCCAATAAAATTAAAAGGAAAGGAGAGCAGCAATATGAAAATATAACATCATGCTGATCAGCATTCAAATACAGAATGTGCCTAAGCTCTGAATCAGCATAGCTACTTTGCAAATACAGCTATAAATCTTCACTTAGTCTTAAGCAACCAGCCCAAATTAATAAATTTATTAGAAACAAAGTGGTAGACATTGCAATCCTACTAATGAGAAAAGAAAAACCTAGAAATAAATAACAGCTAAAAAAAGCCCCAAATAACTCAGCTGTCTCTTATAACTTATTCCATTCACAAATCTCATTCCACATTTGTCATTCAGGGCATGAGTGCATTTTAGCAATAAGAGTTCCCACAAACAATTGGAAATGCTTTTAACCTCTGAGAAGTCAGACTTAATCTTTTAAGACTACATATGAATATTATGAGATATGTCTTCAACTAAGGTGATGAAAATCACCCAAGATGATCTCTCATGGTAGTGGAGTGTCTGTAGCATCCAGAGAAATGGCAATATTTATGACATGAATGTTTCCAGGAGAATTAATTGTACTTTAAATTAATGTTTTTATGTCAGTTACAAGTCTTCAAATAATTTATTATAAAAATAAAAGCTACTTTCAAAATCAAACTACTACAAAAAATTCAGGTGTTAGTTTTTTGTGGAAAGCTCTATAATTATTTTTTGAATCGCTATTAAAAAATTTTGCAATCAAATCTATTTGCTAATCAAAAAAGTATTATAATTAAAACTCCTCATAGTGTCCCGATTCCATAAGTTTCTTGTACTTTAAAATGCAACCTTAAAACCTTAAAAAACTGAGCTCTAAGGTATTTCAAAGTGAATGAATTGTGCTTTAGTGCAATATTTATTTTCATCTAAGTACACAAGCCCAATTAGTTTACAGCATTCTGCTCTTAAATATATTTATTTTATGCTTCTACTTGGTTTTGATTTCTATACTTGAAGAAGTCAAATTTCCTTTGATTCTTTCAGACCTATAGACAAGAAAATTATAAATGAAAAAAAGCCCAACGCTTTTTTACATATTTCTTCACATCAGTTCTGAAAGCGAACTATATAGTTAGTGACAGATTCTAATGTAGATTCTTCTTAAAAGGTTAGACAAAAAATAAACTAATGTGAAGCACTCCTGATAACTTAAAGAAGTAGTTGTCATTCTTGTTGACCTATCAATGGTTTTAGCTGCAAGGAGACATGAAAGATTGCAAAGTAGGATGATGTTTCTCTAGTGAGTCACAGAAACTGAAGAATCCTGTTTAAAAGATTGCAATCAAAACTTCTTCAGGAAAACAAAGCTGAAGAGAAATGAAACTGTAACTCCAGGAGCTGTCTCTAGGGGACAAATCATGGAAAAGATATGTTTGAACTCTTCCCTTGTTGACCTTCATGCTAGATGTCCCAAAGTTAAGATTATAAGGTGAGGGGTATGGACAAACAAGCCTAGAAGAAACTGGAAGAGATTATTATATTACATGCTATAAGTAGTTGTAACAAGTTTTTATCTAACAGCAGTTCCTGATATTGCAAAGAACACCCAGATTTTACAGATAAAATTTTCAGCTATGCTTTAATAATGTAGTTAAGTAGTCTAAGAAAATTATAGCTAAAATTATACATCAAGGAGAGAAAACATATAAATGTGATGAATCTAGGCAGTGCAGATAAAATACTAGCAAAGATTATGAGCCAACTGCAGGTTTTAAGATATTTCTTTGTAATTATTCAATTTTGGTCCAAATGAAAGGAAGCATTATTTTCCTCTCAGACTAGCCATGATGAAAAAAAATCCTAGCTTTTTCAGGTTACTCTTTCTTCAGGTCTTTCAGATTGAAGTATAGCTCTGCAGCAAGGACCACTGGAAGGATTATTCCTCCTGTTTATATTGGTGCCAGCCCAAGTTGCAAAAGCAGGCACAACAAAGCAAGGTATGAACACATGACAGGAGGGTGTAGAAGGGCAAGGCAGACTCTTCTCAGTAGCATCCAATGGCAGGACAAGACACATTAGACACAAGCTAAATTCCACTGAAATGTGAGAAGAGACTTAACAGTGAGGGTGGTCAAACACAGAACCAGGTTACCCAGAGAGCTTGTGGTGTCTCCATCTTTGGAGATATTTGAAACCTGCTATTTGAAGCCATGAAGAACCTGCTTTCTGATATGAGCAGCGGGGTTGGACTAGATGATATCCAGAGATCATTACCAACCTCAACTGTTCTGTGATATCATGAAACAGACCTAGAAGCTCTATAACACCATCAAGTTACACAAATTGTGGACCTTGTATCCCAGTGTATTATGCTCCCCAGGAGACAGTTACAGTATGCCACAATCAGGATTCTGTTGCTACTGACAGGATCTGCAGTGTTTCCATGACTACTGAACGCAGGTTGTAGCTTTCCTACATGGTTTCTTCCAATCAGGACCTCATGAACTGGGATTTGCAACAAAGCATCCAGTGGTCCAGGAAGAGTGGCCTGTTGAAACACTATGCTGAGTTCAAGTACTCCACAAGGCATTTTGAGTGAAACCTTTCAAGATGAAACCTAACCAAATCAAATCACATTCTAAACTGCTGCATTTTAATTACCTAATTTTAGTTTCATCTAATGAGGTTAGTGTGTGGTTTGGCAGATAGCAACAAAGCAGGAATAAAGCTAGACCATACTTTTCGTAAAACTAGTCAAACTGGCAAATATTAAAAAAAAAAAGTCAAAACAAGTACACAAGACAAAAAAAAATCAAAAAACTCAAAAACAAACAAACAAAAAAAGTCTCCCTCCAACCACGTGCATTACCCATTAAAGAGTACTTTAGTACTTAGAGATGTGTATCTTACAATATACATCAGTGAAGTGATTTGTTTGGTTTATGCTGTCATTCTTGTCTTCAGGAGCAAAAACAAATGTCCAGCATAAGAGTTCCTCAGCCATATAAACTGGCAAACATCTGTTAAAGCATAAACAGAATCACAATCTTTTATATTCGCTACAAAAGCCAGAAATGTTTCACAAAAGTTTATGTGAACATGTGTGCTCATACATAATCAGTATTTCTTCATGTAATGTTTGTGTAAGAAATGCATCATCTTGTAGGAGATAATTTAGTTTTCAAACTAGTTAACTGAAAATATCAAGGTCCTATAATCCCAAATTATACCTGTTTCATGGTCAAACGGCTTGCAAATGACTAGTAATGCGAAGCTCCATATTTTACTTTCAGTTCTTCCCTTTTCAGTCTTGATAGTCCTTTTCTTATTAGTATAACTGCTTAACTTTACATATTTCAGCAAAAGATAACTTAGTCTAATAAGCCTATTACAGGCTCATTAATGTCAGACCTCTAAGGAAAGATATGTATCGCTTGTCTTTCATCATTCTCCTTTCAGTTTCTTTCTTATTCTTCTCCCTCAAAACTCTTGTGTAAAGATGAGAGACAGCATGAGCAGTTTAGTCATTTGCTGCCTGTCTGGTGACCCCTACCCCCTGGGGTTTTTTTTATACATTTGCAACTCTGTTACAGGTCAGCTTTATCTTCTTTGATAGATGAACCCTAATCATCTTTGTGGCTTCCGCTGTATCGCCTGCAGTTGCTCCTTGTCCTTCTTATACTGAGGAGCCCAGAAACAGACACAACACTCCAGGTGTGGCCTCACTAGAGCCAAGTAGAGGGAGAGGATCACCTCCCTCAACCAGCTGGACACACTCTTCTCAAGGCAACCAAGGATACCAACTCTCCTGGACACAAGGGCACACTGCTAGTCAACACCAGGTCCTTCTCTACACAGCTGCTCTCTAGTAGGTCAGCCCCCAACCTGCACTGGTACTTGGGGTTATTCCTCCCCAGATGCAGGACCCTACACTTGCCTTTGTTGAACTTAGGCTCCTCTTTGCCAAACTCTCCAGCCTATAAAGGTCCCAATGAACTGCAGCATGGCCTTCAGCTGTATCAGCCACCCCCTTCCCCCTAGTTTTGTATCATCAGCAAGCTTATTGAGGGTTCACACTATCTCTTCTATCCAGGTCAGTGACAAAAAATATCCCAGATATAGATATCCTAGAAATCTATACTGATCCCCGGGAAACACCACTGACTAAAGGCCTCCAAGGGGAATCTGTGCTAAAGTGCATTCTAAGCACTACATACAGCTACATTATTTATTTTCTTCTGCCTGCTTTATATCATATTATCTTTATATGGAAAAAATTGCTCCTATAATTCAGCTTGAAGCTCAGTGTTAGTTTTATTTCAGTGTATTTCTACATTTTAAGCTCCCTAAATGATGTACAATGTGAAATCTTTCCTAATGGGTCCCAGAGAGCAAGACTGATTAAAGGTATTCATTTATCAAAAATTCTATTTCAGCCAACAGCAAGTTCATAGGAGATGACAATACTTTTTTCAGTAGAGGCTCTCAGGAACTCTAGATGCTCATTAGAGATGCAGTACTGAATGACAACTGTATAAAGAAAGAAAAAAGTCACCTCATTGTTAATTGGTTGTCCATGTTGCATCACCAATGCTAACACATCTTTCACCAAACTTATTTCCAGTCAGCAATAACAAAACATTCATCTATATCTACTCTCTTGATTAGCTGTATTAGATAATTAAATTATGTTAAAATGTCATATAAAGATGCAAATCAAATCAGGAAATAGAAATTATGCACATAGAAAAATACATTTTTTTCCAGTGTGTATACATGATTTTTTTTTGAAAATTTAAAAATTAACCTTGGAATAACACATGAAAATCTTTTACTGAAAAATGGAGAACTTAAGAGATGTAATTTATTAAAGAAATAGTGAAATAGGGTTTAACATAATTAGGGAAAAAGTCATGAGTTACCCATAACAGTAAAAGACTGAATTTGATGACAAATAAGAGTCCTTCAGTGCATCACTACTCTGACATTTATTAAACAGTTTGGTTTGTTTTGCAAGCAAACAAAAGACAAAGGTCCTTACCAGCAAAATTTGAGATCTTATGTCCTATACTGATAACTCTGAGCAGGTCTTAGAACTGGGGTAATATGTTTCAAAAGAATTTTCACAAAATGATTCTTTGCTGTACTACAAAACCAAAACAAAATCCCTTCCCAGCTAAGAGCTTGCTAAGGAAAAACAATCCTGCAGACTGGCAATGTGCAAGTTTCCTTTTTTTTAATTATTCACATTTGATACAGTGAACATTAATAAAATATAACTGTTATACTTACAGTCAAAGCTTAGTTTAATTTTTGCTTTGACTTCAGTACATGTGACACAGATATATATGCCAGGACCAAAAAGATAGGGGAGTATAAACAGGTGAGTATAAACAAAACATCTCACAAATACAATTGATTTACTCAGCCAAATCAGGCTTTCCTTGTGCTTTACAGTTGCTGAGGAACAGAGCTTAGTAAGCCTTAGAAAGCATTTTTTTGATTGCATATTTTCATAAAGTTTTATAGTTAACTGTTTTTAGCTGTTTCACGGTTCTATGTCTAATGCAACACAGACTAATGCAAGGAAAACAGCAGATGTATCGGCAATAACCAGATGCAAGTTAGAATACCTTACATTCAGGTATTGCACTAGTACAACACTTTTTGCACCAAAATAATTTGACTAATTAGTAAGTACTGGGTAACAACTTGAGCTCAGAAGTTTCAAGTTTTTTAATCTCTGATTCACTATCACTTTAAGGTCTTTTCCAGGACTTAAATATTGGCTTAATTTTACCATTACTATATAAGAGGGACTTATCTACTTAGAAAACAGAAAAAAATATTGCTTGAATTAAGTGATTAGCTTCCAGTAATAAGTTTTGAGTATGGGTATGAACAAGAACAAAAAGAAAAAAAAAATCAAAATTCAATAAAGAAGTACTTAGGCCATCAAAAATATAAATATTCAGTAAGGTGTTTTTTCCCCCTCACTGAGTTACTTCTATTCATATAAGGAAGTTCAGATAAAGAATTTTAAATATCCTTTGAAAAAGTCAGTCATGCATACTTGACAAGCTGCTTGTCATCCAACAACAAGTAAACAGGATGCTTTATGCATAAACATTGGTATATAAATGAAAATAGATCACTGAAATAGCATGCTGAGAAATTTCCATTATCCTAGAAATCTATACTGTAGCGTAATGAAACAAATAAACAAAACCTTAAGCAGTTATTTTTGTAAACATCAATTACAGATCACAAACTATTTAACAAAACAGTAACTAAAAAGGAAAACTAAAGAATCCTTTTCTTTCACTAAGCTGCACAGGCTGTGAGATGCAAAATTAGAGAAAATGGGACATGGCAAAAAAAAAAAAAAGATTCCAGAACAAAGTTAGATTTGGTGACATTCATGGGAAAACTAAAAAAATTATAAAGTAGTTAAAGGATAGATGATTTGTATCTTAACTCTTAGATAGACTGCAATGATTATTTCAATACTGTTAAATATTCATCACTTGAAACATTTGTTTGCTTATGTTTGCTTATGTCTTCACGTCTTAATTATATAGAACCAGATTTTTCTATTTATTAGAAATCAAAACAAATCTAAAAGTCTTTGGAAGAAATCTGAATTTCACACTCTGAATAATATCACAAGTCTTCCTGTTTTTAGAGCAAACGTATATACTAATAAGGATAAATTCTTGTCTGTCAAGTCCCCAAAATCATATATGGTAATAACCTTAATGTTACCACTTTTTTTGCAAAATCAAGACCTAAGTAGATTGAGTTTTTTGGGTTTTTCATGTTGCTGGAAACATTTCACATTTTAAACTATTCCAAGAGCAGGTAAAGGGGAAAAAAAACAACCAACCAACCAACCAACCAACCAACCAAACAAACAAACAAACAAACAAAACAACAAAAAAAAAAAGGGAAAAAGAAAGAAAATATGTTCTTCAACATGTAAATGTGTATGGGGGTTTTTATAAGTCACAAAATAAAAAATGACTAACAGTTTTATATCAGTGCAAGTATATGCATTTGTCTTAACATTTATATGTAGAAGAATATACATATTAAAAGATCACCTAAACAGAGCTGTTTTTAAAAGGATTGGGAAAAGAAGCAAAAAGTTGTATTTTTCATCAAATTCTAGTTAACCATATAGAACTTCTTCCTAACAAAAATACTATTGGTGAAACTTCTTGCTATGTTTAGAATAATTTCAAAGCTGTGAAGCTTCAAAAACCCAAAGTTCCTGCCAGGTTACCTGTAGATGACATCTTTGTGTGCTGATTTTTTGGATGGTCTGTCTTTCGGTGTTTTAATTAAAGTCATGAATACACTGTGAATAAAGTGAGTCATATCATATCTGAAATTTGAATTAATTGACTCTTAAAGCTTTGGTAAAATTGGTACTACAATTTCAGTAGTTCTCACAGTTCATTAAATCCTGGATTTCTGTTGAAAATCTTAGCGCTGATGAGGGGGTACAGGTTAATCATAAAGCTGAAACCAGAAACATAGCTCCAAAGTTTTGAAACTTCTTTATATCAGGGAAGAGTTTTCATCAGTGTACTCCTGATTTGGGCTCACATGTTCTCTCATCATCAAGTGCTACAGCAGGATCTGGAGGTAAAAAACAAACAGAACACCCTGCAGTCTCCCAAAAGACATGCAACATCATGCTATTTTGCTTTCCAGGTAATTTTTCAATATTGTATCAAAAAAGAATGACTTTTATGTTCACTCATACTGAAAAAACAATATTATTTTTTAAAAATCTGTAATTTTTAAACCAAAAATAAGAAGAAATAAAAGACATCTCCCTTTGGTGTATGTCCCCAGATGTTGAGGTGTTTAATAGCAGACAGGGCAGAGAGAGACACTCTTTGAAAGTGTTTCAAAACATGATGCAATCCTGTCTGTGTGAATCCCCTTTAATGACATTAAAAATCCAAAATGTCAATTTGTAGTGATAAGAAGGGAGTATGGATTCCCCTCATGGTTCTACAGACCATTTCCCGGATAAACTGTTTGGATGGGACGTTTGAAGGACAGTTCACTGAGTAGTGACAACCATGCTCAATACAAAGTATAGTAATGACACCATTCAGGAGTCTGTTATGGTGAAGACCTAATTTAAGCTGTTACTGAGATTATGGAAAAAAGAGGAAAAAAGACAGCAGTTTGTGAGTCCTGAGAAGGCCACTCTGTAGAAAGAATGGTTTGGTAGTGTCGAGGATTTAACAGTTCTTACAAAGACCTCAAACAAACAAAGGTGTACACAAAATGAAGGATACTCTAAAGACTAAGATCAGTCTCTAGCTGCTTTTCACAGATCTGTAGCTCCTTTATCCTTAAAATAAACCTCCAACCTTATTTCAGAAGTGCCTAAAACCTAACCTTAAACCCCTTAAACTGCTTTAAATCTCTTTCACATTGTTCTTAATGTGTAAAACCACTGAAACAGTAGTCCACAGTTACTAGAATGGTCTAGAAAAAAACACAGCAGTCCCGAGAATGATTTTGAGATGATTTTGAACATCTGTTTTCTCACAGACTATAGTGTGGTGAAAAAAAAAAAAGAAGATTCATCATCTGCACTGTGTGTTTCTGAGTGACTTGGGAATAGAGAAGCATTCAGTCACCATCTAGAGTGGCAGATTTTTAAACATTCGTTGTTTGACTCCAGTCACAGTAGTGACATCTTCAAGAGAAGCAAATTGTTCTGTTTCCTGAAAATTAGGGAAAGATCCAACATTAAACAAAACCCACTTTAAAATGCCCTAATCATAGCTCCCAAAGCACTTTGTCATGTAGATAATATGGAACACCCATAGCAAGGAAAGTTTAATGGAGAAGCTACATGAAATACTTTGGTTTCCTTTTCTCTACCCTCCAGAGAAATTCACTGGGTATAAATTATGAAATCTGAGGGGTACCAAAATAGTCTATGTTCATATTGCCACTCTGAAAAATAATCAACTATAATGAAGAGTGGATTTGTTTCTTATTATTCTTTACTCGATCTCGCTTCCACGTTACTCAAAAGTTTCTGCAAGAAACCGAGTAATTCTTTTGACTCTTAATGCTGGTAGAATTACTCAACAATCAAATTGAAAAATCAAACTCCAGTATAGTCATCAGGATTTATAGAGGCAGATCTCCAAGACATTAAAATAAAACAAAACACACAAGCTGTTGAAATATACTAAAAACTGAAAATATTTTTAAGTCAGTGCCACAGGATTTGTGCATCTGCTCCTCAATCATCAGACTGGAAAATTGAAAAAGGCAAGCTCTGATAAGAACTATATCTGAGGACATGATTTTAATTAAACTCTGCTTTTCTGCATTAAACGTTAAAATATGCTTCCAGTGTTTTGCATTTTAGAATTCTGTACGCAGATCTGATGAAAATATATTTTTTAAGTTACCTTCTCAACAATGACAAAGGCAAGAATTTTCTAAGACGAACACTGTAGCAAATCTGAATAACTACCCTTTCTATTTAGAAAATAAGAGCCAGAGATTGATCCGTTTCTGTAGCAAATGGGATTTACTAGAACTGAAAAAGTATCTGCAGGACTTTCATGAATACACTTTGACAACATTTCAAGGCATTTTTAAATTGTTAACAATCTTACTTTGTCATCTCTGGAGCAAAAACTCTACAAATAACACTAAGACAAGACTCAAACCTAGCAGGCTGTGTAGAACCACCCACATACAATTAGGTACTTCCATGGAATTACGGCCCTGCTTTTAGTGCCTGACAACCTTGCAAGTGAATGAATTTCTAATACCAGACACCGCTCTGAGACTTTCTTTTTAGCTCAAACAAAATCCCTGTAAGATTTCATTCCAAGAAAAGTCAAAATACCAGCAAGACCTGCAGACTTTTGACACTTGGAATAAAAAGGCTGATTTAATATCACTGTAAATTTCTGCTGTCTACAGAAGAACTCTCAAAACTATTTTAAGCGGATTGCTAGTATTTTGCTAAGGGGGTTACAAGAAGCACTGGGCATTTAGGGGATTTTGAGAAGTAGAATGTTATTAACTGAATCAGCCTTTGAGGTTTTGCTAGAAGTAGATTAGGTACATTTTCCATTTGGTCTGCAGTATTAAGGGGACAGAAAACTAAAATTTGGAGGCCACAATGAGTGAGAAGTGACAAGAGTTACATTTTAGGCAACTAATTTTCTCTTCAATACAGCGATATATTAAGTAAGGTACTGAAAATATAAAGTGTAGAAAGGCAACAAATATTCCTATATTACAGTCCCTGACCTGCTTGTATTTTACAAAGCCTGATTCCTTTGTAAAGGGAATTACTACAACATCAACTTACCTTTATAAAAAAATGTTACAACTACTATAAAATACACCAGAATCAAAGCAATTTAAAACTATCAGAAATTTCTGAAGCTGAGTTAGATAAAGCCCTCTTTATTCTTGTCCTAGGAAACCTTATTATTTGTTTCATAGAAGAAACATTGAGCAAATTTGTTGTTTCGTTTTTTTAAAAAATTTTGATTTCCACAGAAGCGGCAGCAATTACTTTACTCCCTGCAAAGATAAGCTTGACTAATTTTTTTTCTTGGAAACCTTTCTGTTTAGAATAAAGTTATCATGATGTACAAGGTTTATGTAGTGTGTAATGCTGTGTCTGTGTCAGCTTTGTACAGAGACAAGACTTTCCGCCTGCAAAGCAAATATTTTGTTTTTCTCAAGCCTCTTCCTGTCAGATGAAATGTCTAGTATATTTCCAAATGTCTTGACTGAAGGAAGGTGAACTTGGTATTGTTTTTCATAGTCTTAATCCTGAGGTAAATTGATCTTCATTAGAACAGACACCTGTTTTTCCTTTGAGCTAGAAAGTTTTCCTCAATTCAAGGATAGACAGCTGATGAGGTGGCTAACATCCAATTACACAAAGAATCAGTGCTAATAGAGCAGTCAGCAGTGGTTATATATGAGTCAAAGAGGAAAGCGGTTTACTGCAAAAGAGTGATATCAACTCATCTACTGTTCCCACACAGTCCATGGAATTCCTTCCTATTGCAAATGCTTCCTTTGGAGAGTCAAGCTGTCTGTAACAGACATAAGAGCACTATTGCTGGATACATGTACTCATTTCAGCATTGAGTTAGATGTTTATTAGTTATTTTGCCAGACAACTAAAGAAAAAAAGATGGTCTGCACTGCAACTACTTTTTAAAAAAAGTAAAAATTAAATACTGTATTTCTAAAGACCTATTTTATATAATTTGATTTTATATGTAGTAGGAACTGTGACACTAAAATTACAAAGTTACTGAAGAAACATTTCAGTGTGGTTTTGAAAAATTCTCCTTCCTATGCATTAAATGCTAGTTTATTCTCTATCAACACCTTTTTAGCTTGAGTTATGTCTATAGGAGAGCAGGGAAAAGAGAAACTAAAAATAATGTCAGCTCTTCTAGTATTTTATTTTGTAACCTCAAGGTGAAAGAAAGCTTTTTATGTTACCTGTACTCCTTATTTCTTTAGAAGAGATTATTTTTTATAGCCATGATAAAAAAAAAAAAATCTCTTCTATGAACGCTTTTCTAATCACTTTACAGCTAGACTTTAGACATTCATTTAATAAACATTTTTTTCCACTGATATGTTATACAGACATGCTGACAAACAACTGCTTACACACTGAGTTGCTATATAATAATGAATTTATTTAAAATTTATTTACATTTAGAAAAGTATTCTGCCCAGTCAGAATGTTTTACCACCAATTATACTTAGATATAAACCCAAAATTTAAGGGTAATTGACCATTATTTTGGGAGAAACAGAAAATAAGCAACAGCAACTTTTCACCCCTTCCCTCAAGTCTCAAAGCAAACCAATCTTTCTCATTCTAGCAAATATTTTGACACACCTATTTCCACATACCCAAGGTTTTTTCTGCCATTTATGCTGCTCTCCATTGTCCATAGACATACCTGGGGAATATCTCATTCTGTCTCTGCCTGGATTCTTAATTTCCTTCAGACTTAATATTTTTATTTGAACTTTATATTAATTCTTTGCTAAGGTCAGTTGAGTTTATCACATTGAGGCATGCCCTTAATAACACATTTTTACTTTTAGATGACATTTTGTCTAAAAATTGGAATAACGTGTCATGCTTTGTGAGTTAAAAGTATGAAAACACAAACATAAGTTTAATTTTCTCTCATTTCTCATACTTCTGAAAACAAAATAGTAATCAACCTTTGAACAACAGCAACATCATTGGATACTGAACACTAAATAAAGTTTTAATGGAATTCATCCACAATGTGCAACAATATATTGTTCAGAGTTTAATTATAGCTAGCCCAAATATAAAAAATACAGTTATATCTACCATTTTTATTAGGTATGATTTTACCCTCCAGACAACTCTTTAAAACATCAATTTCAAATTTAGTTTTAAGGCACTAATCTAATCTATTTTTAAGCAAATGTTCATTACTAAAATGGTCTGGAATGAAACCTTTACAAATTTCAAGTGCATATTGAATAATTAAAAGAAACTTTTAGTTGCTCTTTATGATATTTTGGAAAAAATCATGGTGTACACCTAATTTTTCTTTTAGGAACACTTGGGAATCCAGATTGCAAATCCAAATTATAGTTCTACTTTGACCTGCTCTCTGCTACCCCTTTTTCTTCAGGTAGAGGTGATATATAATATATACAAAATATCGAAAAAGCTTTTTAAAGCAATCATTGGACAAACAATGGTTGAGCATCAAACAATACTCATATTATTCAGATCAAATAATATTCATATAATCTAATAACTATGACTCCAGCCAAAAAGTTGCAAAAGTCCTGAATTATAGGGAAAAGTGATGCAGCTTCTAGGAATGGTTGCTTCAGAGGAAAACAGGCAAATGGGACCAAAGATTAAATTATTTCATCAGACACTAAAAAACAAACAAAAACCAAAACAAAACAACTAAAATTATAAACCCCAAAAATAACAACAACAAAACCCACACACACAAAAAAAACCCCAAAACAACAATCACCTCAACAACAAACCACACATATGAAGACTTATTTAATTCTGAATTTCTATGAACCTACAATAGAAACATTTAAAAAATTTGCTCTTAATCAGCTTATAGGATTTAGTGGTCACTCTCAGCTCTAAATGGAGAGACACATTTCCAAGAAAATATGATGCCCTAGATGCCTCCTTCGGCAGACATAGGAGTGTCACTGGTGTGATCTTTTCCAAACAGAAAAGGTTGATTACTGGACAGTCTTACTTTGGTAACATTGAAATTCATTACATGCCAATTAAAATAATTCTATAATTGTTTTTAATGCCATTTTTTGACATAATTTAGATCCTCATCCCATAACGCTGACATTCTAGGAACTCCATAACTGAAATATTCTCCACATGGTATCTGTGTGAACACAGATAAGAACTTTAGTGTGAATGGGGATTCTTTTTTCTCCTTATTTGTCAAAGATTCTAAACCAATTATATTTTGGAAGGCAGTTCTAATTGCAGAACACTTTATAAGAAATTATAGATTTGTCTATAGAAGATTAAAAAAAAAAAGTTAAGAAGGTCATGACATTATTTGGTTAAACAGCTGAAAAATTTCAAACAATTCACATCAAGACTTTGAATTAAAATTAAGGGTACTTTGCAATCCTAGACTGATGCTTGGTCTGCTGCCAAAGCACATACTTCTGTTTACTTTTTCTTTTTCATTAAAAAAAAGCTTGTCAGTATAAGGAAAACACAGAATGTTAGAAGCCAGAATTAAGTGAACAAAGCATTGCTGTATCTGTCCAAGTTCCCTATCCAGGAAGATTAGATATGTTCTATCTCTTGTGAGAGTGACAGAAATGTTGTATTATTAATTGCTATCTTTGTTTCTTTAGAATATCTGACAACAGAAGTAATATTTGCAATTTAAGAATAGGAAGTCATACTAATAATAGTAGTGGATTAATAGTGACTAATCATTGGATATGAGTAACTGAGACACGTTTAATTTAAGCTTATAAAAAGGCATTTTGATGGGGCAGAGATATATTCATGGCATTTTCTTTCCACTTAAAGAGCATCTATAACTAAAATCTATAATTCTTATTTTATTGAAAGAATAGTTAATTAATATAAGACATTTATACTGATTAGATAAAGCCAGAATTTCTTTAGCTTTCATAGATTTTCAATTAGCTTTTCTTACAGAGTATTAGACAGGAACAACAGATCATTCAAATCCTTTTCTCTCATAAGAAATCTGGAAGTAATGCATCCCTATCTTCAAAAGCTAGAGATGAAACTAACATTATTAAAGATACTTTTATCAATAGTAAAAGAATTATATTAATAAATTCTTCAGACTGACTTTTTGAATTTAAAAAATAGATTTTGCTTTTCAAAGTAAAATGACCCAGACTATTCAAAAGACTTCAGTGAATGAAAAATCACGCATTTTCATTTATTGAGGCATCACTATGGGTAACAGCCGGTTAAATCAGTCTCCTGGTATTCTGACCAAACATTGTCCAATAAGATATAATGATTTCTGGCAATAAAATAATTCCTAGAAGTAGGTAGGTTTCTACAAATTCAAAGAAAGAAGAAAAAAACAAGCTCTTATGTAGCTGTACTTCATCACTTGTAAATGCCAGCAAACTGTGCTAATAACTGGAAGTATTTGCCCATCATCAGAGAAACTGAAGAACTGTTTACTGACCTATACTTGAGGAAATGCCTACATACTCTTTCAAATCTTTAGAATGCCTGACTCAAAATAGGTAAAACTTTCAATGATATTGCCTTTCCCTCCACACTCATTGAGTCTGTTCTAGCTCAGGCCCACAGAAATTAGACGACTCGCCTCCACTGATACAGCACCTCCCACAGCACCCTGGCCAGGGGAATGACCTAAAGGAGAACATCTATCTCACAGACAATTTGGCTGCTTGACAAATGGTTTCCTTCAATCTACTAATTTACACCATGTAAACAAAAGCACAGAAAGTTTTATTGGATTTTAAGGTCAGAAGAATAATTTTTCATTGGGTTACCTCCCTTCACAAATCATAGACAACATTGCATTGGTTGACACTGTGGTGCTCTCTGGAGCCACTCAGTTTCTGATAAACAGATATTAAGTCTGAATAACTTACTTATTTGTTTTCAATTTAAATCCTAAATTTCTTTTTAATCTGATATCAATTCTACACTTGCCTGGTATTAATCAATTTTCTCTTGACACTTCTTTGGCTTGGCAGCTGAGCATTTATATATATATTTGTTGATTAACTAAATGCTTGACAAGTAATTCTAAACTACACTATGTTCTTCCTTTTCCCCACTATGGAAATAAAAGTTATAGACTTCAAATTAAAAATAAATGGAATGCAAACAAGAGGTTCCATCAAAGTTTTTCCTATCTCCATCAAAGTTTTTCCTCATTGTTTCTTAGGGAAAGCTTAAGCCTGATAATTTATAAAGCAAAGTTGGTATTAAAAGCTAATTTTTTGGGGGGAGCAGAAGTAAGTAAGTTTCATTATTTCATTTGTAATTGAATTTAAGAGCACAAAGTGAAATTGAGAAAAGCCAATTCAGTTAGCATGACAATCAATGGAAAAACTTTTGCTTCACAGGTAATGGTTAATCTGTTTCATAAAAACAGTTCTGGATTAAATGCTCTGAGACATCCAAGGATTTTGAAGGAAAGCTCTACAATCTGTTTAAAAGTGTCACAATGACATTGCTGCTCTGTATCAGTAAGGAAAATGTGATTTGTACACACAGTGATGGCATCCTCAGAAGTGAAAGATTAGAAACAAGTAGGGAAAAAAAAATCAAAACCAAAATAACAGAAATATTATAAACAAAAATAGAGGAGTGAGAAAAGCCTCACTTCAAACACATAAGAAAAAAAATCATTATGTTGTGTAATCACCCTGAAGTGCACTCAAATTACACTTGTGGCACATTTTTAAAAATAAGTTACTTAAAAAGGAGAATTCAAATATAAGGCCAGACCACTGGAACACATTGCTTAGTAGCTTAACATCTTGTTCTCCTCAAGGATAAAGGTAGCCCAAAAGAAGAGACCAAGTGATCTCAAGTTTGTGTAATATATAATAAAAGAAATACCCACAGAAATGAAAATTTAATGATATTATAATAAATTTTAATAATAATTATAATAAAATTATAATAAATTTAATAATAAATTTACCCACATAAGTGAAAACTCTTCAATTTTCGCAAAAAAAAAAAAATCCAAGGCAGTAAGTAAACATCTTTTGATGAAACACTTGTATATTTGTGCGCATGTCACTAATGTCACTAAGAGCAGTAATATCTTCTCATAATGTTGACTCCAGCCTCCTCCTTCTCAAGATGCCCATAATTACAATACAATTGGCTGTTCTACACAGAACAAACTTTCCTTGACTTAATGACTTTGTCATCTCCTCATTAATTCCTTTTTCCTCTAATCTTTGTCCCCACCTTCCTTTCCTACCATTAGAATTATGCAAATAATCCATCGATCTAGTCTTGATTCTTTTCTTTTCACCATCACTTTATAAATACATAAACTACTATGACAGTATAACAAATCTTTTTGCTATAGAAACCTGTCATGTTTTAAGTCCAGCTGGAAATTAAGCACCACATAGCTGCTCACTCAACCCTCCCTTCTTTCCACCCTGCTCCTGTGAAATGGGGAAGACACTGAAAGTAAAACTTGTACGTTGAGAGAAAAGAACAGTTTAATAGTTGAATATAGAATAAAATAATGGTAAATTATAATGATGATAAAAAGGCAAAACCAAGTTTTTCACAATTGAACTGCTCACCAACCACTGACCAATGCCAGACACCCCTTTCCAAACCCAAATCACCCTCCACTTCCAGGTAACTCCTCCCCATTTATATACTGGACACAAGGTACCATGGTCTAGATGTTCTATGATGTTCTTTGGTCAGTTTAGGTCACCTGTTCCAGCTATGCTCCCTCCCAGATTGTTTTGCTACCTCTTCACTGGCAGAGCATGAGACAAGGAAAAAAATGTCCTTCTCAGGATAAAGACAACTTTGCAAAAACCCTAAACATCACTGTGTTGTCAAGACCATTCTCATTCTGAATCCAAAGTACAGCACTGTAAGAGCTGCTGAGAATAAATTAACTCTACCCTCGCTGCAACTGGGACAAAAAAACTTCCTCCTGACTCAGCTGCTTTCTCCTTGTACTCACTAGCCATCAGATTCACTTTCAATGACCCCAATGAAACTCACTATTTATTCTTTTCATTGGCATTAATATGGACAAAACACCATTTTTTTTAAGGACATTATCAGATGTAACTACATCCTAAACCTTGGTAATTCCTTTCACACAAAGATAACAAAATACTTGAGTTATAACTTTTTTTTTAATTTTAGTACTGACTGAAAAATAATACTAGTAATCAGCAGTTAATATTAATTTTATACCTTTTGTAATACAGAGGCATGAGCATCATATTTTCTTGCTGTGTTTTTCTCCAAAAAGTTAATTTTCATGTAACAGTTTTGGTCAATTTTTCTCTCTCTTTTGCTCATTTCCTTTTTCCCATCACATAAATGCAACATGAAACAAAGTCTGAAAAAAAAAGTCTTGAAATTCTAATATATGATTGAGCAAAATTATTTAGACTAAATTCAATTTCAAGCCAATGCTTACTGATCCAAACAATCTAAATATGTATGAGGTATAATTGCCTGCTTTTTAAATTGAAGCTTTTCAATATGCAAAAGAAATCATGCATAAGAAAAACAGGTGAATGACTAGATAACACTGATATGGCTATGAAACACCAATGAAATTACACAAAAAAAATCACAGAATTCCACAATCTGAAAAAGACTCTTGGTTTAACATTAGAAAGAAACTCCTTGTGTTCCACTCTGCACTTTCTGCTTATAAGGAACTATTCCTTACTTATATTTGGCAGCTGAAAACAGAGGAATAACTTCGAAAAATTCACACAGTACTAGAAAACATTTTGTTTGCACTATTTCTTTGAACTGTCCATAAATACTTTTACATGGGGAAAAGTAAACAGATTCCATCCACCAAATTTACTTTATTTAGTTATGTGCTTCCTAATTGTCAGACTGATGCATTATCATGGAAATTGGATATGCTCTAGGTATCTGAAACTACAGGAAATAATTTGGAATTAAGATGTGCAAGGATTAATTAATGAATTTTATCTTAAAATATTGTTTCTTCAGTTTAGGCCAAGTTCTTCATTCTAAATTACCTACCACTAGCTTAACACAACTTTGTAAGTCATTGTTTTATGAGCAAATTCCTTGTTCCTATGTATAACTTCTGAAGGATAATAGTTCATACATAACTTTTTTATTTATTTTTTTTTTAAAAAAGCTTGGCTATCCTTTACTGCAGCACATTTTCTAAACCCTTATCTTTTCCATGACCCTTCTGAACACTCTCCAATCTTTTAATCCTCTTTTTGAACTCTGGATGCCAGAGTTGGACAAAGGAATACAGCAGAAATTAAATAAATAGCAAGTGCAGCACCTTTTTTGGCCATATTCTTCATTGGGAATATATATGTCATATGTTATATATGTAATAGAATTCTTTTGTAGTCTATTGCTTATCCTCCATGGTTTCACAGTTACTTCTTCCAGACTTGAGGATGACTGCACTGTGCACATCCTTAGAATTCTTAATTTCTACACCAATCAGTTTACACTAGGATGCAATGATATATTGCTGTTTGTATTAATCGTCTTTGTTTAACAATTCATATTACTGGCATGTTTAATCTCTTCTGTATTGGCTACATGTCTTCATCCCACATTTAAAGTTTATCAGTGACACTTCTGTGTTCCCTATTGAGAAACAGATAAAAACTAGGTGAATGACACCAAAGCTATCAGTAATTCCTGTAGAAATAGGATAGAAACACATCCAAAGGCTACTGCATATAAAAAAACATTTTAAGATGTAACAGATGGTCTCCAAATTGTGGGTTTAATATGATTTTGATTCTTGAAATGCTTTACCATGTGAATTCCAGTGCCTTATAGAAGCTTAAACAAATTTCTATAATCAAACTTATGGCAAGTTTTTATTAATAAAAAATGGAAGTTGATAAAATTATACTTCACAGATCTGTATTAATCAGGATGAATTATTTTGAATATCTGTTTACTTTCCCATTTTCTTTAATCTGGCCAATATTATTTGTTCAGATCAGAATACTACTCAGCATCAATATCAGACGTTATTTCTCTGTTTCTTTTAAAAATTGGTTTCTTTTTGCTCCATTTCTGTTGAATTTTCTCTGCTATTTTACAATTTGCAGACACTAACACAGGTACTCTTGGAAGTCTCAAATTCTTGGGTACTGTTTATATGCAGTCACAGTCGTATAAATGCCTGAATCCAGTCACCATTAATGTACAAAGTTTCTTGTATATAATGAAAACAGGTAACAGGAACATACGTATATATGTGGAACATATGTATATATGTGGAAGTTTATCCAGTCATAGAAGTCATCTTGTCTTTTTAATCTATTAAAAAATATGAAATAAACCCCAATCCCCAACTTCCAATCTGCATACATTCCTTCTCAGTTCTTCCTTAATTAAAACCCATTAATTTTAACTTTCCAGCCATGCAATTTTTCCAGCACATCTTAGAAATACCAATTAATTTTAAATTCCATATTCACAAATAAGCAACCCTTGTATCCTCCAGACTCCCAGAATATGTACTTATGCAATTAAGAATTCCTTTTCTTTTTCTTTTTAGTTGTCTTAATTGCTATTATTCATAACCTGATTTTATGCTATCACTTCAGTAACTCGACTTTCAGCCCAGTTTAGTGTTAATTTCTTCATTTTTTTAACCCTTGCATTTTGGATCAATAACTACTAAATTGTTATAGCCGACAGCATGTTAGATCACTGTGAACAGCAAAGCAGATGGTCTATTAAGTATCTGCAAATTTAACACACGCGTATCTATGATTCATTCATGTTTCTAGAAATTAAACATTTAGGGGAGTATTACAAAGATCCTTTTGAGATGTGCAGTTGATCCAAACCTTTCAAAATACTTGAACAGTGTTTTTTCTAACTTTGTTTTCTGTGTAGAAACAGAAAAAATAAATATCCAGTAGCTAATAGTCATTCTTTTAAATATGTAAGGCATACAGTTTTATTATCCATTCCAAACTTCTGTAGTTAAACCATTAATGCTGTTGAACACTGCACAATCAGACTTGGAAGGCTCTTTATAACTACAGCAGCAATTTTGCTTTTTAAAAAAATGACTAATTTGTAGTATAAAGGTATTCATTTCATTAGTAATGAGCCAAACCATGCAAACATTCCAGGAATTTAGTTAATAATTGGAATGAGTATGAAACTTATACCTTCTTACTCTGTGTTTAAACTGTTAGCACAGATTAACTGAAGATGATTATTGAATTTCATGGGAACTTTCTGCAACGAAGGAAATAACCATTTTTAAAGTACCTTCATGAAAGCACAAGATCAATTTATTTCTTCCTTTCTATGGTAAGACCAATAGCCAAGTGTATAGCAAAATAAGGAAAATATTGAATAAAAACATTCAGTGAAGGAATATATAATCATATTATTGTGTATACAGAACTAGATACCATCCACCAAGCTGTTTGGCAAATCAGAGTTATCTTTCCCTCATAAAACATTTTGAAGGGAGTAGGCACAGAATATTTCCTCAAAAGCTCCTAATTAAAAAAGTGACAGACAGCTTCAGTCAGAAATAACCCTGCAAATAGAAAAAACAAAAAAAACCTGTGCCAAAACGAATATCCAAATTGAAGAATTAAGATAATCCTTCTGGTTATCAGTATGATCTCATTAAGCCACAAGTCACAAGAGCAAAGATCAAAGAGGGAAAGTTTTGTCTCAGTGTTTAAATACCAAAGTTTCACTGTACTCTTAATGGAAAATATAAATAACTTCTTCCATTCTAAATGGAAAGAGGTGGGAAACATCCCACAGAACTTTCAGTATAATAAAAATATTTATTTTAATCTGAGATCTATTTACCAGTTAAATGAAAGTCTATCACTGCAATATTTGAACTGCAAATATGGAATGGTAAAGCAACACCATATTGAAGATACAGAGAAATATTTAGTTACGCAGATTTTTGAAGGCTTTCAGGCAATCTCCATATTTTCATCCTTGTCCTGAATCTTTACCCATGATATAAAATTTTAACTTTGAAAAAAACCGAAAACCCCCAACATTTTTGTGTATCTTGCTTGTGAATCTCAAGTTATAGAGCCATTTAATAAGCAAATTAGAATATTGCTTAGAAGAAAAAAAATCAGTTCTAAGTCACAATTAACAGAAGTGAGTTCAACAAGGTTGAGTTCTAGACCTACACAATCTCCAGAGAAACTGAATAACATTTTACTGGAAATAAATGTTTCTTTATTTTCAAACTATCCTACTGATATGTCTTTAACATTCAGAAATTATATATCCATTAAATAGTTTGATTATACCAATAAGGAAGCTCTTGCTCCACAACTTTTTATTAAAAATGCCATCTTCAGATTGTTCATTATTTTTAGATATTTTAATAAGTTTAAAATAAATTTTAAGGAAGTTTTAATGCTTAATACAGTGGGTTATTTGTTTCAAAAAAATGTTGAGATTTAGCAAGAGTGCAAGTATATGCACAAATGAGGAACTACGCGAAACTTGTAATCTTCCTGTAATTTAATAGGTATCTGCTATGATGTCTTGTACCTTAGCCTTTCCCTCTCTCCTTTTTGTAGCTCTTCTGAGTCATTTTCCTTGCCACAGGTTACAGAGACATATTTTAAGGACCTCTAAGAAGAGAATCATGTTCTAGAAGAGCAAAGGGGAGGACAAGGAGAGCAGAGAAACTGCCTATGTTTTGTGTTGTTCACATGGGCATCCTAAAACGAAACCCATCTTACACACTCAGAAAAATCACACTCAAAGTATTATTCAAAATATGAGCATTTGAAAAATAGCTCCATTAACACACAATGAGGTGCCATAACTGCTCAGCTACCCTGAAAGCATATTGGCAACATCTAGAAGGTGGTGTCATGAGGTATGAACAACAAATATTTTCACATATCTATGAACACTTGCACTGTTCCAATCCAAAGAGAAAAAACTTACAGTAAGCAACAGATCTGTGTTATTTTCTGTTTAAATTTAGGTTGGTTTTCTGCATTCCAAATATGTTTGACTATTTTATTTTAAAGATTTCAAGAATTTGGACCTATATACTGTCCTAAGGAAAGAATCCTGAGTAAAATTTATGAGGTAATAGAAGAGTTGATTACCATAGCCATTTTAAAAGTGAGTCAGTCTCCTATTCACATATAAGAAAGAATTATTAGCACTAGAGTAATTAGCATATGTGTGCTAAAGGATACCCTACTTGGCTGTGTTACAAAAGGCAGCCTCTGAAAAGCAACCACTTTAAAAGTAATTCATATGTGATAATGCTTGACACAAAAAAGAAAAGTAGCTAACATGTTATTTTTAGCTTTTCTTATAGTATATAAAGCCCTATATTTTATTAGAATTTACACGCAAACTATGAAGTGCATGTCACCTCAGGCCCTTAGACAGAAAAAGACTGTATAATTCATCACCTACCACAAATGTTTTACAGTACTATAAAGAAGAATAAAAATAAGGTGTAAATTAAAAATTTCTTAATTGTTTAACAAGAAGTATTTGCTTTTATTTATTTACACTAATTATTTATTTATATTTATTCAGTGCATAGGTCCCTGCTACTACACTATCATTCAGCCTTGTGTTAAGGAAACTTTCCTGTCTGACCATCCAGTAGCCACTCTGGCAGTGTCACGTGCACCACCTGCATGAGGACTGAGGCCCCTTTGCAGAGGGCTGCTACACTAAGACTATGAGTGCTCTGCTTCACTCCCTGCTCACCACACTCACACAGTCACATGTGGCATTTGAACCCACTCCAGAAAAGTTAAGATTATTGTTTGTCTCTTTGAGGCTTTACCCTGAAAATAACTGTCATAGAAAATTAAATAGTTCAGAGTACTGAAATCTCAACTATTGCAAAAGAGTGAATAATTTCAGAGTAGATTTTTA
The DNA here is from genome assembly GCA_013396755.1 of Sclerurus mexicanus. NCBI lineage: Eukaryota > Metazoa > Chordata > Aves > Passeriformes > Furnariidae > Sclerurus > Sclerurus mexicanus. The sequence continues at coordinate 321,830 of VWZF01003276.1, forward strand.
CACCTTATAATGCCATGTATTACATCTCTCAATCAGATTTATGCCTGACTTGAGAGAAAAACCAAGAAGTGATTAAATACAAACTCTTGAATTAGTTACTCTTCAGCTTCTTCAAAGAATAAAGAGAATCACCAACAGTGACACCTTTTCTGTTTGTTTGCAATGCTTTGACATCAGCCACAGATATGAATTACAAGGAAGTCTGAGACAAGAAAATGGTGACATTTGAGCACTGAGAGAGAAGTAAAAAGCAAGTAATAAACTAAAGACGTAGTTTGTTTTGTTTTCAAATCTTCACAAGTAGATTTATTTCTTCATGTGATTCTGGAAAGAAGGGAGGGAAAATGTGCTACTGAAAGGATGAATATCTTCTCTATCTCATGTATGTTTCAAATTAATTTTGTTAGACTTCTTAAACCAAATTTTAATGAAATCAAATTCAAACAAAAATCTAAATATCAACTACTGCCTCAATTCCCAACACTGAAAAAGCTGAAAGCTGAATGGATTTTCATATGACAAAGAACTTCTTTCACGGTTTGAAAATCTTGATGAAATAAAAAGTTCTAGTGAAAGTGTGTTCAGGGCTTTGATTAGTTTGCAAGTAAACACAGAGATATAATTCTTAGGGAAGTGTGTGCATTTCTTTGTTGTGAATTGTTATTTAGTTATTTTGTGAGGGTTTTTTTTTCTCTAGATTAATTTCTTCTTAAATGTTTTGTTGTTTCTTCACAAAAACATCCCAATCTTCACCCAATTATCTGCATAAGGACTTTGCTTCTAACATTTCTAATAATGTTCATAAGGATCTCTGTAAGTAAAAGGTATATGTTTAAAAGCCATGTCTGAAATAAAAAGCACCAGAGGGAAAGAGTCAGGATTATCAGCTATTTGAAACTCCAGCCCTTGTATTTGGATGTGACAATATGTTTATGTGCAAAAGAAGTCTGCTGGTGTAGGTATGAGTGCTACAGAAGTTCATTTCAATCACATTTAGTTTATTCATTCTGTTTCAGTCTGAAGGAACAAATTCATTCTGATCATTTCATCTATGGCTTAGAAAATTGAACTCTAACAGATTGCAGTCCCAGAAGAAATTGCTTGGTGTTAGAGCTGCAAGTAATTGTTAAACTCCCACATGCCTCAGGGGAGAAAGCATGTCCTTGATGAGAAAAACAAGTACGGGGAGGGAGGGGATGGGAGAAACTGCGCTTGTAGTTACTGAGTATGGTGACACTATGTAAAAAAAATACTCTGGATAACTATTTTCTATTATTCTATTTCTATTATATTTTCTATTTCTATTATATTTTCTATTTTTAACTAGAATAATAATTCATATTTAAAATAAATATCAATGTTTATAGGGGATTTTTCTATTAAAAGGTATCCTTATTCCATTAAAATAATACTTTTAATAAAAAACAAGCTGTTAGGGAGTAGATAAACACACAGTGCTAAGAGACCTATTTCTATTCATTCTTATTCTCATTAAATTATATACTTCTGACAACTCAGCAGTGAAGATATGTTTTTTTGTTCTCCCCTGAAAAGAAATACATAGCTGAAAATTCAGCCCATGGTAACAAGAGCATTTTGATTGTTTCTAAGATTGCAAAGAATATGATACTGAAGCTTACATGAAGGAGAACATTTTTCATATTTCTGATTATATTCCAAGTATGCCATTTACACACTAACCATCATGAATGACAGAATTGTTGCAAAGACTTAAATTCCTTCAAGACTCAAGATTTGCATGGGATCTTTGGACACAAAATTCTAAGCTATGTATATACTGTGGCCATAATGATTTTTAATTAAATGCTTAAAGATATTTATTCATATTTTAGCATGGACACAGTGCAGTTATATCAGATCCCTCAAAATCTTTGTTGCTATTGAACAGAAGGTATAGAGCATACATACTCTTGAGCCTTCTGACTTGAGAATGTAAATGAAGCATATGGTCAGAAAAGAAAAGAAATTTATGGGCTAGAGTTCCACCTAGCTTAGAAAGCTTCAAACAGTAGCAGGTGAAGCTCCTCTCATAAGGAAGACTCTTTTTTTTTTTTTTTTCCCCCTAGATCAATAAATCTTGAGAGCATTGAGAAATTCGTACCTGGTAGTCCTCTGAGAAACCTCAGGTTTAATTTCAGGGAACCCAGGATATTTATTTCTAAATACTCTTGTAGTAATTGGAACTTCTGACTCAGACTTGTTTGGGGGAATTAACAATCACAGTCATTTAAGCAGCAGGAATTTCAAGCTTGACTCATGGCTTCTGTTTTTCTTAATGTCTAATAGCTGGAAGAACCTTTTAGCATTAGGAAAGCCTGATTTCTTTTCTTACATCCAAGGAATGACTGTTTTACAAGCCAAAATTAGAAGACAGAAGTGTACACACACAAGAAGGAATCAAAGAATTTCCATTCTCGGAGGAAACCTTCTCAGATTAATGCAGATACACGGTCTTTATATTTTATTCTCTCCCTAGCCTTCATGCACCAAGACTTGCCTTGTAGCCTTGTAGAAAGGATATTTTCTAGTAGAACAACAACAATGGAACTTGCAAAAATGTAGACAAATATTTCAATAGAATTTAGATTCAGATATTGCTCCATATGACTGCCATATTCAGTAAACATTATAGTATTTTGCTCTCTCCGGTGCAAAAAATTATAGAGGCATAATGGATGCATTTGAACAGAGACTGTATCTTTTTCTTTTTTTTTTTTTTCCCCTACCTCAGGAATGTACATTATAGCTTTTATTTGAGATATACAGATGCGGACTCATCAAAATCAAAAGGGAAGTTTTCCCTTTTGTGCAGCATATGTTGCTGAGCTAGTGGATATAAGGGAAACATCATATTTGTCTCTTCTAGTTTTGTAAATCTTTGTTTCTTTTGATACTTTTATCACTCTGGGGTATTTAATAACTCAGAGAAATTATTATTAACAGCCTCTCTCTCTGCTAAATATTTAATATAAAAGCTTCTTTTAAAAAAGTTTTTATTTTTGATATCCTAAAATATCTGATGCTGTTTTCATCAGAAAACTGTTAGCAAGTCAAGTATAGCATAATCGTAAAAGTGTAGAGGGGGACTGTATTGGCCCGTTTGAATGTGACAAAAAGGACTCATCTAAAAAACTCTAATTATAGAGGTTTTTTAATAGTATTGCAGTAAGGAATTCAGTAGCACCTTCGCAGATAGCTGAAAGTATTCAAATGTTTCTCAGAACACAGGGATTAAGCACAGTACAGCTATTTCCAGAATTTTTTCTAACATTAACTCTCTTCACAGATTTGAGAGATGAGCAACACAGATGAGAAGTATAATTACTTTACTGTACTTGTGTTCATTTCTACAAATCTATCAACCATGTAAGACAAGTGGAATTAAATAAAGTGAATCAATTAGTAAATAAGCAAAAACAACCTGTTCCTAACCATTATGCTTTTAGGAAACTAATGAAAAATATATCAAGTCACCAATAAACAACTCGTATTCATTAAGATGAAGAGAAAAACAACATTGAAAGTTGCATCATGAGAACATTGAAACATTGAAAATTAACCTCGTGTTATCATTCTAAACAAATCTTAATGCATTTATACTACCTTCCTGATCATTCAGAAGGATTAATCATACTATGAAATGGCTTCAGACTCACTTCACTCTCCCAGGTATAAGTCCAAGACTAAAAATTGGTACATTCTTGAAAATTACTGCGGTTTGAATTGTTATAACCATTTATTATTATTGCTCTAACTATTGCCTGTAGCCTTTGAAACACCAGTTAGAATAGCTATATAAGCATTAACAATCTATGTCTGCATGAGTTTATAACTAGATGTTTGTAATATGCTTTGATTCTTTGGGCGTTTAACAATAACAATAACAAGTAAAAAAAACCAACAGCTCTTTGAATAACATTATTTCAACCACACACTTCTTTTACAACTTTTTTTTCAGAATTATTTTACTCTGTTTTCAGGACCTGCTGATACATAACCAAGTTTCTGAAATTCAAGAAAACTTGTGAAATGACAGTAGTAAAGAGTTTTTCTGATTTTTGATTTCTATTCCAGAATTTTATACCTGATGATCTTCCTTATCATTTTCTCACACATTGAAGATCTTCACTCTGTTACCCATTAGATACAAAAGTGCTATTTTTCACTTTAGCAGGATTTAACACATCAGATGTAATACTATTTTGAATAGAATTTGTGCAGAACTAATACTTAATACAATAATCCAGCTAACATTCATGGCAAAAACATTTAAAAAGCTATTTTCACTACATGTATGGAACTTGAAATGTATGAAATGAAAGAATTTAATAAATATTTACATAAAAGAACTCATCCTATTTTTGTGCTTAACTGTTATGACTCCTACTCTATTTCAGTATATCCTGAACTGTGAATTCATTTCTTCTTTCATTGTAAGGTTTGAGCTGTACTGTTATTACATATTGCTGTAACTCAGAAAATAGTATTCGAATGAGACTTTTTCTTAGATAATGACTCCAGAATTTGATCTTCATTTCATACAATATTGTGTTAACGTAATCAAGAAAAAGGAAGGGAAGATAGTTCCTACTACACTGAAAAAAGCTCCTACATTATCCCACATCAATAGCAACTGTATCCATTTCTAAATGATGACTTTCTGTTACAAACACATAACAAAATAAAATCACAAAAATAGATGAAGTAAACAGTCAACAAAATACAAAAATGACTGGGTCCACTTTTCAAGCTATCTGTGTTCAAAGATCTGAAACAGGAGGCACTGCAGTATAGAAGTTGAGAGACTTCACTGATAAAGGGGGTTGAACTACATACTGTTCAATTTGTCTTGCATGCAGAAATCCTACAGGCACATTCTCAAAGGTTTTCCAGAGTTTCAGGGAGCAAAAGTTGGCTGAACTTCTATCCAAACAAACAATAAAAGACTTGCTCGAGTTTTTCCTATTTCTATTCAAAATGCATATCAAGACAAAATGCCATCATGTTGTGCATCACTTTTCATTATTTTGTAGAGAATTATATTTTTGATGGTGAGAAGATTTGTTTTGTATTTCATCTCTTTGCTCTATAAAGTGCTGTTGGCCCCGTATGTCAGTCATATATAGTACAAATGTACTGTTGGCCCAGTGTGTCGTATATATCAATCCTATATAGTGCAGCAGCTTTTCTAAATGCTGTGGAAAACTACATTTCAGTTTGATATGCTTTTAAAAATGTCAATAATATAGGGCTAATTCTTGCAGTGAAACTAGGAGCTAAAATTATTTATTCATAAGGTATCACACAAAATTCATTAGCACAGCTGTTACTGCCTGCACGAAGAATTCCAAATGAACATGTTGGGTTATAATTTAAATTAAAATTGATTAGTAATGCAAATCTTAATGACTGCAGAAACAGGACCATGTAAAGTCATGACATTGTGTACAGTATTTCTCTCTCATGAGTTATTTTAAAAATATATTTATGGATAGAGCCAAACTGTATCTATGGAGGAATGTAGACATGAGCCAAAACTCACACATATCACTACTAGCTAAAGCAGACACTTAGTGAACCAACCTGTTAGTGTATATTGTCTGCCAGGTGAATCAGACTTGTTTAGTACTCTTTCTAGGGCACTTCTTGAATATGTAAATTATGTTTTTCTGGCTTCATTTTTGTTGGCAGTTCAGCTAATGTCTTTAATGCTGTTAATATATTTACTTAAATGCTTAAGATTTCAAATAATCTGTCCATTTCCAAAAGTGATAAACATACTGACAGATACAGGTAATGTGTTATGCTGCTAAAACTCTTTTGGTAAAATGGACATTTATTTTATTCCATTTGGATTAGAAACATGTGGTTTGTTAAGCGAGCTTTAAAAAGCATAATCAAAATTCACATATTCTGCTCAATCCCTACTGGAACACTAAACCTTGTCTCTAATTAGAGTGTTCTTTGACACACTTATTAATTACATATTACATTTAAAACACAACCAGAAATTAGAGTGAGGAGAAAAAGTACAGCATAATAAGAGAGACATTGCAGTTTGAATCCATTATTTTCTTTCTTTTTCTTCTTGTTTAGTTATTGAGGCTGTTTCACTTGCCAACCATGCAGATACTGAGTTTTACTTAGATGTTGCTTTACGATCTGTAAGCCTACATTTGATTTTTACTATTAGGAACTTTGTAATGATTTTGAACCAACATATTAATAATATTCAAATTCAAGGCTAGGGGCTTAATCCATCTCAATTATAGCTATAAGGTCATGCTCATACTCATAAATAACTTTATTCTAACTCCAAGAATTCTTAGCAGACATTTATTTAGGATCCTTTAAAAATTTACTTTTAATTTTTATTATTTTTTTTAAACTCAGAGAGGGGTGCTCACTTAAATTTCTGGGTCCAGCAAATCCCTTTATTGAAGCAGCACAAGAATAGCAGTGGAAAATAATTATGTAAAATTCTGTGTTAAAGTGAGAAAAACAAGATATTCCTGAAATTATCAAACTGTTATATCTAAAAAATCAAGCTACCTTTGCTGTTACTAAATATCTCAAACGGAAAATTATGCAGCTTGTCTTCTCTCTTGAAAACAAATGGTTAGTTAAATCTATTTTTATACTGGAAGGAGATAATTACTTTAAATTTTGTGGCTAGTTCACAGGAATAAGTTTTAAGGAAAGTATACACTGCCAGCTCAAACGCATGAGATGTTGTCTTGAGCTTTCTGTTGGGTGCCACAGAGTTATTTCTCTTTTGAACACATATTTGTGATGAACAATACTTATTTAGATAGCAGACTGGAACAACTCAACTTCATGAAAAGTATTCAGAAAATAAATTTGTAATAAAAATTTAAAAAAAAAATAAAAAGGTAAGTCCTTTCTGCAAAGTATCCATGAATTTTGATAAATGTGGGACAACAGCTCAGGATGTATAAAGTCAGACGTGAAGCAGAACAAAGACAGGAAAAAATGAGTTACAGACAGGAGTGGCATATATGTGGAAAAGTAGGTGGGGGAAAAAAAAAGTTAATGCATTATTGAGGTAGAATGGCAACAATAAAGATGTGAAAAAGGAATGAGATAATTTCTTATAAAATTGGTAAAAGCTACATGACTGTGTAGGTATGTAAAAAAACTTCTATAGATCTGAAAAAGAGGGGGAAGAATAAATAATTTGCAGATTTTGTCACTTGCCATCCCAGAAAAGTGTCAATAAGAAATCTGGTACAGAGATGTAATTCTTTGTAAATTATACGTTTTACAGAAATGAAGGATAGGACCAGATCTACTTTTAAAGTAGATTTAGACAGATATATATATTTAAAAAATAAATTTTAAAAAAAAAGTGCAAACAGCCTAGAACTACTTTTTCTGATTGTTTTTAATTGAGTTGAACATAGGATCTCAAAAAGAGATAAAATAATTCTGAAATAAAAACTCAGAAATGTAAAAATGAAGCCAGGTTCAGGTAGCTAAAACTCAGTAAGTTAGAAAGAAAAAAATGCATTACTCTTTGATATGCAACTGTTAGGGCAGAAAGAAGCTTCAAGAAAAATCAAATAAAAAGTGGTGAAAACTAAATTGGTCACTCTGTTGAAAAACATGAGTTCATTCTATCACCGTTCACTTTTCCATTAAATATGTTTGTTCATCCCTGTTTCCTGTTCAGCAAATAATAAAATGGCTATCTGTGCACCATCTGTTAGAACCCTAGGGAACAATTTGGATATCAGCAGTCCCATTGTGCAACTGTTAATCAGATCAAACGTTGGTTCTTTCATAGTCCTTACACCTTGCATTTCAAACATCCAACGAATGAGAACGGTGCAGTTCTGCCACCAGCTGAATGAGAAGAGTGAAGTTCTTCCATCAGTTGAGTTATTTTTGCTTAGCTGTCTCCTCACCTGGCAATATGTACAACTAGCTGCCTAAAATTTCCATGTAAAAGCTGCTTTTAATTTTATATCAACATTTTAACACTGCTAAATAATAACAGAATTCAGAACTGCAATTCTACTGCTAGGTGAGAAAAAAATTCTGAAGTTGGGAAGTACATTTTAGCTGTAAGTATAATGTGTAGTATCTACACATTATATGACATGCACAAAATACCAGACAGGAATGATTTTTTAATTATTTTTATTGTTCCCTAATTTCTTTCTCTTATTAATACCATCTGGACATTCAACTTATTAATCAATTTCACAAAAATGATCCTCTAATCCTTAATGCTTATGCTCATTGGGGTAGGATCTATTCCAGACACTCAATGTTACCATATAAAGAAAAAAAATTATGTTTAAGAACAGGATCAACATTATAGAGAAAAATAAGTCATGTTAAGGAAAAAAAAGTAAAGTGTTGAATCACATCAGATTATGTAATTAAAGGGTAGAACTTTGCTGTAAAATGCAGGCCCTGTGAAGAACAAATATTTTCTAACCAAGGTATTCAATGGAAAGAAGAGCCTGACGTATAAAGTAGAATTGAATTTCAAAGGGAAAATATATTTTCACAGTCTTTCATGTACTGCATATTTGTTTCTCTTTTTGACTGTGAACTTTGAACACTTCAAGCCTGTTCTAAACTGAAAAAAATCAAATGAATTTGAGGTAAAACTATTTGCTTTAAATTGCAAGTTTAAATATTAGATAAACTTGAAGACATTGCAGCTCTTCAAATGAAATAAAAACTATAGATACCAGTCCTGAGAAGAACTGAATAGTACATAGCAGGATGTTTGAATCTTGAAATATACTTCTGCCTCTAAAACCCTGTGATACAAACATGCATGTCAGGAAAAAGAAAAAAAAAAAAAAAAAAAAAAGAGAACAATCCAAGAATTCCTCTTGCTATATAGAAGCTTCTTGCTGATTGCAAAGAAGGTGGAGAATTAGAAACAAGCAAATATATGGTCATCTATAATCTTCCACATTTTCTGGATAAAATCTCCACGTACTCCACATCGAAAACATTTTGCTATTGCAAGATTTTGAGAAGTTACAATTCTCCTTCATAATAAATATTGTCAAACATAGTATCATTTGGCACCTTGTCATCCCTGGTTCTTAAGCACTTAAATATTTTTAGGATCTACAACTGTATCTCTAAATCTAAATGATAATGTCTTAAACTCTTAAGCATACATTTCCATGTTTTGAAGAAAGCCTTTGATTAGATATCCTTATCTTTCCCTTTTCCAAAATAGACAGGAATTTGAAGTAAAAATAAACATACAAACCCACAACTTCTCAATTTAAGCAACTTCCTTGTCAGTAATGGCTGTGGGTATATGTTTAAAATTAATCTTAAATGTTAACCCTCATAGACCTAAAGATTGAAGGGAAACAACATTAACAATGTAGAAAATCAATGTAATCAAGGGACACAATTTAAAGTTATTAATTAACCAAAGATTTATGATAAAATAATGTTGAAAATTAAAGTGAAAGGAAGATAAGCAGGACACTTTGTGATTAAAGACTTGTAAAAAAGGAAGGAGCAGTGAAATAAAAGTCTGGCAAAATGTTAGAAGCAATACTAAGAGAGAAAAATAATATTTGCATAGAAAAGTTCACTTATGAATCTTTATAGGCGATAAATAATGAATTAATACTGACAGGTAGGTAGTTTAGGTAGGCAGTTGATGAAAGAAGAAAAAAAATAAGGAAAATTAATCAAAGGAAGATCATTTCATATGAGATGGTTCACACCTTGTGCATCATTGGCTACTAAGGAAATAGATGAGTTTGTTTAGTAGTGATGTTTAAAAAAAACAATTTGACCCAGTGTATTAAAGGGATATTGGTGTATTGGAAACGTGTGCTTCCCTTATATACCATGAAAACTGTTCTCTCCTGATAAAGAGTAAAGATAAGTAAATCCTGAGTCACCTGATGCCTATGGCAAACTCCTAGAATAAAATCATCAAATGCAGCAACCTTGGCTCATTTTTAAGACCTTATTATTATTTTAAGACCTAAACCCTTAGCCTTAGCTATACCATTATAAGGAGAAAAAAATCTCCGTCAACTGCAATGATCATGTGGGAAAACAAGGTGCTTTTAAAATTATTACTATTTAATACAGCTTAGGACATATTAATAGATTTTAGTTTGACTGATTACACTTACTCCTTTTTAAAGTCTTCACTGGATTATTTTTTTCTGTATTAGATGTCTTCCTTCAATCTTTTCAATTCTCTTTCCTTCTACCTTTTCAAGTACATACAACTTTACTGTCTTTTGCAGGCCTATCCACAGACTTGGAAGCACCTCCCAGAGAATGCTAGTATTTGCAATCCGCTCACAGGTCTGAAATATATCTTTTCTCAGATGTATTCTACCCTTAAGATCTTGTTGCACTTTGGCAGTAAATTTATACGTACAGTAAATCACTCAGAAAATGCTGAGTTGGAAGGGACCCACAAGGGTTATCGAGTCCAATTCCTAGACCTCCACAGGACTATCCCCAAAAATCACACCATGTGCCTGAGTGTATCATCCAAAAGCTTCTTGAATTCTGTCAGGCTTGGTGCTGTGACCACTTCCCTGGGGAGCCTGTTCCAGTGCCCAACCACCCTCTGGGTGAAAAACCTTTTTCTAATATCCAACCTAAACCTCCAATGACACAACTTTAGGCCATTCCCTTGGGTCCTGTCACTGGTCACCACAGAGAAGAGATCAGTGCCTGCCCCTCCTATTACTCTCACGAGGAAGTTGTAACTGCAGAGGTCTCCCCTCAGTCTCCTCTTCTCCAGGCTGAACACATCAACTGACCTCAGATGTTCCTCATACGGCTTCTCCTCAAGGCCCTTCACCATCTTTGTTGCCTTCCCATGGATGCTCTCAAAGAGCTTAATATCTTTCTTATATTGCAATGCCCAAAACTGCACACGGTGTTCAAGCTGCGGCTGCCCCAGGGCAGAGCAGAGCGGGACAATCCCCTCCCTTGACCAGCTGATGATGCTTTGCCTGATGCCCCCCAGGACATGGTTGGCCCTCCTGGCTGCCAGGGTACTGCTGACTCAGTTTCAACTTGTCATCAACCAGAACTCCCAGGTCGCTTTCCGTGGCACTGCTCTCCAGCATCTCATTCCCCAGTCTGTATGAACAACTAAGGCTGCCCCATCCGAGGTATAGAATCACAGTTGCCCTGGCCCAGGTGCAGCACCCTGCATGTATCTCAGCTACAATTTACAATTACAAATGTTAGGATTAAGACAATAAATTTACTGACTAAGGAAGCTTATTATATCTGGTCTGGTAAGACTAAAGCAATTAAAAAATTAAGGTTAGAGGATTATAAGTGGATTTATCTAGCATGGTGTTTTAGGACATAAAATTACATTTGACAGCGCACTGCAAAATTGGATCACTTGTTTACCAATTTAGGGAGAAAATTTGAATTCTTTTTTCTGCTGAAGTTTGCAAATTCTGACATTTAAAATCAGAGACATATAACAAAAATCTCCATCAATATCAAAGCAACTGACAAACTCACGTTCATGGAAGGAACATTTTCAGATAACATATTCCCTGGTTTAACGGCTTTTAATAAAGATATTCTTGAAATCTTTTTAATTCTACTATACATCTGTCAATACCTAAGTCTTGATCCAGGTGCTCAAAGCACAAGAATTGCTATATTCTTATAGACTTTTTAAGGTAGTATTAATTTTACACTAAGTAAGAGTTCCCCCTTTAAAAAGCTTTTTTTGACGTTTGAATCCATATGTTCTCTGAAAGTCCTCAGAATTTTCATGTTTGTGTTGATTAATTTGGTCCCTAGAGGAGATACTCACAATTTGTTTCACAGTTAATCATGTTCGGGTAAAACTATATCTGCATTATATTAATGGCAACTCTTATAAAAATCATAGCATGTATATACCTTTTCAGCTATTATCACTACAAAACAGTAGTGCAATTGATTTCTCAGCCTGACATTTTAGTAGGACACAGTTCAAATAAACTCTAATTGAAGCCAAGAATAGGATGAATCTATTCAAGCACCAAGAGTACAAAAAAAAAAAAAATTGATTTATTTTAACAGCAAATTAACAAGCTAGGGGACCTGTCTGCAGATCACATTTCATATAAGATTAATTCCTGGTGCTCCACAATGGATTGAAACATACAATTACAATAATTAGCAGCTATTTTGCCCCCTACAAGGATTCAAGAGTGGGAAAGTGATTTTGTGAAATGATTGCTCCCAAGAGAACCTATAAAAATAAATTCAAAGAGGAGAAAGTACATTAAGAAGCTGCCCACTGCAGAAATTCAGGGTTCTTTGCCACTTGACTGGCAGTGCATATGAATGATATCTGCTCATACCACTTCACAGTGTTTATTACAAATCACTGCTGCACTCACAATTTGTAAAACAGACAGGATGAATCACACAGTCATATAACATTACCATTACATTCAATGATTAAAATGTTACCTAGGTATTATAATTTTATAGAGCTATCCTAAATATAATCTATACAGGCAATTATCAAAACATAAATTACACCAAAAAAACTTCACAAAAATTGTGTGGAGCTGTTCCTAATTCCATGGAAATTATTGGGAATTTCCTTCTGATTTTCATAAGACCAGTGTTTCATCTTTGCCTAGCAGACTCTAATACCTTTTTTTGCACATTGCAAGCAAAAGAACATATTCTTGCCAAATGTAGTATTTTGGAAAAAAGGCCACACTGAATATTCTTACTAATGTAACATTTTTCGTAATCTCCACTTGTGTGTGTGTGTGTGTGTGTGTGTGTGTTTAATCCTGTCTGACAGAGAAAAGAAAAAAGTAATACCTTTGGGGGAGACAAAGTAAGGCAGGACAGAAGATGAGATTACAAATAAAAATATTTTTAACTTTCCCACTGCAAGAAAATTAACTCTTCACTTGTCACACCTGGCATTGCCTTGAAATCTCTTATTCAGTTTTAAGCTTTGAGTCTTCTTATATGTAAATGCATATGAAGATAAATCAGAAAATAATTTAGAGTTGAGAAAATACACTAAGATAAATTTAAATTTTATGCCATCACATGAGAAAAATACAATATGGGGTGATATAAAATTATGAGAAAAGTGTGATAATATCTTCCAATGCAACTAAGTTAGCAATTCCTCCATGGATGAGTTATTTAGAAGGATATTTATAAAACAGAATTAAAATATTATGGTAGTTAATGCCCAATGTACTGCTTTATGATTTTCTATTATTTAAATATATTGTAAATGAGGAACATTTCCCTCTAAATCAGCTGAACAGTTACAGGTGAACAGCATTTATAATTTGGATTTTAATTAATAAACATAATCTTGAGTATGATTTATTATCATTGAAAGCCTATATGTTTCAGTATAAAGAACTGGAAAACAGACGTTGAGTGTAATAATATTGAAAAGAGCAAATGCAGAGAGAAAGAAAACGGACAGAACTCAACCAATTTCACCATCTGATCTTGAAAACTAAATGCTTTACAGTGTTCAGTAAAATACATTTGCCAAGTAAATATTTCTGAACAGAGATAAGAGTGAAGATGAAGCTTCTATAAGCACAGTATGAGAAAGTTAAAAGTGGTTTTGTGGTTCTGCTGGGGGTTTGTTTTGGTTTTGTGGTGATTTTTTTTGGTTTGTTTGGATTTTTTCTTTTTGGTGGGGAAGGCGAGGGGTGATAAGGGAATGATTTATTCAGATTTAGTGGTAGAGAGAGCTAGTGTAACACATATCTGCATTATATGCATTTTCCGCCTCTTGGCCAAAGCATCTTCTTTGGAATATTAAGAATTTGTTAATTATAAGTACAGCCCCCACATCGATCTATACCTTTCTCTTAAAAAGCAGAGGAGAAGCACTCTTAAAATAACTAACACTTATAGTTTGTGTGTTTACTAGCTCTCCCATGATCCTTACCAAAAAAAAACATTATCATATAGTTCCAAATACTTTCAGAGTTGGTACAATGTACTTCAATTGAGTTTTTAAGAAAGCAATTCATGCACATTGAAACATCGTCTGTGTTAAAACATACTACATACAGTAGGTTTTTATTCTGGAGCACCAAAAGAATATGATTTGATAAACCTTATCCGTCCTTCACCAATAGACTTGAAAGCTGTTACTAAGACCAAGATCCACAACCAATTTAGAACTGAATCCATCTTTCACTGAAATCTACAACAAGACTCCTATCAACAAGACTGGGCAAGTCAGATCTCCTAAATAAAAGATCCCATAATCATAATAAACAAATGTCATATAAGATTTTTGACAACTGCCAGAGAAAAATATTTTTATTGGTTTTTTGTTTGTTTTTTTGATAAGCTCTCTTTCAAAATTGCATATTTTTTTATTTCCACATTTTTCTATATTTTCTAGTCAGTTGATGAAAGTAAAATAAAAGATGGCACATTTCAGAGACTGCTCTTAATGTAATATCTTTCTTTTTATGATCCTAGATGATATGACTGTTACCAAAGTGCAGTGTTAAATTCATACTTAGATAGGGGGGTTTTTGAGTTTGTATTAATTTTATGATACTTGAAATGTTTTCAAATATTGTAAAAGAAAGAAAGATGCATCACCTAATTTCATTTTCAATTATTTTCTTCTTCTCTTAATAAATATAGTATGTATATATGGCTTTCCTATTCACAGGCAATGAGGAACAAAGAATTAAAAGTATTTTATCATAACAAAGGGTAGAGCTGGAAATCAAGTCTCAGACATGCTAAAAGTATAATAAGGGAAGAAAAATAATACCTACATCTCTTATCAAGTATTATAATATCAAAATGATATAAATTTATAACACTTCCTCAGCATTTTCAGATGGAAATGTACCATAAATTATTTCAGTTAACAAGAATAATGGCAGGTATCAACAGTAACTCAAAATATCTAGAGTCAATTTTCACACTTAGAGAGAATTTTTATTTTCAAAACATAGAATCTAATTGAAATGCTAAATCTACAACTCATGGATTGACTTAGCTTTAGCTCACAGTCTTTGAGCTTAGGAAGCTTTTCAGAAATATTTGTAAATCACACCAGCCTTCTGAAAATTTAATTCACACTTCTTAAAAGAACATTATCTAAGGATACAATCAAAAGTAAAAATACATCAAAGAGTGCTGTTTCTCTATACACAATCCTGTAGATCCTTGAATGATAAATAAGGCTGGATTTCTTTATTAAGATATTATTCATTTGTTTGGGGGATGAAAAATAAAAAATTTAATAGAAGTAACCGAAGGAAATCTATCCAAAGGATTCATAAATGACTAAGAAAATCCCATTGATCCATAATATATATACCAACATCTATAACAATTACTTGACTGTAATACACAAGGGTAAAATTTCTGATTTTTTCCTCCACTTTGTCCAGAGGTTGAAAGAGCCTGAAAAGGCTTTATATTTTCTCTGTTTAACCAAGGGGGGATGAAGCCACCAGCACAAAATCTGCATGATTTTTTTTCTTTCTGCTTGCCCATCACAGAAACAACAATAAAAAACCCTAACAAACCGAATAAGGTCTTTAAAAACAAACAAAACTCAACCAAACAAAAAACCAACCATACAAAAACTCCAAAACCAAAAGGTCTTTTTATTATAACTCTTGTAGAAAATAGACTGCATAATGTTTATATCTCCCCCATTACATAGGATGTTCCTGAGGCAAATAAACGTGGATTCAGTACTTTAGAGTCATACAAATGATTTTTTAATGTACCTCATACTAAATCTTTTTTAATGCAAAAGAACAATTCCATTCCAGCTGAGAGGAGTGCCTCAGTGTGATTACAGTGGAGCATGATTAACAAATATTGACAGAAAATAAATGTCTTATTATTTTGTCACCATATACTAAAGTGTAACAACTATTGAAAAACTCATTCTTTGATGTGATTTTTTCTTTGTTTTTACTTTTCCTTTAAGCCCATTTACTAACGTCTTCATTTAATTGCTTAATGACAGGTTAAAAATAAAGCAGCATGTAAATTTGAGATGAAAGTCGACTCTACTCACCACTACACAGTTCATAAATGTAGATTTATCCACTTCTGTCTCCTGTTCACCAACTAGTCTCCATGTACAATAATATAAAATCAACTATATTCACTTTACTCACACCTTTTTTACCTAACTAGAAAAAAATTCAAGGTATTGTGTTTCTGAACTAGATTAATTTAGCAAAATCACCTAAAAAACCCTCAAAAAACAAACCAGCAGGTGAATGTCATGTATCACATACCTAACATCAGTATCTTTGATGTCTTCAATCCAGAGAAAACTCTAGAAATACGAGGGAAAATAAATGGTTCTTTAAAGATTTTTTTTCTGTACATTTTTGTTCTGTTCCAATTTAAATCTGAGGCAAAAGTACTGCTGAAACTAAAATAAGGACAGTTGTTAAAAAGAAAAAGCCAACTGTGGCAGGGGACCTGCAGTTTCAGAAATGGAAGAAATCATGTAAGAAATGGGCCTGTGAAGAAAATGAAGAAGCTAGCCAAAATGCCTTAAAAACTGAAGCTTTTCCTGTGCTGTAAAATGGAGTTCCTGTCTTGTTTTTCATTGTGTCACCCTTCTTCCCTAAACCCCCTGAGAAACCTATTATCTCTCTAGCCAAGCCTTAAGGAATTTATCCTTGAAGGTTTCTGTTTAAGTTCCCCTATTGGCCCTTAGTTAACCCCTTCCCGTTGGTTGTTATCCCTAGATTCTCTTTGGAAGTAACTAGAATCCCTCTGAAACCCTTAAATACCCTCACCCATGTTAATAAACTCTCTCTCTGCTTCCTCTCCTGTAGTCTCCATGTGGCTCTTTCTGGGGCATCTCGGGGACCGTGTAGGGGGAGGCGAAAGGGGGGAGCATCTCCCACCAGCTGTCGCAGCCAACATGAAAAGTGTTTAGCAAATATTCATTTATTTTATATTCTTATTAGCCAAAGATCAAAGTAATTATAAAGTAATTATAAAGTCTAATTACAGCAGGTACTTCAGAAAAAAATTGTCAAGGTGTAGAGCACATCTAGATTACACCGCATAAGTATTTTTGAAATAAATATTCAAGAAGAAGCAACAATATTTTAATTAGAACTAAACAGTCATATTTACACATGCTTCAGCAAAAGAACAACAGGAAAAAAGTATTCAAGTTAATACCTTAAATTCTAGTTTTTTACATATCAGAAATCAAAACAGAGACTTTTTCATTAAGTTAATATCTAAATAAGGTCGTTACTAATAAAATTAACCCTCTTTCTTGCACACAAGCTTTAATGCACCATGGAAGGTCTTAAAAAAGTAGGAATTTATTAACTCGGTGTGAAATATTAGTGAGCTCTCTGATAAACAGCTCTTCATGCCCCTAAAATAATCTTTTCAGCAAATAATTTTATTAAACCATGGCAGTTTAAAAATAAGTTTTGTTGCCATGCGGAGGGTCCTAAATTGAAATACATGACATATTCAAACTGACTGAAAGCATACAGTTCCAAGATTTCATTTCAAGATACATGAGGATGTGAAGCTACTAGTCCTCAAAAGGTTGATACTTGAGGGATGGCCAGAGGCAAAGAAAGAAGCTTCATGCTTAATTCATCATTGCTGGTCTGTTTGTGATTAACTGATGGTTGTTGGCAGTTATGAAAGAAGTGAAAAATAGTGATTTCAAGCAGCAGGAGGAAAGAAAAAAACTTTGTAACTTTCATGGAGGACATTGGAGTATTAAATTATTTTAATAAATAAATTCATTACAAGGGAAGGACTTTTCTCCATAGGCTTAGAGCAAATAAACAGATTGATGTTATGATTTGAGAGTATTCAGGCAGTCAAATGTATTGACTGAAACAGTCCAGAGAACGATTAAATTCTCAGCAAGCACTAGAATAACCTTGGCTGAACAGTACTGACTATTTTTTGTGTCTTAGTAAAAAAACAAAGATTTGATGGGACAGTGTAGAGGGATCCTTGAGCTAAGAGCTACAGAGTTGTGTTGACATGACACTGCTCAGTAGAAAGCACTGAAAATAACCGTAATTCTGAAAGCCGCATGACTGTATTTGTGCACTGCTTATTTGTGCAGTCTCAGCAGAACCAATTAGCTGATCCACTGAAATTGCCATACTGAGGCCAGGATGGAGCTGGTTTGGAGACCTCTGACATTGCAGTATTGATGTGTCATTAGCAGTTTTATTTTTGACTCTCTGAAAACAAGTTGTTTTCTGAGTGTGCACAGTGGAAATTCTAGACTTACAGAGTCTTGGAGGTCAATAACTGCACTTACATGATGTCATACTTGAGCAAAGACAACTTCTACCCTAGCTTCAAATGTGGCTTCTATGAGGGCAGTAAAAGAACTCTTGCTCTCTGGTCCAGGAACTAGCCTATATAGCTCAGATCTAGAAGTGCCTAAATATATAAAGTAGACTTTTACTGAAAACTGATAAGCATTAATTGTCAATACTCTGAGCTATTTTAAAATAAATTAGAAGAAATTAGGAATTACATCTTTAAATAAGAGGCCTGTATAAAATTTGATTAATAAGGGAGACTCGGAGGTTATAATATTGTTCTCAGTACCAAATCAGATGGTGGGAAGAACTGTTCTTACTTTAGGAAGTAGAATAGTCTTTTGCATTTATAGAGATTAAGAGAAAAATATGTAATCACCTGCTTTATTACTTCACCACTTGTAAGGTGCTCCATCTGCGCTGGGGCAATCTCCAATATCAATACAGGCTGGGAAATGAATAGATCAAGAGCAGCCCTGCTGAGAAGGACTTGGGGGTGTTGGTGGATGAGAGGCTGGACATGATCCAGCAGTGTGCACTTGCAGCACAGAAAGCCAATTGTGTTCCGGGCTGCATCCAAAGCAGCATGGGCAGCAGGTGGAGGGAGGGTATCCTGTTCTACTCTGCTTTGGTGAGAACCGCCCTGGAATGTTGCTTTCAGCTCTGGGGTCTCCAGCAAAGGAAGGGCAACGACCTTTTAGAGCAAGTCCAGAGGATGGCCACCAAGTTGTTCAGAGGGACAGAGAAGCTCTCCTGTGAGGTAAGACTGGCAGAATTGCAATTGTTCAGCCTGGAAAAGAGAAGGTTTCTGAGTAACCTAATTGTAGCCTTCCAGTACTTGAAGGGAGCCTACAAGTAAGCTGGAGAGGGACTATATACAAGGGCAAGTAGGGCAATAGGACAACAGGGAATGGCTTCAAGCTGAAAGTAGGTTTAGGTTAGATACTGGGAAGAAATTCTTTACCATGTTGTGAAGGAGTCACAATATACTGTGAGGGTAGGTGATCCACTGGAACAGGTTACCCAGAGGAGTTTTGGATGTCTTATCCCTGGAAGTGTTCCAAGGCCAGGCTGGATGGTGGTTTGAGCAATCTGGTCTATTGGAAGTTGTCCCTACCCAGGGCAGCTGGAACTAGATGATCTTAGAGGTCCCTTCCAGCCCAAACTGTTCTATGATTCTGTGTTTCTAGAATTATTAATCCATTTGGAAATTTTCCTTAAATTAAGCAAAAATGATTATGTATTTTGGCAGACATAGAGAAAAAGTAATTTTCTTGTTTTACTAAAATGGTGCTCAGAAATGTCTCTGTTACACTTAGAGAAGAGCATAAACTCTTTTGAAGCAGGACAGCAGTTACTCAGGCATAGATCATACAGAAGATCTGAAATTCAGTTTTTATTTTCTCTTCTTCCTTTCAAGTGATAGATATGTGTACCAAAGACAAAGCTAAAAATCACACTTTCAGACAAAATGAAGTGCATACAAACCAGGTGATCCAATTCATAAACTAGGACTGATCCAGTACACCAATACAACTCATAACAGTGACAGATGTGTTACCTCTTTCCATAACCTCAGAGTTTTGTTTCTAGGCTGATACAGTTTTATGTAGTGTTAAGGTCTCCTCAGTAAACAGGAATAGCAAATTCTAACACAATGCACCTTTCTAGGATCTCTGAATTTTTGCTGTCTGGGATTCACATGAAGTGCCACCATTCCAGGTTTAGCTCACCAATCAAACCCGACTACCTCCTCCTGCTACTGTGAGACAGGCCCCGTCACTGGAATTATTCTCACAAATTTAGGCAACTATGACTGAGCACATTACCTCAGACCTCATTTATCCACCACAGAGATATACAGTTCATCTGACATACTTTAGGATGGGAGGAAACATTTCCTAACCACTTGTATCTGTGCAGCCTACATGTCCAAAGTCTTTAAAGAGATTCTGTAACACCCAAGTCAAAGGTTGGCAATTACACCATGATTTCTGTATCTAAACAGATTAATTCAATTGCTCACTGTAGCATTTCTATTTTAATCTCCCCCCAGAATATTTTCCACTCTGTTTGATTGGTTATTAAATATTTTAGAGTAAGCAATAAAAAGTTGTTTCCTTCTTTACAGAAATTGAAACAAAGTTGATAACTGGTAACTTATTTTTATCACCTAAAAGCATATTATTCTACAAAGGAATTTTAAGAAAAAAATCACAAGGGAAGAAAAAAAGTCTTGAAAAAGTCCAAATTGATTCTATCAGAACGTTATATTTAAAAACTAAAGACACAAAGACAGATAAAGAGGGAGGCATAAAAACTATACTGAAAATGAAATGAGACCTAAGAATTCATAAATAATCTGTTAAGAATTATGCTAATATAAAAAATACGTCAGAACATAATCACTACACATATCTATAGGCTTTACAGGCATAGTTGTTTCCAACTAAAAAAAGGTGGTGGGTATAAGAGAGACAAGTATATAAAAGAATTCCTAAGCTGCTATAACTGAAAGTGGTAAAATTATACTTTCTTCTTTCTTCTCAGCTGTAATGGCCAAGTAATTAGTGGACATCATGGGCATTCTGGAAACAATGTCTACTAAACTCAAAGTAATTTACTATGCTACTGATGATTGTCAGTACTGAGGAGCTGCTTTTAATTCCTGGATTTGCTTGATTTCTTACTTCTCTGGAGATAAAATAGGGAACATAAATGTATTTTAACATGAGAATTCCTTTTATTAGCAGCAGTTACTGTCATTTCTCCCATCAGGCCATATCCTGATCCTAAGAGAGGAAAATAGCTAATTTTTATTTCATTGTTCTTTCACACTTATCTTAGTGAGGAACGCAGTTGATGTCAGTGCTCTTATGTGTCGTGAAGTATCTGTAACAAGCCGTTCATTTGGTTGTAGAAGTTCAAAAGGTTTTTTACTCTAATGCTTTTTCCAGGGCATATGTCATCCTTTTCCTATGATAACTTTTAGAGCTCTGAATCATTTAAGTACTGCATATGAAATATTAGTCCCAGTAAATTCCACAATGAGTTTTGAAATTAACTTCAATAAAGCCAAAATAATATTTCCAGTCTTGCAAGAAAAAGACTGATCGCTCTTGCCAAATATTCTCCCATTTACAAAGTCACGTATTATCTGTACTACTGTGAAATAAGTCAAACACTAGGTTAAGAATAATGCTTTCTTCATTACTGATTATTCATTGAATAATCACCCTTAATTGGCACTGAATTAATTTTTCCTTCCAGTTTCTAATAGCTCTGAAATTACTCATTTAAAATACTGATCTTTGGTCTCTTTCAGAACTTTAATAACAAGATCCAGTTAGCCCAGAAACTCCCCAGGAAAGCACAGATATCAAATAAACAACTACTTACTACACATTTTTTTCTAAAGAAGGAAAGGCTTCCAGTTACCTAGAAAAATTATTTTAAGGCTGAACTGGCTTGTTTTCTGTTCTAACTATTCAGATTCACTATTTTTTTATGTAGCTAATCTTTGAACTTTTGTCAAAAGTCTAGTAGATGTCCCAAATCTTAGTAAGAAGAAAAAAAAAACCCAAGACAGAATGAGATGCTTTAATAATTTTCTATTTCTGTTGCAAATATGACCAGAAAACATTTGAGTGGGTGGTTCTAAGTCATATCAAGGTTCCTTAACTGAAGTTAATTAAAACTATTAGTGGTGCAATCCAAGCACACTATTTTGCTGCTCTTTGCTATTTATAACAAGCCTCTCTGAGAAAACATTTTAGGAGTAAAAGCAAAATGAAACAAAAAGCCAACAACAACAGATACAGATATTTCAGGAACTAGTTAAAGTCAGGCTTTCACACTGAAATTTAATAACAAAATAGCATTATTTTCAGTAATATAAAGTGCTTATCTATTTTCACAGAAGAGTTAAACATTTTTGAGTCAACAACAGAAGACTTCATCTTTTTCGTGTATTTCAAAATCCAGTACACAAGCTTTGATACAAAATTAATTTCACCAAAATTGTATTTGGCAGAACACTCAAATACTGGAATGGCATACACATGAATTATGTTGTGCCTTTATCATTTCAGCATACAAAAGAATACCCCATTACCAAAACAATGACCCAGATAGTGGAACTGGTTTCTTGACTGACTCCTTTTCAAAAGAGGTCCAGAATATTTTTTGAAAACCATAGATTGTTTTGCAGTCTGAAATTATTTTAAAATACCAGCTAATATTTGAGAAGGCAACAGACATTCCTTTGCTTAACAGTAATTAAGCATTTATAGAAAGAAAATAAGAAAAAAAATGAAAAAAAAAAAAGCTACTTATAAATATTTGGAGCACTTTCCTAAAAACAGAGTACAATGCAGTCTTACTTGAACTGATGGGCACTGTAATCCACTCTGACAATAAGCTTATATAAACAGTCCAAGAGCAGCACTTTTGCAGTACATCTTCAGGAACAGTAAGGTATACTAGCTCCTGGGTTTAAAACAGGAAGACAGAAAAGAAAGTTTGCTCACAGCCGGGGATCCTGACATTATCCTTCTTTAAAACTCTCTGATCTTTAGTTTCTTTGGTTTATATAGACACGTGTCTGTCTGTCTGTCTGTATGCCTGTCTGTCTCTCTCTCTCTATGATACCTTCCTAGTCTTTCAAAATATTTTTTAATCCCACGTTTCAATTTTAGCATTTAAATAACAAAACCAAGACCAAATCTGTTGTGGTATTTTACATTACAAAATCAGCTGAGCTGTACTTTTAATAAATGAAATTTAAAATTACATGGAATTCTTTATAGTAAAAAAAAAGAATACACTTACAGAGAAATTAAACATCTTTTTACTGTCATTGAGAGGAAAAGTTTGAAATTAAATGCTTATCGATTACTTTAATTGTTTTATTCCAAACACCTTTGAAATGCATCATAGTCAATATATTTCTGGGATCACTATGACCCCATTGGTCTAAAGTTCTTTGGCATTTAAAAGCAGCTAAATAGACCATAAGTGGTACAAATGACAGAATATTTCTTTAAGGTAAATATAATTATGGTAAAGTATTATGTAATGCATTAACCTGCAGGTGCCTGGCTTGTTTTTTGACAAAGTAAAACAATTTTATAAACCTTGGTCTCCTAAAATTCTAATTATAAAAGACATTCGATGTATTTAAAAATTAAGAAAGTATTATACAGCTAAAGTTGGAGAGTTAAGTTAATGCGGTATTGTCTAGCAGCAGAGTCTAATACAAATTTCTGTGAGAAATGTCCCTTGAAAGTATTAACTTTCTTTAAACATTAAAACTGTCTTCATGGCAAGCTCGCTATAGCATTTTGCTCCTCTGGTACTGTCAGAAGACCTTCAGGCACATTATGATTCCTGACCTAAGCACAGGTAAACAGGGAAAGTACAGCAATGTAATGCTTTCTCCTCTGTAAGAAAAAGGAAGAAGAGATGTTTTTGTGACCTATTGCAGTTGTGGTATGAAAACAAGAAGAAGAATCCTAAGTTTCCCGCCTGATCCTTGTCAATTTGTGGCTTTGATCTGTGGCAAACAGCTATTCTGTGAAAAGTAGAGGTATTAAAGATGAGAAGAACTCCACTGCTAAATACAGAATGTTTTGGAGAAATTGACTGGGGTCTTTTCCTTCATGTGTCTTTCTCTCAAGTGCTTCTTTGAAGTTTTCCTACAAGAAAATGTGACTCCAGAAAAGAAACAAGGATGCCAAAAATTAATGGAGTATTTTTATAAATACCAGTGCTGATTTTAATTAAGAAATTGAAAAATCACTGTATTCCTCCTAAACTGCCTATTAAACAACACCTATCATGACTGTCCATTAAGCAAAAAAGCCCATGGTAAACCAAACCCAAAATTTTATCAGGAAAAAATTGAAACAAATTAAAAAATACATAAAAGCGAAGGGTTGGTAGAGTTTCTAAAAAACTTTTTCACCAGCATAATTTATACAGACGTTGATAAGCTCTTATGGTACAGAATTAAAGAAATGGTAGGATTTATTTTATAGCAAAGAGTTCAAAACCTCTGCAAGATTTGGTCCTCTCCTTCCATGTACTGGAGAAAACAGCAAATTCAGAGAGATCCCAGTGCAGAGCAAATGATCATTTGACTGAGAGACGTGATAAGAGGCCAAAGAGACCAAAATGGATGAGTTGTAGAGCCAGAAGAAGATTGAGGTTATAATGTTGGTACAAACAGACAGAAACCTACTCTCTCAGAACTAATGTAAGATTTCCTACCTCTTCTCTTAGGCAGAACAAGTCACTATTCCTAGAGGAATGTTTGTGAATCTGTATGGAATATACATGCTGTATAGGTGCATGAAATTTGCCTACCATTAATGTTTTCACAGGACTATTTTGTATGTGGAAAGAAGCTCCTCTAACATAAATGGGGTTACCTGTCCACACCAGAAAGCATAAAGATACCCTCAAAACCCCAGCCAAGTGCTACGTCTGAAAGAGCTGAATGCTGAGTCTGAAATGTTTTGCCCGTATTGTCACTGAGATCTGCTTTTCCACTCCATTTCATGTAAGGCTGCCAAGCTGTGAAGCCACAACATGCTTCTTCCACACTGAGCACAGAGCTTGGTTTGAGATTAGCATTTATACATATATAAATTTGCATAGCATTTATATATATAAGACTTGAACTTCCACTCAGAAGCTATGAATAGACTTGAGGAGAAATTAAATTTAGGGGAAGTTTTGACTTAAAGAATATATTGCATTATAAACCCAGAGTCCATAGTCTCAGTTAATTAAAAAATATATAATTGTCATACAGACCACTTGCTGTTATATAATTTAGGCTTTTAATTAGTCCTTTTTGTTTTATGAAAGAAATTTCCTTTTCTTCTCAACTTGAGAAATGCAACCCCAATAGGGCTGTACTTCGTACTGATACAAACAGCAACTATACATCATGCTAGTTAGAGCAGTATTTATTCACAATGAATACACATAAGGATAAAAAATAAGAGGGGTGTGGGAGAAATGGCATCTTGCAGGCAACTGTGATTTAACTAAGATTTAGAGTAATACTTTTATTCTCATGCAAATTCAGCTGCTATTTTCTATTAATTAAGGTAACTGATAACAGTTATAAAGATATCTGGCATTTTAATCATGCAGATATGTCTTTTACTGTCAGAAGAGAAAATTAAAACAGCTAGAAGTCTTTTATTTGCAGTTAGCTGGAGAGGAAATTTAAATAGAGCTGGTAATAAATGAGTGATACATTCAGTTTACGAGATCACAGATGTAGGTCACAGGGGTAAGAGGACACAGAGAAGGATCATGACATTCTTAAAACTGTGGTTCTTTCTAGATATATTATACCTAAGTTGAAACATATATTGATGGGCTTGGTGGCTCAAAATGCTATCATTAAAACAAAGATTTACCATATATTTGATGTTGTTACCATTAATGAACAATTAATATACCAAAGCAAACACTGAACAAGTTGCACTTTGCATAGGGATTTTTTCATTTAACTGGATTATGCAGAGATTCCACTTTTTAAAGGAATTTGCTATGTTGTTATATAGTTAATATACCAGGTACTTCAAGGAAAGTCTGCACTTTTTAATTAAGTGGGATCTGGGTTACATAAAGAAGTTAAATAGCCCTGATCACTGGAGGAAAAGAAAAATTTCATGTGCGGAACGAGGCCTGAACAGGATAATTACCTCTGACTGTTTACAAAATCCAATAGTATGAAATAATTTTGTTCCTGCTGAAAGAGTGGTGCCTTTAACCACTCCTTTCTTTTGGGAGACATACAAAAAAACATTGAGAAATTAAGAGATGAGCACCCAATGATCCACTAAAACCCTGGATTTCTATAATACATATGTCTAGCTCTTTTGGGTGTTTCTAGTTCAAAGATAGAAAGCAGACAAATGTTGCTTGATACTTTGCCTATTATTTTATGATGCACTTGATGCTGAACCCCTCTTACTGTTTGTGGATGTTTTTCCTGCTCATAGTAGATGAAATGGACAAAATACTAATTTTGTTCTTGCATGTCACAATGGTGATTCATTATTTTCTTTCTGAGGAAATATGCCACCATTGAACTCATCCTCTGCATTACCTATCATTTTTTCAAGGGGTAAAGTAGAAATGCCTAAGATAAGGTATGTTTAGAAAAGTTGCTGGGGCTAATGGTGCAGTCACCTGGTTCAGGTGTCAGGCTGCAGAATTTTAGGTAGTTCCTTAACATCAGAGGGTGCTAAAAATTAAAGGGCACCCTGGGTAAATTTCTATTGTGCAGATGAAAAA
Organism: Sclerurus mexicanus; assembly: GCA_013396755.1. Classification (NCBI taxonomy): domain Eukaryota; kingdom Metazoa; phylum Chordata; class Aves; order Passeriformes; family Furnariidae; genus Sclerurus; species Sclerurus mexicanus. Next base: position 348,499 of record VWZF01003276.1, read on the forward strand.
TTTTGAAAGCAAAAGAGGTCATGATGTTTAAATCATGTAAGTATGTACAGCCTTCTCCAAAGGGATCCTGCGTTCCTCAGGGTAGTCTGAATCCAGATCAGTAAGAAATTCTGCGTGAGTACAGACCAACAGTAGATTAGACAATACTCTTGTGGAAAAATCTGTTAATAGCAAACAAAATTAAACTATGTGGTCATCAGTAAGCATCATACACTCCAGGCAGCATCCAAAGTGGTAAGATAACTTGAAAGATAAGAAATATGTGGAAGATAGTATTTTTCTCTTTTTTTTTCCCCTGCAGATTAAAAGGCCATAGATATGAGTCACAGAATGATACACAGAGAAATATCTTACCAAACAAAATGTCTCTTTTGTTCTCCTAGACATATTGTGGAACTGAAACATTCAATTTTCTGAAATAAGCATTTCTGAAATTCTTATATCTCTCCATGAGTCATAGGATAGTTACAAATGAAAAAGACAATTTTTTGCAGTAGGAAATGAGAAACTGAACACCTAAGGCTCTCATTCATCAGGTCGACTTTCTAAACAAGCCTGAGAAATCAATACCTATGTTCTGTTGTAAATCATTTGCACTTGTGTGTTCTTAAACTTATTATTTAACTTTTCTGTGAAGAACTGACTAGCTATTTATTAAAACAATACATGCTGAGTCTATGCTGCTATCAGTAGATCTCTTTCCAGAGTTCATTTATACCCAAAATGCAGAAAAAAACCCCCCACATCAGTAGCAAGTTTCTATTTACCTGCATACAAGAGACTGATTAGCTTCTTATTACTTTTGTAAATGCAGATTCTTCAGTCACCCAGAGAATCTTGGTGCTGGACAATAGCATTTGAAAACTTCATTCTGGTATTGTACTATCGCATTGCTGATAGTGAGATTTGACAACTTTTAGGGCTTTAATTGAAATATACACATGCATCTTGGTTGCCTATTGTACTGAGGGTCAACATATATTATGGCTCAGGATTGCTATGTTGAATAAATCAAAGTTTCAGGGGTTTTTTTAATAACTGCTGTTTCATCAATGAAACTTGAAAGAGGAAATTGAATCAGGTAGCATCATACATATCTGATTTCAATAACAACAAAGAAAAAGTTTTGAAGAAATTTGTCAGAAATAAAAGCTATTTCCAGGCCTCTACAACTTATAAAAAATATAACACATGCAGACATGCAGACAGATATACACAAAAGGAGCTACCGCTGCCCTGAATCCAGTACACATATTTAATAATTTCAAATTAAAATTAATACACTAATTAATTAATCAAACTCTGTAGAAAGACCTTGAGTGTGATTTGTAAACATTAAGAATAACTTTCAACATTACCATTTAAGCAAGATTAGGTAAATCCTGTTGAAAATATTGCCTAGGAACAGTATTTCAGTTGAAAAGATGTTGCTCTTAAAAGGCTTGGTGCTGACTCAACTGACATGTCTTTTTGAATGAATGTTCTAGCCATGTGTATGAGCACAAATGTGTAACAGAATCCTCCTTTTGCTTTCTTCAATTCACAAAATATAAAAAAAAAAAAGAATTTGCAGAAAATCAGATTGAAATGTATGAAAGGAAGTGAGAAAGCCAGTGCCCAGCAGAGATATAATTTCTGACTTAATTTCTAGTTGCAAAGCATGAAGGGAAAAGAAAATGTGAGACAGAAAAGTGCTGGAGGGTAACAGTAAAGAGTAAATTATCAGAAAGATATATTCAGGAAATCTTTAGTTCTATGAACCAAAAGACTATTTTTTAATCTTTAAAGTCAGCAGATTTAATAGCCTGTTTCTAATTATTTTTCTTTTCCTAAGTTAGATGAAAGAAACATTCCAAATTTATAATGCAATTTTGGTTCCTAGCTAAATCTATTTCTCGTTTCATTGGAACATTTTTTAATTTTAAATAAGCACACAACTGCAATGTGGGGAAAATGTTATTCTTTATTTCAGGAGATTTATTCCTTGTAATGATAAATAGGCTTATAAGAGTCAATATACTCTTAAGAATATATTGTAAGAGCTCCAAGTTAAAGATTGTGTGGTATAATTTACACTATGCAGACACATAGGCAAGCCTTACACAGATTTTGAAAAACAGGCATAAGTACAGGAGAGGAAGCAGTCAATATCTTTTGTAATTCAGGATCTTAAAAAAAAAAAGGGTTGGAAAATGAATGTTTAATAAAGATATAATTCCAGCAATATTAAAATGAATTGTGAATAATGACTTTTGTATCAGCAAACTTTCATACTGCAATGTCATTTACTCTTTCTTATGGCAGCTTCAGAGGCAACTACTCAGCCTTTATTTCAGGGATAAAATTTCAAAGTAACAAATTACTTTACTAGTTACAGATGTCTTCTAATTTTACACTGCTAGTATAAATTATTGTTGTGTTTATACATAGTACTATTTTCACCTGCTGTGACCTAAATGTTGTGACCTAAATCCAGAATGCTGAAGTAAAGTAGCAAGCTAGAACATCTCTTCCTAGTCTTAACCACTTTGGAATCTCTAGGAAGATTTTTCTGAGCCTCCTAAAGCAAGTTCATGTGCATATAGAAAGTACTTCTGTTTGTTTTTTGTTATCAAGTGTCAAAGTATCTACAGTTTATTCTACCTTGTAGAATCTAGCTGAACTTTGATGTTAAAGCTACATTAGGTGGATTTAATGATATCAGCCAAATTTTGCATGTCACTTGTAGATGTTATAAACATAAACCCCTCTGTAACATTGAACGAGCCCATATTTAATTTAGTAATTCACTTTCTGATTCAAAAAGTCAGGAAAACATGAAAAAATTACCAAAGGACCTTCCCTCAGGCATCCTTAAATTATTCATCAGTCTTTTTAGGAAAAATTGTTAAACATAGTTTAATCCTTTTAGAAGCTATTTAATGGGGTTTTTTTGTTCTTTAAGCTGCAAATATTGGATAAAGTTTCTGCTGGTGTAAGCAGAGACATTTAGAACTGACATTATATTCCGAGATAAATAAAGGGTTGTTTAGCCACTCTGCTTTAGTCAATATGAGGGAAATATGTTCTTTAACTGTAAAACACACATATGTTTCTAACTCAAACTTAGAATCTGGTACAAATTATTAAAAAAAAAAAAGTCATCAGAACAGGGGGAACCAAGCAAGGACACATTGAACAAAAATGTATCATTTAATAGACAACAGAGTGGAAAATTATGCAGGCAGAAAATACTGTCAGGAAGAAATTCTCTTCAGAAGGAACCCATTAGTCAGTTAGAAGTGACTACTCATGCAGTAAAAGACACCTGGAGTGGAAAACAGTAAGATAAGCTTACTGTATTTTGCAGATATAGCATATGCACTGTTTAAGCTAAGATAAATTATCTTCCATCCCTGAAAGTGAAGATGAAATATTTGATTTAGTTATTAGAAAACTTGAGGAACTCAAAATGCGAGATCTGTGTGTTGGTTAATTGCCACCCATCCAGATGTATAGATAGTAATGACAAGATTTTACTGATCTATTGTTGTGAGAAATGACTGAATTAATATTTTGCAATGAGCTTTTATATTTATAAATATAAATTAACAATATTTAATTAGTTTCTTTGGTTTATGAATCTGTTCTATACATAGACACAGAAATTACAATACAAAACTAGAATAAAAACTCTTTCAAGATCACAAAAATTGTAAAATGATGGGGTTTTACCCTGTTCAGGACTTCAGTATCAAACACAAAAAATACACCACACCCAAGCATGTGTTCCTCTAATATTTGCAGTTGAAAAGAGGCTAGTAATTCTTTCTATACTTTCTCTTTTTTTTTTTCTATTCTAAGCTTTGATTTATATCAGTCCACCTTTAATTGAATAGAAATGCTGATAATAGAAAATTAATTTCAAGTGCTCTATAATGGCAGCCTCACATAATAACTGCAGAGTCCTAAATCCAGGAAATAAATGGAATTGTTCATAGGGGTAATCTCTGAGATGTAAACTTAATACTTGATTTTCTGGTTTTGTTGTTTTTGTTGTTCTTGTTTTTAAATAGAGCCATTTATAAAGAACAAATACTGGCAGGAAATAAATCAAGATGGCAATGTTGTGAAACCTCACTGGACACTGTTAGTCTATGTGAAAATAAGTGGGAGATATGTGTCAGGTTGAAAAAAAATTACCTGGACCTAATAAAACTCCAGTGAAATGTGTTTTTAACCATTAGAAAAGGTAGAGTTTTGGAGATTGGTTATTGTCTTCTGATCCTTATTTGATTTTTTTTTTTTTTTAAGATTACACAGACTCCTTTGGCCCTTTACTATTACTCTAAATTGAATGCTTTATTTGTGTAAATAATGTAATATTCTTCTCTTTTTCCACATGAAAGAGATCACATACCCTACACATCATCTATAGCAATACTTTTCCTTAGCTTGATAATTGAGATTAAGTGGTCCTTCAAAACAAAACAAAAAAATATCCAGCTACGGTCAAAACTCGGAAGCAGCATCTCTCTGGAAAATTTTTCAGTGTGAGAGTCTCCTAGTCCAAATGTGGAAGATTCTCATCCAATCCTGGTATTCATAAAAAATTGCTATACATGTGATAAGTTTGCAATTCTAAAGTCATTACATTCTGGTATTATTTCAATATGTTGTAGTCATAAAAATCAAGTCAAGGGTCTATTATTCTGACAGTGTAGAGGCATTTTTCTAACAAGAAATGAATGTAAGTACTCCATGAGCGATTTTATTATCTGACAGTAACGTGGTCCCATTCTTAATTCTGTTTTATATTTACAAAGTGTCAGTCCATGTTCATAGTTCCCTTTATTCCTCTACATTTCAATAGTTCCCTTGCTGAACTTTTCTACATAGGCAAAAAAAACTTCTTACAGAAAGCTGAAATAATTTTTACTGGTGTTAGGGAGAGAAAAAACGTTCATTACTTCTTAAATGCATTAAAATATTTGGTATTTAAAAGAAAAATCAGAAATTTCACAAGCTTCTTTGAATGAAAGAAAAAGTGCTACTTATGAAATGCATAATACAAATATTGACAAGCTCATTCTTAGTCAATTTTGACATAATGTATCGAAAGTGTAGCTGAAAGCAGAAGACAGGGCTAGCCCACGATGACTCTGCAGCATAGCAGCTATACCTAAGCAGAAATTTAACTCTGAAAGTTTGCTTTCAGTATATGCTGTGACTGTGTAAGTCAGTCTAATTTGTGCACAATAGTACCAAACTTTCCTGTGGATATTCACTTAAAGCTCAACTAGTCTAAATGATATTTGAATACAAATCTCTGAAGAAATGAAGAAAAGAATACTTTTCTCACACATTTGTACTGATAAGTTGTTCTCTGCCTTCCTGGCAGGTGGCATGTTCTGTTCTTATCCTCCCTATTCAGCATTTGTGCTGATGGCTCCTCTCAGCTCAGTGTGACCATAGAACTGGAGAATCACAGAATGGTTTGGGTTGGAAGGGATCTTTAAAGATCATCCAGCTCAACCTTCCTTCTGATCCTTCCACTAGATCAAGTTGCTCAAACCCTCTGACTTTTGCAGAACCTGTTCCAGTACCATCCCCACCATCCTCATTGCAAAAAATTTCTTTCCGTGTGCACTCTAAACTCATCCTCTTTCAATTTAAAACCATTGGTTTTTGTCCTATCACTACAGGCCTTGGTTAACAGTCTTTCCCCATCTTCCTTATAAGCCATCTTTAAATATTAGGCGGCCATAGAAATTTCTGCTCAGAACCTTTTCTTGTGCAGACTGAACAATCCCAACTCTCTCAGCTTTTCTTCATCAGAATGATGTTTCATCCCTCTGACCATTTTTGTAGCACTTCTCTGTCATCTCCTTAATAGGTCCATATCTTCCTGTACGGGCTATCCCAGAGCTGGACGCAGTACTCCAGGTGGGGTCTCATATGAGTAAAGGAGAAGAATAAACTCCCCTGACCTGCTGGTCATTCTTCTTTTCACGGCACCCTGGATACAGCTGGTTTTCTGGGCTTCAAGGGTGCATTTCCAGTATACATCGAGTTTTTCATCCACTCGTATCCCCAAATCCTTCTCTGCAGGGCTGGTCTCAACCAATTCATCCCCCAGCTTGTATAGAAATTGGGAAATGCCCTGACACAGGTGCAGGACCTTGCATTTGGCCTTGTTGAACTTCATGAGGTTTGGATGGAATGTAGGTGTTGCATGTCCAAGTTTGTGACTTAGTGCTAAAGAGGAGGGAGTGAGATTGCTGAAATATGTTGGATTAAGGTGGAGAAAGTCTGAGAGCCTGCTGAGAGTGTTTTCTGCCACAGTCGTCTGACCACCTCAAGGTCAATTCTCCCAGAGAGCCTTATGGGTGAAAACTACACAAAGAAGATTTTAAAATTTAGATAATGGTTTATCTGTGATCCAGTGTTTGACCTCTCTCCCTCTTTTACTCTTTTACTCATCAGTAAAGATTGATAAGAAAATGCAATGCCTACTGTTGTTTTTCAGATAGATGAAGGATGAGTGCACATCATCTAACTTCAGGCACTTAGTCAGATACTTTAAAGACCTTAGCAGATTACTTCACCGCTCAACAGAGAAAGTAATCACTCTCTTCATGACAAGTACAAGCAGAAGGATTTTTTCTATCACTAGTTACAGGAAAAGGTAAGATTAGCCTTCTGCCATCTAATTTTCTAAGATTTTGTGACTTAAAAACATGATCTTCCCCTCAATTATGCATACCACACAGAAGTAGTAAAAGGCAAAATTTATTTAATGTTCTTTACTTTTAGACATTAATTAAAAAGTACTGGTAGAAAAAGAAGCAAAGGAATAAGAGAAAGGAGAAAACAGAGAATGCAGGACACACTGCTGAGGAGAATAATTTTTCATTCAAGTGGAGAAAAGCTAAAACTTAACAAGTATTCTCAAGTATTAACAAGTATTTTCAGAGGCTGATATTTATAAATGTGAAAAGCTAAAGGAAAGCTGAACAGTTTGACAGATGAATAATAAAGGAATTTTCTGTGTACTTGCTATCATTATCATTATTTAAAAGATAATCAAGAACATAAGCTAAGCATGAGCATATTCACCAGTCTCCATTTCATGCTAGTTGTTATATAGCAAAATTACCTCTTAAAGGTTTGCATATAGAAGAATCATGTTATGTAATGTGAGATTAAGTCCCAGTTCTGCACTGAGTCATAGAAATAAAATATATATATGGCTGAGGTCTTTTTTACTGATGATCTGTTTAATAAGGATTTTCCTTAAGTGGTGCAGGACAGTTGTTACTATGTAGCCTTACACATAATAAAGCATGTTCATCTCTACACGGGCGCACTTGGCAAAGTCTGCTGGCAGTGTACAAAGAAAGAAAATCCTACTGCCCACACTATAGCTGGTTACATTATGTTGTAATACAGTCTTATCAAATATTTACCATGAATCATGCCTAACAAGTACAATAAACTATCATCTCCACAGCTGCAACCTGGTAACTACCTGTTTAAAACAATGCATTTTACTTATTATTTCAATGAATCAATAACTTGAGCTTTAACACGTGTTGTGTCTTCAAATTGCAAACAGTTTTCTGATCGTGTGCCTCAGTTTGAGAGTTTGGAGGGGTGGAGACCTCAGACAGAAGTCTCCTCCCTCAGATTCAATGCCCCTAGTTTCTACAATACAAAGAGATAGACCAAATACACCTGGAAATAAGTGAAAAAATAATTCTTTACCAAGAAGAAATGCTAAGAACAATACTGATAAAACTGGGTTAAATCAACTACGAAGAGAATCTTCCCAAGCCTGGACCATAGGACCAAATCAAGATGGTGGCCCAGCCTCCTGGAAAAAACACACGTTGTCACAGGACAGAAACATAGCCACTCTTCTGTGTGGCTTGCCTCCCCCACATCTGGAAAAGGTGACAGAAGCAGATGGAGAGTCAGCACTGGCAGGAAACAGCAGGTAGCTGGAATTTGATACCAGCAGATGCTTGCATGGCGCTGGAGTAAGGCTGCAGTGCTGCACTGCAGTCAGAGCAGAGCTGCAGACTCCCCAAGTGACTAGAAGGACCCGTAAGACACTCAATAGATGGTTGGATCCAGCAATGAGATTTGGTTCTTGAAATTTCCATGTTCACTGTTTGAAGTGGTGGTTGCAGTGTAGATCCATCAAGATGGTGGTGGAAGACCCGGTTGGTAAGGGAAGCCCCAAAACTCAGTTATATATGCACAGGCTGAGTGGGAAGGGCTCCGGTAACTCCCCTGGGATGGGGAGTTTTACACTGGATGATGAAATACTGTGAGTCACAAGATACTTTGGGAGTCTTTGACACATTCCAAAATATTGCAGCTGTCTCTTATGTCAGGGCAGCTGAGTCCATTATGACTCCTTATGGCTCATCAACAAGACATGAATACCTTCAGGCTACATGTGAATGTTCCCAGAAGTTACCACAGCCAAGTCATCTGTGTAAGGAAAAAGAAACACTATGCCACCTTGCAGGACTTGCCTCTTTCCTTATATTGTTTAACACACAAGTTGTAGCCTGAGGTGTTGTAGATGCACACCTTCAGCCCCTTGTCTGGGTGGCCACTCTGCACATTGTTATCAAAGCACTCTGCTGTCTGAGCCATCAGCACCAGCAGGTGCTGGTCTCTTACAGCACCAGGGCAATCACTACAGGTCATCGAATGTTTGAGTCATTAATCACTAACAGTTCAGTCTCCTTAAAGAAGGCAAAACACCAAAAAAAAAAGAAAAGGCATATTTGGAGAAAAGAGAACGCGAATGCCAGAAGTTTTGTGTAACCCAGGACATCATGCTTGTGTCAAGAATATGTTGTGATAGATCACAGAAAAGAGATGCCATCTCACTTCAGCAAGAGTCACTCTAAAACTGGAGTATCATCTGCAGGCAAAGCACATGGAAACCCGCATGTTGAGGAAACAGCGGATCCCCAAGGTGTCTTTTTTTACCAGCACTGTAAGCTCTGCCCTGAAGATAATATCTTTTCCCTACCTAGCTGCAACATCCCTGATATGGTAATTTCTGAAGAGTCCCAAAGTAAGTGATCAGCTGGAAGCTTTGACTGAGTCTTTTGAAACAGATAATATTTGAAATTTTTTGTAGCTTTTCATTGGCATTGATAATACTCATTATTAATATAGTTTTTTAAACTTCTAATACAGTTTTCATATCCCCTAGCTACTACATTGTGTAATTTCTGCTTACCATGGTTGAGATAATTACAAAGACAGCTTCTAAATTACTTTATTCATTTTTGCCAGAAACAGATCTTTACTTAAATGATACATATTACACTGAACAAGCTAATGAGGCCAAATTTCATATTTTGCTTCCAAATTTTTTTATCTCACTGTAGAGCTGGTCTGGATTCTTTGAGGACTATAATTATGCTTATCTCATATTTTTTTGTGGTTTTTATTTTTCTTTTTAAGAGAAATACTGATAATGTTTGATTTTAAAAGTATCAACTGTTTATCAATTTGAAGATGATTAGCTTTCTCCCCTCTTATTCTTCCAGAACAGACTTCCTTTATTTTTCTATTACCTGATTTCATGCTCATGTGGCATTCAAGAGCAGTTAAAAAATTTACCAGTCTGCTTGCTGCACAGACATACACATTTTGGTATTCGTGCGTTTGTGCATTTGACTGTGAAAATGTGAGTAAGTGAAATCAGTTCTGCTTTAAAATCAAAACATCTTCCTATCCTTTAAAATGTTACACTGACATTTTCTACAGTGTTTCAGTTTTAGTCCCTGAATAGCTGTCTATATGTCCATTTCTAACACAATCATTTTCTCTTGCCTTCCTCTGTCACGCCCTCTCTGCCTATAGTCATATATCTTTCTTTACTATAACTGACCATGTGGGGAAGTGTGAATCATTCTGACTCAGTCTTAGGTATCTGCATTTTAAACTGCTTAGATCCCGTATGGTAAGTCTGAATCTATTCCTAGATCAAAAAAAGTAATATTTTCCCTCAAAAACATTTTTCATGTATTTATAGGGTTGCCTCCCTAAAAGGTACAAGACTGTGAGCATCCTGCCATCAGAGCTTACGAATTGCCACACATATTCAAATTTTCAATGAACAAAATCAATAAACACATTTCTAACCTTTTTATCCTGTTAACTAATACCTTCTGGAGAAAATCCAACCAGATCAATCAGAAGAGGGAGGATACGCATAGAAAGACTAAAAAATAAGACATATGGACATAGAGCAATTTCTAGATTTCAGGAACCTCAGTGCTTCTCACTAGATAATAAAATTACTTTTGGCCTTTTAAGCAATGATGAGTGAAACTAGCTTATCAAAGCCAAATATAACACAATGGAAAGCAGGGGATTTGGCAGTATGACAATCAGCAGGAGGAAATATAAAGGAGGCAAGATAATGTAACTGTGAGGTTTGGAATGATTTTGATAAATACCTTTAAAGGCCCACCAAATTACACAAACTGAACGCCCTGCTACAAACTGTATGCACTCTATAATCCTTTGTAATAACCAAACAAAACATTTTTGAAGATCTCTCTTCTTTTTTCTTTTTTTTTTTTTTTCCCCCCATGGAATTGTAGAAACATAGAACAGTTTGGGTTGGAAGGGAGGTTAAAGATCATCTACTGTCAACCCCACTACTGTGGGCAGGGACATATTCCATTGAATCATGTTGCTCAGAGGCCCATCCAACCCAGCCTTGAACACTTTCAGGGCTGGGGTATCCACAGCTTCTCTGGGCAGCCTGTTCCAGTGTCTCACTACCATCAAATAAAGAACATAATTATAATCATGATTTCTTTTTTCCAAGAGTTTAGATAAGAGCAGGTATTTTAGATAAAAGTGGATATTTCCTTCTATAGTATTAACAGTGTTGACTTTCTAATTGTATTTTCTGATATAATTTAACTAGTCAAGGTTATAATAGTCATAGAAAAATTAATTTTAATAGTATTACTGATTTAAGTGTATTAAAAAAAGACCCCAGAGCATCAATTATTTCTCCAAATTACTCATTCATGCTCCTCTTCTCCTGTTTATCCACTCTGAAATGTACAGTCCTTATTTACCCACATGTGACATTGCCATTTCTGTACAACCAAGGTTTAACATGGATAACAGAAAACATCATTTATAGATACTGTGTCTATCTTGGTTACTTCTCCAGATTTGATTTCAGATATTAAGTTGTTCAAAAAAGTCTTTGGGTTCTGCAATATTTTTAATTATGGTACCAATCTCAATTGCTTAATTTTTTATTAATGATGCAGTGATAAATTTTTACACAGCAACTGCCTCATAATTTCAAAAACTATGTAGAAACTTATTGTCAGAAGCTCATTTGCTCTTAACTGTTCCTTTTAGAAAAAGCTCTTTTCCACCCACACTTTCTTAAAACATGAAGGATCAGCTATTGCAAGAGAGAACTGGTGGATGTCCAATCTATACAATCATTTCCTGTATCAACTGTATTCAGATATGGGAAAGCAGCAAGCTATAGCAGAAACACCCTACACTTCTTGCAAATACTGACGGTTCTATAGACTTTCTGATGAAAAATAGTAATATCTGACCCAAATTAATACTCTGATTCATATATTCCTTTTATACAGTATTACAAGAAGAATTATCAGTGATAATTACTGCTTCAGAGGTTAAAATACAGCAGAAAATAACCTAGGAAAGATTTACTGACTATATTTTCTTTAGCAGTGTATTAGTTTCAAAGGTGTATGGTTAGCTTTTGGGGGCTATGGAAGGCACTTCACAAGTCTCATACCTGGCCATGTCCCTCATTTGAACACAAGCTCCATGAGAGGATAAGATACAGGTTGACATGACTCCACACATTTCAGTGGTAAGGAAAGCTTAGCATCAGGTCTGACAGGATGTCCAACCTTTGCCAAGGCACTGAGTGCAGACCTCAGCCCCTTTGGATGCCTGTGTATATGTTCAGCAGCAGTGGCTTCAGGGTATATTATGGATCAAACTGATTTAGGAAGCTAGAGACTGGAGCCTGAGTCCCTGTGTAGTTCAACTAGGCATGGTGGGACTTGGAGCAGAAGAAGAAAAAGTAGAAGAAAGGTGAAGCACACAAGGGGACAATTCAGAACATTTAAGATATTGTAAATGAGATTGTGTGAAAGTCACCTAAAAAAATATACTGAATATAAAGCAACTTTGGATACAACTTTAGATAGAATCTTCAGGACTCTTAGTTGGAGAGGTCATGATACCATATTTCAGATACTTCAAAGTTCAAAATTTAAATTTCTCTTCAGCATTTTCCTACTGCCAGAGTATATTAGAAACAGATAATATCATAGAGTAACAGTGCAAGATCTACAACTTAACATGAGAACATGTCTATATAAGAAGAATGAAAGTCTTGTTTCAGATGTTTATTTCAACAGTTCTACATCATATTACATTGTATTCACAATGGGAATTAAACAAATACATATTGTGAAAATGACAAAACAATATATATCTGACTGAAAAAATAATTTACTTAGCAAACAAGATGTGGTAACATTCTTATGAAACAATAGTATTGGAAAAATCTTGCAACTGGATATATCTGGTTGAGAGACTTCAGCATGAACATATCTCAAAGGAATTTGTGAAATCTCTTGTTTGAAATAGTTCCAAAGATGTAAATCCTACATGCATTTAGCATAAAGCACACCAACTCCTGGCTATATATTTGAGAATCTTGGAAAAAGAATTCCTGTAAAACTAAATATTCTGTTTAGCAATTCTATATAGTTAAGTTCTCAAAGATGTTCAATAACCATAGATGTTGTTCTTTCACAGAAATTGTAGTTGTTCACAACTTAGAAAATGTGATGTGGTAAAGCTAAGAGAATAGATAACAACAGATACTACAATGAAAGAGACATTAATGAAATATACAATTAAAACCAAATGAACAAAACAAACAAAAAACTCACCAAAAAACCCACACCAAAAAACATATCATGAGCTGTTTACTGAGAAAATTAATTATAAATTATACATTATTTTTTCTGTTCATTTCATCTGATTTTTGTAATGAGAAAAACAGAAAAAGTACTTTAGATTCAAGACCACTTTAATCTAGATACAAGCTACTCAACATTCAAGCAATAGGTTAAAGAAACTTAAATATAATCCACATTTTCTTGTACATGGAAAAAAGCTTCTATCTGAAAGTAAGTGCAGTTAGCCTCAAAAAGTTCTGAAAATAAACTGATTAATTGTTCTTCGACTCTGAAGTCATAATGGTATTTCTCAAGGTCATCAAAGCATATCAGAAGCATTTCCTAGCTCCACCCATGTCAACCACAAATTGTTTAAAATCTTTTTAACAGGATTCAGTCCTCTGTTTGGATCTAGTCTTAATGGGAAGTGATTTCAGATAAGAAATCATACTTCTAAAAGCCACATTGAAGAACTATAGCTTACTCTGGAAAATTCACCTTATTTTTCAAGCAACATTTCCCCGTTGAAATTATCACTTTAGACATTACCTATAAAAAGTGAGTTTTATCTTAACAGAAGAATATTTTGAAATTAAAGTAGTTCTGCAGATTGAAACTTTATCTTATATACCAGTAGTGGTTGCAAAGTTATGTCAAACGACTCACTGCATTTGTCACATTCAGTCTTTGAAACAATCTGTCTTCACTGAAACTTGACCATGCGAATTTTGGGGGGAATTTTGCTATATTTTCCAGTCTGACATTTAAGTTTCTGAAATTCTACATCCATATTCCATGGGCTGAATCACCTTCTCTAAATAGCTACTTTTCTGCATTGAGAACTTGTGCACTAAGTATTAAACATCAAAGTATTAAAAAAATCAAAATCCATCATGCAAAAAGGCAATAAGAGCTATCTTTGACTCTTTCAGCTCCTATAATGGATCATATATGCCCCATATAAACACACATTTCTCCTGGTAGTTTTAGTTTAGAAGAAACAAAGGAAAATATTACTCTTTTGAGGGGAAAAAAAAAAGAAAAAATACTGATTTGGTACCATTTTGGTCCTGAAAGGCTCTCATTTTCTTTTAGGGGCAAAGGTTTTGTCACTGCTGTTGGTTGAATCATATGCACACACTTGCCATAAAGTCATTTTGACATTAATTTCAACATTTCAAATTCCCTTATCCATCCATGTTAGCTTTTAAAATTTATCTAATGGCACAAAATCGTCTTAAAACATTCATGTTTTGGTCCCTGTTGCTTCCATTAGATTTTGGAGCAAGACTAGATTTATAGCAAACATAGGATTTAAATTCACTTTGAACCAGAGACACTTTACTCTCAAAGCCAATATTGACAGTACTGTGTGAATCCTGGAAACACTATCGGGAACACTATCCTAACTAGCAAGGTTTTGAAGAAAAGTTTCCAATTCTTTGCATAGTTTGGATTAAAGACACATCAAATGAAAGAGAATTGAAGGTGTCCTCCTACTATAATCAACATATTTATTTGATTTGATTGTAGAAGAGAAAAAATTACTGTATTTTTCAGATGGATTTACAGGACGAGAATGTTTCCTGTTGATGCACTGTTTAAAATTCCATGTAAAAAAGCATTCAGTTTCATCTTTCCCCGAAAAGCACTGAACAAATAGTCTACAAATGACAATTTTGCATACATTTGTGATGGGATTATAACCCAGCCATAAATTTGTGATGAGGATATTCACCCTACCTCCTTTTTTTTCTTAATACAAGTTTGACAACTGACAGTGAAAGTTTGCAAATGGTGCAACTAGGTTTTATCAAAGCACAGAAGTAACAGATACTGAAGAAAATAAATATATGAGAGGAATTTTTACCTTCTCCAATAGTTTGGAGGAGGGAATAGCCTCTTAATTCTTTCTTCCTTTCCATTCCAGCAAGTTGCTTTGATTTACAGGGAAGAAAGTTTCTGTGTCCTTCCTGAGACTCCCGAATAAACTTTATTGTGGCTGTGACTTACTGGCTCAAAAACTACCCTGCTCCTTTAGGAATCTCCCACTTATTTCCATTTTGGCTTTCTTCTTAGCTTTTTCAGATTGGTCTGTCTTACTTTATGCTCCACAAATTCTTTGGAATTAAGTGTTGTGAACTGTCAAAGCAGGAGAACTTTCCCCTCTATGACAAAATACTCCTGTTTGAAGTGGAATGAATCAGTGACAGTAACATGATCAGGGAATCTTCCTCACTGCTACTTGGTTACATCCTTTTAACCAAAAGGCAAGTACACAACAAACTGAATGAGCTGGCTAGGCAGTTAGACCATCTGTTAGCATCACAGAATAATTGATTACATGCCATTTTTGCTTTTACTAATTAAGTATTTATGTTTTGGGATATCAAGTGAGCAGAAAAAATTCAAAATGCTTCAAAACCTAAGTGCTACTATCATTGTGATTCTCCTAAGTAGGAACACCAGACCTTCTGTATAATTACCTTTTAGAAACTTGTCTATAAACAACCGAAACACAAAACTGCAATAGATCCATATAATGCTAGTAGAATGATGGGCTGAAAGAATGCTATAATTTTTCTTTTTCCTTGTTCAGGTCTTGATTCATGGTCAGCTCTTTTTCATACCATAAAATCAGTTAGTTAATGAAAATTAAATTGTGAATCAGATTAATACTCATGAGCTCTGAGTCTTTAAAAGTTATCCCTCACCGATAATAACAGACTTATGGATATATTGTCCCTTAAAATCTCAGGAATTGCTTAAAATACTGAAATCATATTATTGAAGCAACCAGAACAAATGTTGTGCAAATAACATTGATTTAGACATAGTACACTGAAATATAATTTTTCTCAAAAAGCTCAGTAATGATAATAAAAAAACCTTTTTGTCAAACCAGGAGGTGCTAAGAGTTTAAAATTTGAAGATTCTTTGGCTGTATCCAAATTGATAGAAGTCATTCTGGGAAGAAAATACCTTCTAACATATATAGACATTAACATCATACCAGTACAATAAGACTGAAAAAATGTACTAATCTGGTACATTTCTAACAGAGTGTAATAGCTGCTCTACCACGGATATAATTTTAAATTGAAAGTATTCTTTTTTCATTCAGTACAAGTCCAAATTCTGCACAAAAATATTATATCATGTTAAGGAAAAAAAAATGCCCAGAGTCTTTTCTTTTAAGAGTGAGAACTTTCCACCCCTATCATTATGAGCTGATACATAAATATATTAATGAATTTAAACAATCAGCTTGGAAATTTGATCTTTAATGAGACTGTGAATGTTGGAATTTAATTAGAATGTGAACTGCCTAAGAACTAATTGGTAAAGGTATGGTAATCAGCATATAAAACTCCAACTGTAGGCTTTGTGATGTGCTGACATGGAAATAGACATTCATTGACATAACACTTGCTTTTTGGGGATTGTTTGTCTGAGGAAAAACCTCTCTGTATATATGGACAGTAGCACTGAGAAGATTCTGGTTCTTCTCTGGCCCGAATTGCCTAAATAACTCGCTAAGGGTGTCTATGTCTGAGCACCCAGCCACATTAGGTGGGCATTAAAGAACAGAACTCTGACATACTCCACAACAGTTCTCTTGCACTAGTGCCTAATTTAGTACCTATTTTCATACTAGCTATGAAAACACTGGACATTTTGGTAGGAATATAGATTAAAATAACTAAGAAGAAGATGGGGTATTGATGTATTAGGCTATGTAAATATTATTTTGTTGCTTAATAAGGGAAGAGGCAATAAAGATAGACAATTTTACATTTATAGCGTACACCATAACAGAGTATGTTCTATATGTGCATGTAGAAGGAAATAAGCACTTGTGATAAGACAATAAAATGACGTGTGCTTGAAACATGCTATATTTTGTTGTATGTCTTTTTTTTCTTCTTAAATACAATATTAAATATCAAGATATTTCTAGAAAAATGTAATTTCACACTCAAAATTGAACAGTCATATTTTATACTGTCATAAAATGTATCAGGGACCTTGTGCACTGCTGATTCTTTTGCACACAATTTTTCTGCTATTTACCAGAATAAGATATTACTTTTAGAACATGTCTAACATGGACAAATGAAGGCCTTAGAGAAAGCTTTTATTTAGCTAAAAAAAAATCACAATTCTGAACATGATGTGCGCTGATTATAATT
The DNA here is from genome assembly GCA_013396755.1 of Sclerurus mexicanus. NCBI lineage: Eukaryota > Metazoa > Chordata > Aves > Passeriformes > Furnariidae > Sclerurus > Sclerurus mexicanus. Next base: position 365,696 of record VWZF01003276.1, read on the forward strand.
TGTCATCTCTTACAAGAAAGTCAGCAACTTTTCAGATAGTCCTTTTCCCTACTTAATGACACTTTAGTATTATTCTGAGAATATTCTAGGTCAAGGAGAACTCTCACTGTTCTGAAAACAATTTTGAGAAAGCTGTCTGTTAACAGATAACACATAGAATGAATTTAAATCATATAGCTGGTGATTCTCAAAGATCAGCTCCTCCAGACACCAAAAGTGTATTGTGCCAAAAATGACATTCAAGAAAAGGTGACAGAAGGCCTTTACAGGTGAGCAAGGAGATCCTAAGAAAACTGAAAAATAAATGGGAAGCATACAAGAAGTGAAAGCAGGGCCCGATCACCAGAAAGAATATAAACACATTGTCCAACCATGCAAGGGATGATGTTAGGAAAGACGAAGTCCACCTGGCACATGCAGGGAAAGAGGAAAGACTCCTCTATATGTATCATCAGCAAAAGGAAGATTAGGGAAAACGAAGGCCCATTGCTGATCTGAGCAGAAGAACTGGTGACAAAGAATATGGGAAGGGCTGAAATATGATCTGCCTTGTTCACTTTCAGCTTTGCTGGTTAGATGTGAATTCAGTTATTGCTGGCCAATAATAGAGATAAAATTTTTTTACTTCTTCATTAATGACAGGGGTGCTTATGAAAAACAGTGCAGTGTCAAGAATGCATGAGATGGGTGCACTGCCTTGCAGAGAACATCAACAGGTTGAGGAAACATGTAGACCGGAACCTCATGAAGTTCCACAACAGGAAATATTAACTGCTGTGACTGGGGAGGAACAATGTTAGACACCAATACAGAGGTGGCCAATTGGCTAAGAATCAGCTTTGCAGAGAAGGTGAGGCACTGATGAGCAATGTGCCCTTGTAGCAAAAAGTACAAGAGCTTCCTGGAATGATGCATTATGCAGAGTACTGCCATCAGGTTAAGCAATCCTTTCCCCCTCCACAGTGCCGATGAGACACACTTGGAGCATTTAGTTCTGGATTCCCCAGTTCAAGAAAGAAATGGACTTACTGGAGCAACTCAAGCAGCAGTCCACAAAGACAACTAAGATAACCAAGGCCTTGAAGAATCTTTCATATGAAGAGAAGATGAAGTCTGGGTTCATCCATCCTGGAGCAGAGAGTTCTGCGGGGGAATCTTATCCATGCTCAAGACAGGTGTAAAGAAGGCAGAGAACTCTTCCCGGTGTTATTTAGTGAATGAATAAGAGATTATAGGCACTAGCTGAAATACAGGAAATTCCTCTGAAACATAAAAAAGAGATCTTTTTCACTGTGAGGGTGATCAAACACAGAAGATTTGTCATTGATTTTGTGGCATCCCCATCCCTGGCTATGACCAACAGGAAACAGCCCTGCATAACCTGCTCTAGCTGACCGTGCTTTGAGCAAGTGGGTTGGGCCAGATGATCTGCAGAGATCCTCAGTGATATTGTAGTTCTGCAGTATTCCTTTTTTGTGTATATACTCTTTCAAAACTCTATACAGGCTCAAATAATTTTGTTGGATAGACCCACAGGATTATAGATTAATTTAGGTAGGAAGGATATATGAAGAACATTTGATTTAAATCCCCAGTCATAGCAGAGATATTATATGGCTAAACTAAAATGATTGTGTCATCAGTTCTTCTGAAAGAGTCTGGAAGAAGCTACAGTAGTTAGCAAAGGTGCTCATTTCCTTCATGTACTCCCTCATATCGTTAATAAGGAGGTATTGTTGTGAGACATTATGTGACTGATTCAGTTTCATACATACCAAATATAAGGAACAGTATAAAGTTTCAAACTTTTTAGTTTCCTAGATACAGACATTCTTAAAAATCAGAGTTGGTTCTTGCCCAGTGTCACTTTAGCTCAACTCAAATAAATCTGTGGGACGATAAAGAAAAAACAAAAAATTTTGTTTATCTTTTTTCTTAAGTCACTGAATTGTCACAATCTAACTGAACAGGTAGAAGAATTAAAAAATACCTGATACTATAAAAAAGAAAGGTAGAAATTAAAAACATTCTGAGATAGTTTGCTTCTTCCAGAAACTTTCTCCTATAAAATACCATAATATGTATCTAAAGCAGTGGGTATCAAAACCCTCAACACTTCTTAACAATGTATTATATAAAAAGTTTATAAAATAAAGTTGAATTTTTCATTTTTGCTTCTCAAATAAAGAATAAGCTTTTACAATACAGCTTTAAAAGCACAATCTTGCCATAGACTGATACTGTTTAGCACTTTTTTCATATATTGCTCTTGATTAACCATTACAAAGATTTGTATTGTAGCAAGACTAGAATATTGCTGCATCTCAAAGCTCAACATGAATTTCAGTTGTAGATCATTTCATAGAGCTGTAGCTGAGTAAAGTAATTTTGCCAAAGATGACCAGAAAGAACATGTAGTATTTTCCTCTACTTTATTTCAAGCATTGTTTTCCCCCTATTTATATGGACAGACTAGAAATGTAAATTCCTGTTTGACAAATGGAATAACTTTATCTTTTTTTCCATGTTATTCACCTTGTTCTTCATCTTTTTCTGTAGCCCTGGTGAGTGCCTGAAGCTGATAAGAAGGGGTTGCCTTGAATAAACAAAATGATTAAACTGCTAATCAAGTAATGAATTTTCTGTCAATCACTCTTTGATACTGCAGGTGACACCTGCCTGACACTGTCAGTTCTGGCTGACATAGATTTCATGTTATACATAAATCTCATGACTCAATGATCAGATATGAAGCTACATGTCCATCAACTCCTACATGTAAAAATACTTTTTTTACTTCAACTTGATCATTAACATACTTATATTAATGACTTAGGCAGTGAAGTTGTCATTCACAGTGCTAAAATATTTCTACAAAGCCAGATTCTATGCTAGTGTGCTGTATTCTGCTGCCTTTAAGGAAAATGGCATCTGTTCAAAGCATTCCTAAGATCTACTCTCAGTAAAACTAAGTATTCATCAGCTCCAAGATTTCTTTTGTTTAAACAATTCTATTCTGTTGTATAGGGAGTATTTCTAGGGAAATACCTATCACATGAAATATGTTTCTATTTTATTTTGTGGCAAAAAGGGTTTTCACATTTACCTAAATGAGCAGCATGAATTTCATCATGTACAAAGTTTTGTTTGTTTTACATTTCTGACCTTCTAAATTATATCAAATTACGGCAAATTACAGGATGTCACATCATGTTACACAGTTTACATTGTAAGTCAATTCAGTTTGACACAATAAGACAAAGTAATGTGGTATATCAGTTCTATAAGTACATTCTTTAAGTAATGAGGTAATATTTCAGCATACAGACCAGAGCACCTATTTAGTATTAAATATCCATCATTCTTTGTTGTAGATACTGAAAATAATATACTTGAAAATAAAACTTGTCAAAGTACTGCACACAGTAATTCTGTATGTAATAAATTTGTAATATGTCCTTTAAAAAGTGAAAAAGATTATTTTGGATGAATAAGTCAATGACTAAATTAAATTTCAGGTTGATAAGGTACTTCAATTTGGCATGATGCATCAGCAAATTTCAGAAATTATGTTTTTATATTTCTTTGTTAAACAAATTTTCACTTTATGAGGAGGTAGTATTTTATATTACAGCTAACTAAATCTAAATTCAAACCAAACAAACAAACCAACAAAAAACCAAATAAAATCTGCACAACTAAAACCCAACATGCTTTTTAGGGCTTGTCAAAGTCTTGCATTGCCTTCTATATGAGCCCTTGTAAATGCAACCTTTTGGTAAGACAGGTTTCATTTGAAACTGAGAATTTTGACAAGCAGGACTGGTATTGAACAAAATGTGTGTTTACTTGCAGATCTCATATCTGTGACTGGGAATGGGCTGTGCATTCCTGAGATTCAGTTGCACCATTTGACAATAATGAAAAATCTAAATCCTCATCACAGAGCAGGTGAGGGACCTAGAGGAAATCTCTACAGGAATCTCTGGCTATGGAACAAAGCTAATAAAAAGAAAATCTAGTGTTAGTGAATGTCTTTTGTACAAATCTCATATATAGGCAGGAGGGATACTCACAAGAAAAGATATATTCCTACAGTTAAAATATGCCTAAGGCTGGGAAGTTTCAAGCCATGAGAAATCTACAGTTTGTCCTTATGTGTTTATAAAAATACTGGATTTGAAAAGGTAACCTGCAGATTTTGTTCAGAACAAAAGTCAGTTACCTGCATGGAATTGTAGATTAAGGAATTTTTGTGAGGTTTTATTTTACTTTTCCTGGGCACTGAGTTTGTCTACTGCTTTATCAATACAGAATATATTTTTCAAATTAATTTCTAGGAAAGAATTAATAAATTTCTTCTGCATGTACTTACAAGACTACTCTTGCACAAAGAGGCCAAGTATTTCTCCAAAATGAACTGGAGGTCTGCCACTCTGATACTATTAGAGATACTGTTTACAGCACTTTTATTTTTAATAAATGCACCATATCCAGTAAGTGATCTTTATTGTCTCAAAACACAATTACTTGTTCTTTATGGTTCAATTCATACACCCTGACAGTTTTCTCTACCAACATCATTATGAAACAATGCATGTTCAACATTTCTGCTCATACATTTGTCTAGGTTTCTGTCCATCTCTTATACTCCCCCATTTCAGATATGTGGAGTTGCTTTCAGTATGGAATTTGAAGTCTTTCTGTAAACACAGTTGTCTATCAATATTTACTCAAAATCAATATGAGAAAATATGCCAGTGTTGGTTTTATGTGGTCAGGTAATTCTGAGTTCAAGTAAGAATTGATCTTTCATCCCCATTCTTTTTTATTTCTTCCAATAATAGTAAACTAAACAGAGCAACAAATAGAATTATATGGATCTGTATATGATAAAGCTCCACTTGGTATCTTCATAGTGGTGAATGGTGCTACATCCAGGTGGCAGATGGTCACCAGTGGGGTTCCACAAGGCTCAGTATTGGGGCCGGCCCAGTTTAATATCTTCATTATCACCCCTCAGGCTTCGTTACTCCAAACTAGGCAAAACCAAAGTCCACAGCTGCTCTTCACAAGACAACCTCTACAGCCCTTTCATCAATATCCCCTAGATGCATTCAAGGACTCTCATTCCTTCTCAAGTTGTGGGGCCCAGAAATACACACAGCGCTCAAGGTGAGGCCATACCAGCTGAGTACAGTGTGATAATCACCTCTTTTGCCTGACTGGTCACGCAGTGTTTGCTGCACCCCAGGATGCAGCTTGCACTCCAGACTATGAGGGCTGACTGCTGAATCATTGCAATCCTGCTACTGTCTAGCACCCCCAGATCACTTTCTGCAGGGCTCTTCTACAGCCATTCTTCTCGCAATTTATACTAAAGCCTGGCATTACTCTGTCCCAGGTGCAGAATCATGAAATTTGGCATTTTGCCTTGTTAAATTTCATGCCAATAATCATAACTCAATGCTCTTGTCTATCTAGATCCCTCTGCACAGCCAAGTCAACAGTGTCTCTCAGTCTGGTATCATCAGCAAACTTGCTAATGGTAGACTAAACTTCTGCTTGCACATTGTTGATAAATAGTACTGTCCCTAGAATTGAACCTGAGGAACACCACTGGTGATCACTGGTGACATCATATTTCTACAGAGTAGCTCTAGAAGTCATTAAGATGAAATAAAATAAAAAAATAGGAACAAATAGCTAGATTTTCTGACTGAAATTGTAGTTCAAAATTACAGGGGAATCAATTTTTAAAAGAAAATAAATAATATTGCTTGCAGTCCTCAAAAGAGTTTGAGGTATATATAAAGAAAGCAGATTTTACAATCCTTTTAAGCAAGATATTATTTATTTCAACAAGGAGAAGTGCAAAGTCACGTTATCTGGGAAATAGGAGACATGCAACCATATATGGTGGGGGCCATACAGCAGGAAAATAGAAAAACAGCTTGGGAGAAAAATACCAGGGGGTCTTGGTGGACACCAAGTTGATCATGAGCCAGTCATGGGCCTTTGCTGTAAAGAAGGCTCCCAGTTTGCATGAGACAAAGCACTGTCAACACACTGGGCCAGGTAATCCCTCCCCTCTACTCAGTGTGGGTGAGGCCACATCTGGAGTACTGTGTCCAGTTCTAGGCTCCCCAGTACAAGGGAGATGCTGACAAATTGGAGATAGTTTGGTGAAGGGATGCAAAGATGGTGAAGAGACTGGACTATTTCTTGTGTGAGAAAAGCCTCAGAGAGATGTGACAGTTCAGCCTGGAGAAGAGAAACCTCAGGGCAGATCTTATTGATGTGTATAAAGGGATGGCACAAAGAAGAGAAAACCAGGCTCTTTTTAGTGGTGTCCAGTGACAGGACCAGAGGCAATGGGCACAAATCAAAACACAGAAGGTTCCATCTGAGCATTGGGAATAACTTTCTTACTGTGAGGGTAACTGAACACTGACACAGACTGATGTGGCATCTCCATCCTTGGAGGTATTCAGAAGCTGACAGCATGTGATGCTGTAGGTGGCTCCAGAGGGGTTGGACCAGTAGACCTTCAAAGGTCCCTTTGCACTTCAACCATTCTGTGATTCTATTTTACTGTATTAGGTAGGAGTTCCACTAGAGAATTACCTTTAGTCTAAATACATGGAAAAAAAGAGATGGTTGTGATCAAGCTGAAGATTAAAATGCAGCAACACACACTGTACAAACGTAGAAACACTTTTCCATTTCAAGATTTTCACAGAAGTTTAGCTTAGTGTGCCTAGTCCCTCTAATCTCTAGCCTTTCAGTGGCAGCCAGAAATAAGCAAGAAACAAATCCGCAATCAAACAGACTCCTAGACTTTGAAAATGATGTGTGTGGGGGGGGGGGGAGCGGGGGTATCACACAGGACAGAGACCCAGTACTACAAAAAACAAGCAAAGAAGTTTTTGGTACAACTTACTTATTGAAAAAATAAACAAACAAAAAAAACACCACAACCAAAACCCAAGAGCAAACTACATCTCTATTTAGTATGTAGTGGTGAAGTGCTTTTATAAAACTGGTCAGATTGGAGCTTTGCTAAAGTAGATCTGACAGTTTAAGAACTATATAGATAGTTCTTAAAGAGTCATACTGACTTACCAGTTTGACTAGTGTCGCAGCAGGTGTTTTGATGACAATGGCAGCTTCAAAGCTCTAGGTGATTTCAACCTCCCTGTCTGGCTGCAAGGCTGCCTTTCCCCAAGGAGACACACCAGAGCAATAAGATCTGTGAAAGTGAGCACAGAGCTCATTTTTCCTCCACTGACACTTTTTGACAGGAGGTAAGGGAGACATGCAAAGAGTGCAAGGCAATTTTAAGGTGAGGTTAGATGTTACAGCTGTTGTAATCTAACAGTTTACTGCAGCAAAAAAAGAGGAAATTCCTCCTTCTACTCCATTACTCTGACAGCCTCAGTCTCCCTGGTCTTTTGCTGATATGATTCTCAGATTCATCAGGTCCTTAGCTGACATGATTCAAATTACTAAACTATTGGAGAACTATTCTTTTTTTCTGCTAAGTTAGCTTTTCATCAGATTTGTGCTTAGTGGCTCGTAGAGGGGTTAGGCAAGCTTTGTACTCAAAGCCTTCCCAGAAGAGGGAAGAACATATCACTGCATTCGCTTGGTGTTGGCAAGACACTTAAGTGGCTGTTGTTACATCATCCTGGTGCAGACACTCACTTCCTTTAAGGAACAATAGTAAAGCATACTCTGTGATTGTTAACAAAGGTTGCAATTTAATTTTACCTGTTCTGTTTTCTTCATGACTTTACAAGCAGACGATAAATTATCCTATTAACCTCTTTCATGTGGGCATACAGCTAGAGAATGCATACTGATCCTTATATTTCTTCAAAAATAATGGCTTTATAAAGTAGAACCTCTTGAGTTTCTCTATCTTTTGTCATTCAATATCAGAAAAGTTCAACCTGACAAATGAAAGTTGATTAAAGAAGAGGAAATACCAGAGAAAGGAGGGAATACCAGAGAAATCTTTGCCAGAAACAGTTATTAACTCCTCCTTGAACTTTGATTTTACAGAGAACTCTTCTATCATTAGTGTTATATGTAATCGAAAACACAAATTAGAAATGCTTCTTGGTTTACACAAAAATATACGTGCTTACCAACATTTCTTAAAGTTAATTGCTACTCCAAAAGTATACAAATTAGAACCTGAGAAGTTTTTAATAGAAGTTGTAATGAAAACACATCTTCAAAGTGTCTGTCAAGTAATATTAATATAAAAAACATATTTCATCCACTTAAAACAATGAAAATTTGGGGCATCATAATTAATAACAAACAGTCAGGGAATTATTTAAAGTTCTTTGAAATAGTATTTGCTCATCTGCCTTAAATTCTGATTAAGTAATTTTCAAAATTTCAGAAGCTATGGACAGATGAAAAGTATTGCTAGTCTTTAGCAGCAGCAGGAAAAGCAAAGCCGAAGCAGTTTTATGGGCAAGCAAAAAATCTACCTTTCAAAGTCTTGTTAATAGACACAATTTAAGATAGAAACTTCGTGCTGATGAATGTGTAGGGGCAAACAAGGATACTTGAACATACTGAGCCTGATTCCACTCTTATTTGTTCCATTGGCTTCAATGTAGTGACTTCCAGCAGTGCAAGAAAGAGACAAACTGGATATTAAATGGCATTCAGAACAAGATATATTACTATAATTTCTTCAGTAGCATTATTTATCTCTCTATGTGAGACAGTAATCGTAATGACTGCATTAAGTTAGAAAAGCAACATTGAAGCTCCCCAAACAAACCAAATTTTTAATTGCACCTGAAAATACCTACTGCAGAGAATTCTGTGTGTTTATTGACAACAAGAAGAGACCAGCCTTGAATGTTTCAGAATAATTTCTGTGCTCAGCAATGTATAAAAGAAAGAAAAAGTATAAGAAAAGATTAAGGGTATAACATTCTCACTTTTTGAGGTGTATTTACTTTGTGCTACATAGCAAGGTGGAACAAGATTCAAATTTACAACAAAAACTTTAGTTAAAATTATCTTTGAACCATATACTCACAAGTTTTCTTACTCTAAAATTAGGGTCTTCCACAAAGGCAATAGGGATAGTTATTACAGATTTTCAAAAGTGGTATCATACAATTTGGGGGTTAGAAAGTGGAGTGTGGAGCACCAACAAAAAAACCCACAAACAAATCCTTGGAAGTGTTTCAAAACTTCCAAGCATATTTACTTAAAATATATCAAACTAAAATCATCATAGAACAAAGGAATTCAGGTCCACTTAGAAAATTATATTAAAATACATAATCTGAAAAATATTATCCTAAATCAATATTAATTCATTCAGTCATGGACTTGCCAATATTTTTGTGAGCTATGTACCTTTCAACAGGAATACCAGCTACTTTACATTTAGTCTATTAGGTTAATATAAGTCACCAAATGTAGTTTATTATTTGATCTGAATTCACTAAAGAGATAGGGACAAAGTAAAACATAAGAAGTGAATTCTGGTATCTTTTTTTTTCTTCATTAAAAGATGAACAAATAATCTATTCAGTTGCTTAAAGATCACTGTTTACTAGAATTTCAGATATTTCGCATAACCAAAATAATGGGCTATATGATAGAACAAGACTTGTGTGAGGCCTTAGATTTGTACATGTAGCCAGGCAATATATCCCACAATTTTAAGAAGCTGGATCACACTTTGAGAGTATGCTGAAGCATTTCAACCAAATTCAGACAGCTTTGTAATTGTGAACTGGCTTTGTATGTTCTTTCCACTCCTATTTCTTGAATCTGCTTTACAGTAACCAGATATGATTCTCAGGGGACACCATATTTCACTCTTGCTCACTCAAAATTGTGAAACTATGTGTGTGAAAACACAGATTTGCAATGTGTAATTAGACCTATTTAAGTCTTAACAGAATTAGTACATAATTGAATGTGTTTTCTAGCTAATGGTCTGTGTAAATGATACATAGGAAACAAAAAATACACTTAATATATGCCTAAATAGTGACAAATCAGTCCTGGAACCTAGAAAGATATGTAAAAGAAATAAATAAATCAGGAAATAGCACATTCTGATCTTATAAATATCCATTTTATTTCCAGAAAAAACACATTCTATCATTATCCAAGACCCTNATTCGTTTGTAAAAATAGGGGGGGGGTGCTTACATATATTTATATATATATATATATAATTATTTTTATTTTTAGGAAACTGTTAATATAGGAAAGAAGAAAGAATAGCAAACTAAATGTGGAACGGGAATACTCCTGGAACCAGCACAGGCAGAAGACTACAGAGTATAAATGTACCACTGTAACAAAGAATTTGCACTTCAGCCTTCTTCCTTCCCACAACGGTTCCGTCTATTTATGCTATAACACATTTTGTAATACAGTTCTTTCCACAAACAATCTAAAAGGATATCAGAAGGCAAGAGAAAGTTTCATGTGAAAATGGCATAATATGTGGGCACAACACAGATCTCTATCAAGGGAATGGGGCAGAGATATTACTGCACATCATGATAGGTAAAAAGCAAAATAGCAATGTGAAGGTAAGATAGAACATAAATATATTAATCTTCATTTATTTTCTATCATTTAATATTACCCTCCCATCTAATTTTTTTTTTTTTTAATGTATTTTGTGTCATCTTCCTTTGGAGAAAAGATCAAGATATTTTTAAGTTGCTCTTGGTTACTCCCCAATTCCGTATATCAGAAAAAATTACATTTAAATAGCTAGTGGTTAAAATAGCCAAACACTTAAAAGGAAACCTAATTGGATCCAAAGGAGACAAAATGATAAGTGATCTGGAAAAGTTAACTTTTCACATGAGCAACATNAGGGTATAACATTCTCACTTTTTGAGGTGTATTTACTTTGTGCTACATAGCAAGGTGGAACAAGATTCAAATTTACAACAAAAACTTTAGTTAAAATTATCTTTGAACCATATACTCACAAGTTTTCTTACTCTAAAATTAGGGTCTTCCACAAAGGCAATAGGGATAGTTATTACAGATTTTCAAAAGTGGTATCATACAATTTGGGGGTTAGAAAGTGGAGTGTGGAGCACCAACAAAAAAACCCACAAACAAATCCTTGGAAGTGTTTCAAAACTTCCAAGCATATTTACTTAAAATATATCAAACTAAAATCATCATAGAACAAAGGAATTCAGGTCCACTTAGAAAATTATATTAAAATACATAATCTGAAAAATATTATCCTAAATCAATATTAATTCATTCAGTCATGGACTTGCCAATATTTTTGTGAGCTATGGACCTTTCAACAGGAATACAAGCTACTTTACATTTAGTCTATTAGGTTAATATAAGTCACCAAATGTAGTTTATTATTTGATCTGAATTCACTAAAGAGATAGGGACAAAGTAAAACATAAGAAGTGAATTCTGGTATCTTTTTTTTTCTTCATTAAAAGATGAACAAATAATCTATTCAGTTGCTTAAAGATCACTGTTTACTAGAATTTCAGATATTTCGCATAACCAAAATAATGGGCTATATGATAGAACAAGACTTGTGTGAGGCCTTAGATTTGTACATGTAGCCAGGCAATATATCCCACAATTTTAAGAAGCTGGATCACACTTTGAGAGTATGCTGAAGCATTTCAACCAAATTCAGACAGCTTTGTAATTGTGAACTGGCTTTGTATGTTCTTTCCACTCCTATTTCTTGAATCTGCTTTACAGTAACCAGATATGATTCTCAGGGGACACCATATTTCACTCTTGCTCACTCAAAATTGTGAAACTATGTGTGTGAAAACACAGATTTGCAATGTGTAATTAGACCTATTTAAGTCTTAACAGAATTAGTACATAATTGAATGTGTTTTCTAGCTAATGGTCTGTGTAAATGATACATAGGAAACAAAAAATACACTTAATATATGCCTAAATAGTGACAAATCAGTCCTGGAACCTAGAAAGATATGTAAAAGAAATAAATAAATCAGGAAATAGCACATTCTGATCTTATAAATATCCATTTTATTTCCAGAAAAAACACATTCTATCATTATCCAAGACCCTAGGCCGCGTTCTAAGTACTTTTTTCACTAGTTATCTCTTAGTTCAGAGAAGAGATAATGTGAAACAGTCATGAAATACTTTATTTCCCTAAAAAGTCCCCAGAGATACTTTTTGTAACTACCGCATAGAATTATGTGTTATCACAAACACTTTCTTGAATCTAAAACCAGTAAGAAGGAAGAATAAGACAACTAAGAAGGTGACTTTTTCATGCCAAGTTCTATGTAATATCTTTACCTTCTAGAGAGTCACTCTGGGAGAAGATCAAAATACAAACTCAAACAGCTGTTAAATAAGCACAAGAGAAAACCAGGAGCAGTGCATAAAATGGTCAAAATTGTTCTTTTGGTTTTATGATTTAACTAGCACAGAGAACAGGGAGGAGTGGAGACTAAGATATCAGGTAAGGAATACAGTCAACACTTACTTAGCAAAATGGAGCACAGCAGACAAGTAATGTTGACCAAGGACTGCTGAAGAATGTAAAGAAAGGGGTAGATTTGTGGTACTGCTGTAAATTCCTGTGGAAAAATAGGGGGGGGGNGTCATCTTCCTTTGGAGAAAAGATCAAGATATTTTTAAGTTGCTCTTGGTTACTCCCCAATTCCGTATATCAGAAAAAATTACATTTAAATAGCTAGTGGTTAAAATAGCCAAACACTTAAAAGGAAACCTAATTGGATCCAAAGGAGACAAAATGATAAGTGATCTGGAAAAGTTAAGTTTTCACATGAGCAACATATCATAAGAAATGCTCATATTGCCCTCTCAGGTTACATTCAGGTTACATTCGTAAATGATTGCACAGAATGCTGAAATATCCATGGGTATATAGAAGCATTTTAAGATGCTTCTATGTATTCAAACATAAAGTTTATGAGATTGGGAAAAACACAGCTGGTATTCAGATTTTCTTTAAAAAATATCTTGCTGATGGTAGAAGCCTCTAGGGAGAGCCTCTTCACCTGAGTCTTTCTGAGGTCCATAGGAAAGGGAGTGCTTTAAGAGAGTTCATCAGAAATGGGACAGACAGAATCAATCTCTCTTCTTTTTCCTTCAACCTTTCCAAGGCTCTAGAGGAGAGGAGCTTTCAGGTGTTGCATACAGCACCAACATATATTCTGTAATTTCCTATTAATGACTTGAAAATATTATATTCCTTAAATAAGGGAAGTTAAACATACTAGAAACTGCTCTTATCTCAGACTTACTGTTTTTAACCAATATGGGTTTCTGAGATCTCCTTTTCTCCCTATCTTTGTTATCTATTTCTATCTTATTGCCTTCTTTCAGCAGTATATTAAAGAATATGACAAACATCTGTCACTTGTGACTAAAAATCCTGTTCAGCACATCCACTGTACTGTCGAGTACACTACAGACCAGCTCATACATCATTTACTCTCGGTAGCATGACAGCAGCCCAGCCAGTGCACTGAACAAGAGGGTAGAGATAAGAATTTTTATTTTTCTCAGTGCTTAACTCTTGCTTAGCCCTGCACCTGTCTGTTTGTGTTCAGGTCTCAGAGCTTGTACTCAGGTACAGTGCCAACATGGGAATGAAACAAGTCTAGGACTTTAACTTAAATGTGGCAGTCCTTTTTACATCTCTGCAGCAACTCCCGCGCTTGGAACAGTTCAAAAATGTCTGGCTGCTTCTGCAATTTAGAGATCTTTCATTTTTAGGTCAGGCTGCCTCACAAGCTACAGACATGCAGTAAGCAATTCAGATTAGGAGACACATGCTGTAACTTCTATATAAACACAGAACTTTAAAAGGCAAGAAATTCTTCTTTACAGATTTTATTTTTAAACCTCCTGTTGTGATATAAAATCCTTATGCTTTACTAAGAAGCTTCTGGAGTATGGCAGTACAGATGCAACAACAGACTTCTGTCACATATATAACATCAGAGATTTAGAATTAAATACCACAACTCCACATGTGAAAGGGTGGAATATCATAGTAAACAAGTAAATATTTAACTCCAAAATTATTTTGTAGTACTTTAAGTGGACTTCTCTCCATATTCAGGTTTGAAAAATATTTTGCAAAATTAATACTCACCTATAAAAATTTAAAATCAGAAGTATGATTTTGCTGTTGATTATTTATTCATTGTTTCAGAAAAATAGCATTCTCTGGACAGTCAGCATCGATTTGTGGCAGTGTTATATGCAGCACAATGGATTTTTCCTCTTTTTGTTTAAAGGTTAGAGATTGCTTTTTGCTTGAGGGGATTGCTGACAAAGCATTTGGCAGTAGGTACAACACATCTACAGTAAGTAGATCAGAGTATTTTAACTGCAAACATGCTGCAATAAAGTGCCATCATTCAATCAATACAGACTACTCAGTTAACATTTTTCTTAATGTATCTGGATTACTAGTTCATTAGATCATTACCTGATAAATAGTGTAGGTAATGAATTGAGAGAGTAACTACATACCTTCAGGAAGAACCTGCCCGACAACAATAATCCATTAGGAAAACTGGCAGTATCCTCTGATCTATTGCCCGCAAAGCTATGACTTGATGGAGAGTTTCATTCCCTCTGCTCAGCACTCCAGAAGAAAATCAGCACAATTTAAATATTTCTCAGGATGTGACAGCTCTCTAGATCCCTGGCTGCATTCTGTTCCCAGGGGTTGACAATCTGGTGTTTCAGTGTGCATAGAGCAGTGAAGATGAATTGAAAAAGCTTGAGATAAATTAGGGATGGCTAAGTTAAAATTGTCTGTGCTCCCGAGTCTCTCATCTGCAGTCTGCAAGCCTATTTTGCTGTGAAAAAGCTAGATGGCAGGCTGCCTCAGTGAGTTCTTCTTAAGCGACAGGGAGCATTTTCAATGAAGAAAAATTCTCCCATTATCTAAGCTAATGTGACTGCAGCTAAGTCTAGTCTTAAAAGTGTCTACTAGCATGAAATTCATTCTCACTGTTGCTTTCCTTCAAGCCACAGGTTAAAAAAGAGAAAGGGAAGAGGGAAAAAAAAAAAAAAAAAAGAAAAAAGAAAGGAAAGAAAAAAACCACAAAGCAGCATCCTAGATTTTTCTATCTGACAGAAACACTCAAACTTTTTCAAGTCGATAAATGGCAGCATATTTCACAATATGACTATGCTCAGCAATCTGAGTATTGGAAATTATCACTGTTTCCCAAACTTCATCTGCTTATACTCAGTTCATTTTTCCACCACCTGTTCTTTCTGGTGGTTTTTTTTTTAATAGTCATCATCTCTGTGCAACTATCTTCATTTTCAATATTCCAGGAAAGAAAGTGGCAGTATTTTCCATTTGTTGATTAAAAAAAAAAAAAAAAATTAAGTGATGGCTAAAATTTTGAATAATTAGCATGTTTAACCTTAATAGGTAATAATAATAAAAAAAAAAGTGACTGATGTTTTGCCATGCCACTATAAAATATTGTGTAGCAAGTTCTTCTTTAATTATGAACCATTTGTCATTGCACTAGTTTACAGAAAAGATAGAATTGAAGTTTTCTATACATAGCTCTCTTTATTGCCAAAGCTGTTTGACAAAGTCATTAATTTCAAGCTGTTATGCAAAAAGGTGTTATAATGAAAACTATAGGAAAGAGTTTATCATTAAACATATTAAATGAAGTTTAATTTTTATCTTCCCAAAGATTGGATATAATTTTTTTAAAAAAGAAGGGTATAATTTCAAAGAGCCACCATCAGTCATGCTCCCTGGTAAGCAGGCATTTTTGCAAATCTCTTCTTTAGTTTCAACTGATCTAGTTTTCTGAAATCCTAGGTACCTACTGCCAGTGACTTTCTCGGACCTGAATTCTCAATATCATGGAAATTCAGGCCCCCACCCTAAACTGTAAGCAAACAGAGATTCAGCTGAATAAAGACTGAATTCGGCTGAATATAGACTTAGTTCTAGAGCATTTAAATAAATAAATATATTCCCAAAAAAAGAAATGCAGACTCTGCTTCATCAAGCAGGCATGATGCAACTCTGAACATGTTTAGAACATGACTGCAGAGTTATCTTTTGTCCCCTGTGCCCTGGAGTAAAAGATGCACTTACATTAACAGCACTCTATCACATTAACAGATTTCCTTGGGGGTTAAGTTACTAAAGCCACCAGCCCAGAGAGCCTCTGTGTTTTATATTGAAGGCATTACATCTAGCCTAAGTCTTTTAAAAATAAGCTCCTGTGGCCTTTGTCCCAACAACCACCTCTTGAAGCATAAGCAAGCAACTTGACCAGATCCAATTGTCAGTAAATGCAATACACATAAACATAGTCCAAAATAACATATTTCCAAAGGTATTATTCCCACACTGCTTTACTCTAGGAATTTTTCTGTTTTTGTAACCCTCATATTTCTTAAAATTCTAGGTGACACTTGCTGGGCTGCAGTCCTTACCATTAATATTTGTACATTTTCTATGTAAACAGATCATGATAAAGCAATTCATAGCATCATAGAATCATAGAATCACAGAATCATAGAATCATAAAATCATAGAATGGTTTGAGTTGGAAGGTACCTTCAAGATCATCTAGTCCAAACCTCCCAGATCTAGGTGGCCCTGTTTGGGCAGGGAGCTCCAACTACAGAAGTCCTGTCCAGCCTCAACTATTCTGTGATTTTTCACTTTTGTTTAGGAACAGCCAAAATCCTCAGTTCATAGTGCAAGTGATTTTCTGTTTAAATAGTTCCTAATTTGTTAGCCTTTATTTTTTGATACATCTTTCATAAATTATTTTAGATTGTTAGATTCCTCTTCTGCTGATACTACTACAGCATCTGCTGCTGAAACTAAGAAAAACTGCTGAGACCTCATTTTTCAGCACTCCATTCCTAAAGTTCCTGAAGTTGTCCCCCTTCACAAAAAGATAAGGCTTGATGGAAGTCTTCCTATAGCTGAAAACCACCTGCTAGCCTTAAAGACAGTGTTGGTTTGTGTGTTATTTATAAATTTTGGTATAAGAATCACTCACCTCTCCCTCTGCTCAGCAGCTGCTGCTTCAGTGAGAGCTACCAGCAACAAACTGCTGGTTTCCTTGGAGCCTCAGCAACTTTGTTCAAACAGCTACATCAATATCTCAGCTTCTCTATGTAAAAATCTACTATCTTGAAGAAATAATAAAAAAAAAAATATTGTAATTTATTATTTCTGGTAGTATGATTCTTTTACAAAGGGATAATTCATTCATGTTTAGTGGTTTGAATAATAACATGGACATGTTTCTAGGAGGTTTCTGGTTGAATTTTGTAGCATGACATGGAAGGAAATAGAGAAGCAATTTAGCCAATAAAACAAAGTAACCCAAAATGTCTTAATAAAATTCTTGCCTTTGACCTCATATTCAGCTCAGCTTTCTCTTCTTAAGTGTTGAATGGAGAAAGGAAGGGATCAGGTCCAAGACACCCAGCAAAGCATAGTCACAAGATTTACAGAGTTTTAGAACAAGACATGGATTCACAAGAAATTCTCAGACATTTCCAGGAGAAAAAAAATTAATGAGGTTTTTGTTTTGCTCTGTTTAGGTTTGGTTGGGTTTTGGTGGAGGTTTTCCATTTGTTCATTTAGTCCGTTGTTTTTTTACCTTTCCAAGTTATCTGCTT
This sequence comes from Sclerurus mexicanus, assembly GCA_013396755.1. Taxonomy (NCBI): domain Eukaryota; kingdom Metazoa; phylum Chordata; class Aves; order Passeriformes; family Furnariidae; genus Sclerurus; species Sclerurus mexicanus. The sequence continues at coordinate 383,408 of VWZF01003276.1, forward strand.
ATACAGTTTAATATCTTTTTTTGGAATTATTCAGACAGTCCTACATGGAAGCACAGATGATACTGCTGGCATAGCATGCTAGATGGTTTTGATGTGTTTGTAATACAGATATGAAAATGTTTCAATAAATCAAAAGACATTAGCAGTGTTATTGGCAGAGGGCAAAAAAGGTGATCATGGAATGGTATGCTTTGGAACTCTGTGACATGTTACCTACCTGGGTTACAGCAGGTATAATTGCTTTAAGAGTTACCTTAGAACTTTAGGAAAGCTAATTTCCAGAAGCCAAAATTATACACTGGGACTATTTAATTTTTAAACATAAATAGAAGTGTGATTCTGCCTATGAGGCAGATTTCTAAAGAATATTGAAACCCCCTATATATAATAGGATACACTAAAAATATTTGGCTAAATTCTTAGAACTACTACTCTCCTCCAACTGGTAAGTTTCATTAAGTAAAAGAACTCAATTTAGATAAATGTTTGTCTTTTCTATTTCTGTCATTTTTCACTGGAGACAAAATACTCATTAATAAATTCAGAATATTTTCTCCTATCTTTACTCTGCCTGTCTTGCATTAGATTTTAGTAGCAGAGAAAAACTTCTATTGGGGAACTCCAGTAGGATTAGAGATATCCAATTCAAAGACAAATCCTTCAGTGTCAGAAAGTGAGATTTTTTTGCTACTGTATGTTGTATTTTGCATACATACCTAACTTTGAAAAAAACCACAATATGTATGCATATAAACACCTAGTAAACTTTTTGAAGTATCTTTTTCATTATTGTGAAATGAAATCTTGCATAATTTAGCTGTTTGATATGTTTCTTCACTGTTTGTATGTGAAATACTTGTTACACTCTGCTGTAAGTGCTCATGTGTTTTTAGGCCATAGCTTGTTGCTAGTTTTTCTTTCTTAGATTCATAAAGGATTAGGTCTGAATGAAAATAAAGCACTTAAAATGTTTTGCTGATTTTGCTGAAGAGTTAATAGTAGAAACTATTGGTTTTCATTATGACTGCACCTTAAATCACTTCTGCCAGTGGCTTTCATACACTAATGACTTGTAGCATGGAAAATGACACCCAATACAGATGTGTATAAATTTGAAGAGGAAATTGAGACCTAAGTCTGCTATTTAGGTTTGACCTGACAACTTCAGTGAGAGAATTTACTCAAGCCTCTGTTCAAACTTTAGTCTGTCATGTTATGTGGTTCCCAGAAGAAAACATTTCAGTCTTAGAAAGGAGAAGGATGGAAATATATGGCCTGAATATGTTGATGTTCATTCTCCTTTTTAATTACTGTAAAATTCCTGCTTTGTAGCCTACTTCACTATTCCTTTTAGAAAGACAATAGAAAGAAAATTAATATGTAGAAACACATAATATTAAACAGTAAGTATTGGGGGTTTTTGCCCTCCCCAAAATAAGTAGGTAGATAGGTTGCCCAGTTCTCTTTGCTTAATACGTTTGCGCACTAGCAGAAGACAATAGAACAATTATATTCCAAAGATCACCTAAATATTTGGCTGGCCACGGATAAGTAAAAGATGTGAGAAAAATATCAATATAATCCAAGAATTCTTACTTTGAAGTTCCGCATGAGGATTCGTTTGACTTAATTATGCCTCATACAGAGTTATCAATCGTTGTCTGACAACAGGTGACATAATTTCTTTCCTTCCAAATTAGGCTCAAAGTTTGTCACATGATGCCCATTAAAAGCTAGATGTTCTTCTTATTAGCCTATATACAGATTAAATATTTTTTGAACAAATTTATAACCAGAAGAACACACACAAGCAATCTTATACTTGCTATAAGAGAACTTGACTATACCTATAATTACTAAGATGTGAAGACTGGAAAGATAAATTCTATAAAATATAACTGATCACTGAGGATCCTGACATCACACACTATGTATTTTTTCCAGAGTTTTATTTCATTTTTTATTCAGATTTGTTCCATTTATTGAATCTGCAGCTGAAGTGCATCATGTGAACTCCTACAGTGAGTCTTTTCTTGTGTTTTATTTTTTTTGAACCAAGGAGAACCCAAATCATGGTCTCTGACACTGCTCCATGAACATAGAAACTGGGAACATATAGGATGCATAGACCAAAATACTAGTGTATATGCCCCTGTACTAAAGCTGACAAAGATAAAGATGAGAACTGAAAAATTGGTGATCCATTACAATCAAAATAGTTAAGAACCTATGTTAAACACAAAAAAAACCCCAACAAACCACCAAACAGGTGCCACGCTCCTTTACTCAACTCTTTAGCTACTGTTGTTTTTTGGGGTCTCTTGCTGCTTAGAGTTTTGTAGTCAGTCATTTAATTTAAAAACATTATTGTTATATGAAAAGATATAGTGAAAGATGTTTCTGCCCATGTTACAGAAGGAGGGACTGCATGATCTTTGAAAATATCTTTGAAAATATATATATATATATATATCTCCAAAACCACTACATCATTAATACATTTTAGTAGTTGGTGTTAAAAAGTACCACAGCAAAACTACAACTTGATTTTGTCTTGAAAGCAATTAGATACTTGTATTACAAAATCAGTAGAATCTTACTGATTAAGAGATATTGTTTCAGTTTAATTATAGATGTGTTATATTATTCAACAGGAAATCTTCCAGGTTTCCATATGATACACAAAGTATTTCTTGTTCTGTTTTCCACTGTTGTCTCTCCTCTACTGGCTGAACTGTAAGGAGATATTTGTACTCCTAAAATTTCAGCAATCAATGAAAGATTCTTCAAATTTCCTGCTTTTAATCTTTTAGCTACATATTTGTTTCCTTCAGCTCTCATTTGCTTTATAGTAAATAGGGTCTTTGAATTCATACATTAACTTTCATCTCTAAAACTCAAGGCAAGTTTAGTGTGTTTCTCTTGAAGCCCATTGAACTTGTGTTAACACAGCCCAAAGTCTCAGCAGTTGTATATGAACTGAGAGCAGCAGAATAAGGTACTAGAGGAAAATAAAGCAAAACAAATCCCCTGTTATATAACTCCAGACAAATAGAGCAGGCCATTTAGACACTACTATAATCCAAATAAATAGTTAACTAGGGAAATAATGTCTGAAAAAAATAAGAAAGGAGAAAAATGTAATATAAGGAAGGAGAAAAATGTAATATAAACACCATGCACCCTGTGGGAGCACACTGCAGAATTCAGTGCACGTTCAAGCATGTCCAAACCTTTTAGTTTCTTTAGAAAGCTTTTGCTTAGCCCTGGGGTATTGCTGAGTGATTTTGCAGTGATAAAACCTGATAAACCTGCCCTGAACATCCTCATGTCCTGAGAGGGCATCAGGCACAGCATCACTGGCTGGACAAGGAAGGTCATTGTCCCACTCTGCTCCACACTGGGGGTGCCTCACCTTGAATATTGTGTGCAGTTTTGGGCAGTGCAATATAAGAGAGATATTAAGCTATTGGAGAGTGTCCAAAGGAGGACAATGAAGATGGTGAAGGGCCTTGAGGAGAAGCCATGTGAGGAGCAGCTGAGGTCACTTGGTGTATTCAGCCTGGAGAAGAGGAGACCTCATTGCAGTCTACAGCTTCCTTGTGAAGGGAAGAGGAGGGGCAGGCACTGATCTCTTCTCTGTGGTGGCCAGTGACAGATCCCAAGGGAATGGCCCAAGTTGTGTCAAGGTAGGTTTAGTTTGGATATTAGAGGTTCTTCACCCAGAGGGTGGCACAGGCTCCCCAGGGAAGTGGTCACAGCACAAAGCCTAACAGAATTCAAGAAGCATTTGGATGATACTCTCAGGCACATGGTGTGACTCTTGGGAATGTTTCTGAGCAGGGCCAGGAGTTGGACTCGATGACCTTTGTGGGTCCCTTTCAACTCAGCATATTCTGTGATTTCCAATAAATAAATAATGATAATACAGATGAGAAGGATCATAGACTGTTATTTGTTCTACTGAACTTGAATAATCATCTTTAATCTTAGTATTACCTTACAAATAAGATATTGGGGCTAAAAAAGCCCTCATTTCATCTAGTTTTGTCACTTAATATTTTACAAGAAGTTTATTTAATGAGAATGTAGGGAAAACGACAGAAGCATTCACATCTTGTTTCCAGTTCTCTCATCAAAACATAAGAATGTTAAAAGGGTTGATATATTACACATAAAAATACAGTTTTGTCAGACTTTTATTACAAAACTTTAAGGCATTATTCTTCATGTTTCGTTTTACATGTAGAATGTGACAGGTATGAATCTTAAAAACTAAGAAAAAGGAAAGTGCATCTTGATAAAATTGCTCTTATTTTGAATTTGTAGTAAATTTATCTAGAAAATAGCAATCCTGTGACATAACTATCTTTCTCTAATGCAAATAGTGGTCAGGTAACCAGATATCCTTGGATGCCTAGATAGATCCATTGCTCAGAACTAACAATTCGCTCACATAATTCAGGAGTATGAAATCTAAATTCTTATGTAAATTTATCTCCTAGTATATATATTTTTCAGTAAGCTACCTTATAAAAAGGGAGTGGGATGAGGGTGGCTGTATTTCCAAAGAAAATCTTGGCAAATAAAGTCATGTTTATCATGTCTAATATTGAACAAAGTTCTCCATCTTCTGTGTATCTGGACTTGATTTTGAAACATGTTTCAGAGACATTCATTTCAAAGACAAAGTGCCAGCCTGAACTCATACAAGAACACATATGAATTCTCAGTAGACCTATAATTTAAGATAAATCAGAACAAAACAAAACAAGTTTTATTTTCAGTTTCCTTGTCTTTATCTTCACAGAAAAAGTACAACTTCACAGTCGCAAAAGTACAGCTTTTCTACGTACTTCTCATGCCAAAAAGAAATATTCATTTGTTCAAGTAATGATTGTGAAGGTGTATTGCTGAACCTTTTTTAATGAACTAATGCTTTCTCAGAGAGTTCTCTGAGCACAGTCAACTGTGCTGCACAATATGCTCTTAGCATGACGAAAGCAAGCATATTTGGGAAATGAAATAACTTTTAAATGCAACCAATTTATTTGCAATTAAATGAAAAAAAAAAAACAAACATGATTCTATAGCTGAGAATATTCCTTTGATATGCTGCACAAGAATTTCAGTTCAAAGGAATAGACAAAAAAAAAACCAACAAACCCTCAAGAAAACAAAACCATTGCAATTGACTATATGGGTGCGATCACTCAGTTTTCAAAATTTGCACAAAACAAGATTAATGGATATAAGGAGATCAATTTAGGCTTCAAAAGTGTTCAGACTTCCTATCATATAAAATGGGGGTTTCAGTCTGAAATGTATTAAATGAGATTCCTAAAATCATCTCTGTGTTAAAATAACCACATGAAACTCAGCCTTTGACTGCTATTCTGTGCCTTTTTTTCATTTTACTGAATACATTTATTAATAAGGGAAAACCAAGCCAACCAAGCAAAAAAAAAATATACTATTCCTTAAAACAAGTTTGTGTATTCAAAGATGTTACTGGAAAAAGGGAATCACAGTGAATGTGATCCACATGCAGTAGGAAACACTTTTTTTTTAATAGAAATATTAAATGTAATCTGTTTGCTTTTTTTTTTTTCCGCAAGAATTTTAGCATACAGCCTAAGTGGGTCTCAGAAAAACTGGGCAGACTTTTAAGTTAATCTTAGTGAAATATCTGTTATTGTCAATTCATAGAAAAGTCTTTTCTCATGGTTATAGACTATGTCTTTTAAATGAATGATGTGGTCAAGTCCTTTGATGTTTGACTAAGTACTTAGGATTTCAAACAGTAATTATTTAGGCAGCCTTGCTTTCTATATCTATGCAGGAAATTATCTTGATTATTGCAGTTGTACTTTGTGGATTTTAAAAAGTAACAAATGAATTACTTAGGAATCAGCCTCCCTCTGAGACTGGCACATCTCTAAACAGTAGCTAAGACTTCCTTTACTCATCCTGACAGTTAATGACACAACTGTTGGTGCACCTATAGCCTTTTCATTTTGATACATTGATTTGCATCAAAACCCAACAATTCACCATCAGAAAAACTCCAAAATATCTAATTCAGTCATGTTTCAATTATTCTGCTATAATAAGTCACCATCTGAAAAAGGCATCACTTAGAAAACTCAACTTAAAAACCCTTCTGTATATTGAGTTGCATCTTTGACCATACTGTTTGCTCTTTTGTAAACACTTGTACACTCTCCAAAGAATCCAGTGACTGCATTTAAAATAATTTACAATGCATACTTCAGTATAAAAAGAGTTAATTGCTGAGAAACCCCCTCCCTTTTTGGGAGGTAAAACGAAAAGTATCTGCCTAATCATCGATTTTAAAACTTCATTGTACTTAATACCCACTCCCCAAAGTCAGTTTTACTATATAACCTTTTGCTCCCCAACAACTGTCTTTTTATGTACCAAATTTAACTTTAAAGATTGTCTTTAAAGAATGTAGGTGAGAGAAGGAGAATAACAAATAACAAAAAAATGCATACATACTTCAATGAAACGTGCACATATATCCATTTAAATGCAGTGTAGAGAAAAGCTTATTTTGCTCTCCCAGTGCTGTTTCTACTATGGAATAAATTAATATGGCAGTTTCATTCTCAGTGGTGAAAACAATATTGGTTCTTTCACAAATAAATTGCCTTTATATTTAAAAAGGAACTAGTTCCTCACACGCAGATTTTGTTTGTAATTCCACAGATTTTTAAAAGTACTTCCCCCCTATCACTATCATGTAGGTTTTCTCTCTCACTTCCCTGCCCTCCCTCACTCAAAATATCATGGATTTGCTAATTGGCAATTGTAGTGATCTATGAAATGATACCTCGTGGACATCCCTCTCACCTGAACATGTGAACACTGACATTAGTTCAGTTGGTTGGAGCATTGTGCTAATAACACCAAGGTTGTGGGCTTGATTCCTGTATGGGCCAGTCACTTTAGCCATGGACTTGATGTGTTTGTACGCTTGTGGGTCTCTTCCAACTCAGAAGATTCTGTGATTTTGTAATTATGATAGCATACTGGTGAGACAGAGCATCCTCACTGACCCTTCTTGAGGAATACTATTCACTGCTGATGTCACCCGTAAGCTACTTGCTGAAACTAGAAACAAAAGTGCCTCCTCACGCTTTCTCCTGTACTCCATGATACTCAGAGTTATGCAGAGACTGGGAAAGCTTCATCATCAAAGATACCACTGCTACATACCTTCAGTGCCCAATATGCTGCATGACTTCATGTTGCTTGGGAACTGGGGGCAAAAGAAGAGAAGCATTTCTGTAACCAAAATGTTCTCAGCTAATAGTTTGCTTTTAAACTAAAGGCAAAGAATCCTAAACTATGCTTGCTGTTGTCTGTGGGCCAGACTGTTCATGAGAACTGGGCAAAGGTCTGCCTGTTCTATACATATTCCCTTTCAAGTATCTTTTGCAAGGGTGGGGATCCTGAAGCAGTGACAGATTCTATGGTCTCTTTCAAACTCTATGTGGCATTCTCAGCCTCCAGCATGCCAAGGTCCTGCCAGGTGGTAGGCTAAATGGTGTGCTCCCACTCAGAGAGCTTTTCACATTTTCCAAAGTGTATCTCCTCTGAGGTCAAATGAAGCAAACAAAACAGCTTCAAAGCAAACAGCTTTCCCCTTTCTGAATCATATGCAACACTCACACCCACCAGAAGTGTGGGAAGCAAAACTGAATAAAGGTTCTGTGTAAGTCATGCTTTTCTCCTTCAGCACACATCTGTGTCCTGCAGGCAGCTGCTTTATTTGCCAGTGGACAAGTGGCAACAGCAATACAGCTTTCTATTCATTTCACATGTATTTTCTCTTCTTTCTTTTTTTCAGACAACTTCTTCTCCCCTGTCTTATTCCTCAAGCCTCCATATGGACTATCTCTAATATAATTCTGAAGGCCTGCACAGAATGCATGGATGAAAGCAACAAATATTAAGCTTCCTTACCTAAAGAATTTTGACCATCTCCTTTTAAAGAAAAAAGAAATTACCCTTCTTCAACTCTGGAGTACTTTGTTATCAGTACTATAAAAAAACCTACACAAACCAACCCCCCCAAAAAACCTACAAAGGACCCAAATTTTTAATGTTGCATTTATCATTATAGTCTATTTTAAATATTTAAGAACAAATACACTGTATTTACCTTAAATTTTACTGAAGTTACATATGTGATTATATTCATTTTATTAGCTTTCATTATTCATGCAATGCATTTTCATACAATAAGACACAGAAAGTGGAGTCTTTTTATTCTTGATGCATTTAATAGCTTATATTATTATTATTTTAAAGCAACTCTCCCCCTACACACTTTTAGTAACATAGCTAATGTAGCACGTTTTGTGTGGGAGATCTTCTCTTCTACTTCTTTCACCTGAGTGCTAATGTACCTGATATGTCAATGCCATGAAAGCTGCTAATCATTTTCCAGCCCACATGAGATTTCTCAACTAAATTTATTCATTTAATAACCCATTCCAGGTAATATCATGAGACTATGTCCCCAAAATAATTATAAATGTAAAACATTTTAAACCAAACATTTTTTATAGGTAGATATAAAAGTGCATTCAAGCACTTGAATGCCTTGTAAATGACTGCTGTGGACAGTAAAGAACTACAATAAGTATCTGACATTAAATAATCTATGCATTTGGATACTTAGGTTCAAAAAAATCTCATTGGATCATAGGTAATCACAAAGAAAAAAATTCTACAGATGCTTTCTCCATTCTTCATTCTTCCTTAAAACTAACTGCATATTCAGATTTTTGTAACTGCATATACAAATTTTTGTAATATTCATTTGAAAACACCTTCTGTTTCTCACATACTTTTCAGAAGAAGGAAATTTACAGTGCAGTGGTACCTTAGCATTAACTTCTAAATTAGATAAATTAGATAAAATGTCTTGAGATTAAAAGTAAAAATAGAGTACTCCACTTAATCAACAGCTGTCAGGTGGTTTATTTCAACATGAAACATAATGGACAACAGAATTTACACTGAATTCTACTATCCACCGAGGAATTGCTTTTTTATTCTTCCTTTTCTTTTTACTACAATTTTACTCCTACTCAGTCACTCAGCAAAAATTTTTAGAGGTAAAAACCACCTTGGAGCATACCTTTTGGCTCTAACTTATTCCACAAAATATTTGACATTCCATTATCAACACATACAGGTAAGTCATTATGCTTAGAAATAGATTTTGTGAATAAAAAATAGTCAAACAAATTTTCAGCTGGCACTGATTTTCCATTTCAATTTTTTTTTTGTCACTCCATATGCTACATTTTACTATAACTCAGAAGAAGGTTGTTAATGCAGCTTATTTAAGCTATGGTACATACTGTATTAAGTTTGAATAACAGCAAATAGAAACATTTACTGTAGGTTAGATATAGGCAGCATAAGACTTTCAGCACAATAAACAAAAAGCCCCATGTTGTTTCCTGAAGGTACTTTAGTTATGCATGTACTGCTGAAGAATATTGAGAAAACGTAGCACAAGTCTAGATGACTACATTTCCCTCATATTGCACATCACATAAATTCTACCAGTGTAGCTAAACTTAGCATTTACTATGCTAGGACTACATGATTTAAAAAAAAAAAATAAAATCTAGACTAAGAAAATAGTCACCTGACTGATGGACATGACATTCTACTCCTTTTATCTCATCAGGTTTGCTGTACAGTCATACGTCAAGGTCAAAAAATTTCTGAAAAATTGTATTCTCACCTAATGTATAAGTCCCTTTGAAAATATTGCTAATTAGCACATTTGGAGTTACTTTAAGATTATTTTATGTTGTGCAGAATCAAGCCAGACTTCAATAATCTATGCAAAAGCACAGAAGTTTATTTAAATCCTTTCTTCCTCTGTGATATCAGCTGAACTGTGGACATGTATGACAACACTGACAACTAGTGCAAAAAATTTAATTCAAATAAATGTCTTCCAAAATTTCCAGATTCAAAAACTATTTCACCACTATCTGACTCTTCAGGATAGAGATGTTGCCAGTGGTTAATTTGTTAGATTGTTAAATGTTTCTAACTAATTATCAAGAAAAGAATGTTTGCATAGAGTGAAAAGAAATCACTTAACCCTGATAATTTTTCTGGGCTCTCAGAAAGTCCAAGCTCAAAAAAGAAGAAGAAAGGTTTTCTCCACCCACTTAAGTTGCAGATGACAACTGAGCATACCATGACTGTAAGAACTCCTATAGCTTCGGTACTTCCATCAGTTGCTGAGATTGCTAAGGCCTACAAAATCTTTTGCCATAAGTAATCTGCTTTACAAAATTTTTGTAATATTTGAGAAAAAATATAAATCAATGATCCCACATATACACATTTTTGCCCTCAAACTCACTTCTGAATATAAGAATAATGTTCATAACAGTAGCAAAACAAGTATTTCAATCTGATGCTTTGATTTAACATAAACCATTAAATATGAAGCAGATGTAAAAAGGAGGAGGAAATAGAAGGGAATTCATATAAAAAGGTGCAACACATATTAACATTTTACCACACCCTTAATGCTCACATGATCAGGGGATATTACTTAGTTTGGGGATGTTTCCAGATAATAAATGGTAAAAAAAAGAATGATATGCACAGAAGGAAGACATCAGAGGATCCTGAGAAGAGCAGTGAACAGATACACAGATAGACTTCATAGGAGGCTGAAAAGACTTTTATTGGCTACCCAGAGGTACCTGCATGGAATTTGTTGCAAGCCCAAAAGTCAGTGAAGTTTGCCATATGAAAAGAAAGACTGGAGGAGAAGAGCAGTATTAGAAGTACACAGGGTCAAAAGGACCTATGAGCACTAATTAATATATCTATATTTAGTTTATAAGTTCCCATCTGCATAGCTCTGACAGAAGCTAGCTTTTGTGGCTCAGAACGTAACAGCAGTGACACTGTAGTTACAGCAGTACTTGCATTTATTTTACTTGGAGTCTTGCTCAAACTTCTGCTCAAAGATGTAAACAACATATACAGCAAGGTGAATAAAAACAAAAAGAAATTATTCTAGGACTCAAGTATCATGTGGCAACACACACTATGATGAACAATTTGTCCTCCTTTTCCCCTTTTTCCTGTCAACACACATGATCCTTTATTCTGACATATTTTTTAATAAAAATTTCCTGTTCTCATTATTTCTTAAAGATACCACAACTCCATCACATCATCAATAACAAGAAGTATGATGTTACCTAAGAGTTGGATTCAATTATTCACAAATTATAAACCATTCATTATTTTATACTTACTCTGTGATTCAGGTAGTCTTTGGAAAGACTTCAGCATTATAAAATCCTGTTTATACAAACAGACTCACTACTGCTGTTAACATGAAATTACAGCTAGTAAAGTAATTTTGTTTTAGAAATTTCACCCGTAGTTGTATACTTTCTATTGGGAGAAAAAGCAAATGAAGGTTTAGCACAAGTTTTGTTGATTTATTCAACAGTTACTGTAAAGCACATCAGTTAAGCTCATTGCTCCCTAGCTCTGATCATTTCTCATTTATTACTCTGCTCTGACCTTGCACTATCTGTTTAAGAAGAAAAAGAAAAAAAAATATACTATTGACAGAAAATAATATCAAGTAACTACCCGTTCTTCATTTTCTGTAGTTCATCACAGCACTAAACCAAGGTAGGCATATACTTGTGTCTATATGAAAAACGTTCGATCCATCAAAGCTCTGAAATCATGCCAGGACATGCATCCACATCTGTATTATACTAAGATATTAATGGCAGCTCGGAAATACAGGTTTTATCAAAGTGCATTTAAGAATAAGATGTTCAAGTTTCATGGAAATTCAAGACTTGAACATGGAAATAGTCAGGCTAGTGATTAAATTTACATATACAACGAGTTCTAGGAATATCAAGAAAATATAAGTTGAACATATTTATGAGTAGTATAAAGATGATTCTATTTTTTTCCCTGACTGCAAAAAGTATTAGATAGTAAATACATATTGTTTCTAAGGGATTGCATATTCCTATGGAACAGAGATAAAGCAAGAGAAAACTGAGGAGAAAGATGTGACAAAGAATGTTCCTGCCCAGTATTCACTTTATCATATCACAATTCCACAATATTACCTATACCACAGACCTCTCAATGAGCCATGGTAGAGTCAATATCATACGCTGTTTATTTTCACTGAAGTGACAGACCATTTATCAGAGACTGGAAGATCAACTGTCAGTACAGTAAGCACACCTTAATGGCTTCTATTTGTAGGTTATCACTGGAATTAGCCAAGAGAGAGGAATCCACAAAAGCCCACTTGGAGTTTGCTAAACTAATTAGGCTATAATATACCACTAAAAATAATTTGTTTGTACTACTAAAACTCTGGGGAAATCTGGCTCAGCAATAAAGCCCAGATGTTACTATTCAATATATTTTGCTTTTGGAGTTCTTGCAGTTCAGATAATGTTGAAGAACTGCAGCTGAGAACTGCTTTGACTAGCAACAATTTGTACCTGGGGTGATGTAAAAGTGAGCTGAGCTGCTAGTATTTTCTCATTCCATTTATAATATAATTTGCATATTTTCATAAGCAAAAAGCTATTAACACTACTCCCAAATAGGAAAAGTTGGTGTGAGAAAAAATTTCTTCCAACTTCTCCAGCTTGATGTACATGACAGTTACATATAGAATGTGATGTCAAATATGTTATTCTACCTATTCTACCTTTAAATGAACTCCACTGTGAGAGTCATTTGAAGAATAGCATTGGAATAAACATACAGATTTTTAGATATTTCTTTGTAAAATCTTGCATTCCTGATTTCCCATGTTTTGCTGCCACCAACAATTGAGAGTTAAACCTCTGTCTAGTTGCATGAAAACATAATGCAGAACTCTACAAGGTAGTATTATATGTTAATTTCAGTTTAATATTTCTAAGTATTGCAGGCTTTGCCACCTGCAAGACCAAGGCCTTAAGAGATATAACTGATTAAGAAGACTAGAATTTATTTAAATTAGTGAGTCAGAAATTAAACAGTTTTTTATCCTATTTCTCCCACCAGAAACTTCTACAGGGTAAATCTTAGCCAAATGAGAACAGTTATTAAATAGCATTGCCACTTAGGCATTGGACAGATTAATCAACCGACAGATTAAACAAGCTTTGCCCTAATTAAAAAAGATGATGCCTCCTTCTAGCAATAGAGATATTCTCAGATCACAACTAAAAATTTTAATATTCTGCTATGGGTTTTCACAAAAGAATACTGTGATAGAAACACTGTGCACTTGAAATTACATAAATTACATAAAGTCACAGAAGTTTAATTAACTGCCATTTTATTAATCAGACAATCATAATCAGTGTCAGACTGACAAAAAGTAGAAAGAAATACATTTGGTGAATCTGGACTGTGGACATTCAAAGAGAAAAGTAAAACACATACACACACACATACTATACATTAGATCCTCAACATTAGGCACTAATTTTCACTAATCAGCCAATCTGTCCAGACCCCACTCCAAATCTCATAGAGCAGTGAGAATGGAAAACTGACAGCTTACTCAAAGGAAGCAAATATATCCTCCACAGCACAGGCGAAAATTTCCATATGTCACAAAGACTGAAGCGTCAGGGTGAACTGCTTATGTACATTGTTATTCTGTGTAGTGTTTGCTTTGTAACAGGTGAGTGGTTCATTAAAATTGTTTACCTATAGAATTGCTCATGCAGTTGTTTGCATAACTCATGTCTACTTCATCCCTTCAATTTAGGGAAGTTAAAACCCTACAAAAGTAGAATACTGCTAGTGCAAGACCACTGGGTAGAGCACAAAGAATAGAGCTGTTAAAGGAGAGGGGGGTTTAACTGTTTTGTGACACAAAATGAGTTAGTCAAAATTATTTCCATCCTTTAAATGAAAACCATAAGGGGTTTTGGTTGGATTTTTTTATTTGTTTTTATTTTGTTTTATTTTTGTGGGTTTTTTTTTCCCCAGTAGTATAATCTCTTTTAAAAATTTAATTCTATAAATTAGGCAGTTTGGGAGAAAATAAAGCAAATAAACTTTGTTTTTCTTTACATTTAGGGGAAACATAAATCACCATTTAATGATTAATAGTTTAACTTTACTAGCCCACATTTAACTTTTTTTAAAGTTACAGCTCTTAAAAAATTAAAACAAAAATAAGGCAAATAAAAGTATTATTGAAACAGACATCAGTCATGTGAGATGATTAATTTTGCTTTGATTCCATGGCCTGGATTTTACCTGATAGCAAGTTCTTTTCAAAGCCATCTGCGGATCCTTTCCTTAGCTCCGTTCCTTTTCTCTATAAAGACAGCCAGCCTGGCAGCTATTGCATCAATGGATGGCCTACTAATGTGAATATTTTAAGAACTTTTTTCTTGGAGAACAAATGTGTTGCTCAAACAATTTGAAATGAACCAAACTGGGCAAACTGTAAACTACCACCTGGCTTAAGCTGAAGTTTCTTTCTCCAGGACCTGCTGCTACTGCTTCTGTCATCTCTAGCAGAATGTGCTCTGCCAGTTTTTTCAGCTGACTGGTGTGGTAAGCCTTTTTGTAATGTTTTGCTCACAGATATAATACAGCCTATACAGAATGACACACTAATGTAGGAGAAATCATAGACATAAAGGAAAAATAGTGGCCCTTCTGTACACTGGAATACAGATATGGAATACATATATTGAGGGAGTTATGATTCTCCATAACATTTCAAAACAGACTTTGCCACTTTTCTGTTGACCTTTCCTAAGAATGAATCTTCATAAAACAACTTGTTTGATTCCTCCTGCTTTCTACCTTAGTCTAAGAGCCTGACATTCTTTTCAACTACAAGAAATCAAGCAAAAATAATGGTAACAAAACCTAATATTATGTTCAAGTTAATGAAGATATACTAGCTTAATGGTTAGTGCATTGACTGAGAAAGTAAATTCTCCCAGAAAGCTGGTCTGCTCTTTTTATAGTTAGATTTGTTTGTCATTATGCATTGTGGGGTGTTTTTCAGCATTAACTGAACAGGGTTTTGTGTTTACTTCTGAAACACAGATGGTATTTTGATTTTGTTATGGATTCATTAAAAGCCAATGGGGAAGGGCAAAGAAAGACTATAACTTGCATTTGAAAGAATGTTTTCAAACTTTGGAAGTTTTGGACTATGAAATCCACAGAGCTCTCAGGTCGTATATTTCTCTCTGAAAACAGGGAGAACAGGGCTTAAGACATGCCTTCTCTGAAGCATTTTTAAACTACTCTGAAGGAGTGATAACTTACTTTCTGGCTGTTGTGGTATCAAAGAATCTCTGAGGTTGACAGGCATCTCTGGACATATTTCAACTCTCTTGCTCATTGTAGAATCAGCTACAGCAGTTTGACAAAGGACCATAAGTAGTCAGATATTGAATATCTCCAGAGCTGGAGACTCCATGACCTCTCTGGGCAACCTCATCCAGTGTTTAACTACTCTCATAAGGGGAAAAAAGGAAAAAAAAAGGTATTTTCTTGTATTTAGGTCAAATTTCATGTTTGTTACGTTGTGCCTATTGCTTCTTCTTCTGTCAGTGAACAGTGAACATCACTGAGAATATTCCCGCTCCCTCTCTCTCATTCCCACTGTCAGGTATTCATACACATTGGAAAGATCCCCTTAATACTTTTCATTTCCATGCTCAACAGTTCCAGCTCTCTCAGCCTCTCCTCATATAAGATATCTTTATGGGCTGTTGCTGGACTTACCCCATATCTCTCTCAGACTGGGAAATGCAGAACTGGACACAGCAATTCAGACAGAGCCATTGCTAGGTAGAGAGGAAGGATTATCTTTATCAAGCTGCTGAAAACATTTCTCCTACTGTATCCCAGGATGCAGTTGGCCTTTTTTCCCAGGAAGATGGACCCCTTTGCTGTCCACCAGAACCACAAAGTCCTTCTCTGTAGAGCTGCTTTCCACCCAGTCAGCTTGCAGGCTGTGTTTATGCATGGGATTATTCCACACCAGACAGAGTACTTGAACTTCATGAGATTCTTCACAGCCCAGCTTTCCAACATGTCCAGGTTCCTCTAAATGCCAGTGCAGAACAGTACTGGCCCAGTACTGACATCTGGGATATGCTGTCAGTGATTATTATCCATTTGAACATTGGACAAATGTCTGGGCTCAGCTGTTCAGCTAGTTTTTAATTCACCACACTGTCCACAAGCTGAAAAATATCCTGTTATTTTTCAGCTTGTCTATAAGGATGGAGACAGTGTGAAGTTTCAGCTATCTCCCTCAGCACTAGTAGGTGCCACCCATCCCCACAGGCTAATATATGCTCATTTTAAGTGCTCTGTAACCTGGTCTTCCAATAATGATAAGTCTTCCTTGCTCCAGACTTTTTCTCTGGTGAAATGGATCAAATCATTAAAATACTCTTTCTATTCTTTCCTTGTCATCAGATACAACTTTTTTGAATACAGGTATTTTTAATTCTTTAAACAGAAGCAGAGTACCATCTTGCAGTTCTAGGACTTTCAATATCCCATTACTCAAATGCAAAATTAGAAGCAATAATACCTTTACAGACTGCATACCACACAGAAACTCTTACTGAAAGTGGTAAACTAAAATGTCATCGTGATGAGCATTTCAGAAGGGAGACAAGCAGGAAAGAACAGCACTTCAAAATGGAATACTGCAGCACAAGCTATCACCATCTATAACAGAGCTGATAATCAGCCAGGCAGGAAACTACACTTTATCACATAGGGCAGACTGCGTGGTAGCAAAAGATGTGTTTTGGAGCCAGACTGAGGCAGCACAGTGAGCCTGACAACCCAGGAGAGCACATTTTGTAAGAAAGCAGGGAAGCAAAGCAGCATTCTCCTTGCTTCCACAGAGAATAGATGGAAAAGCACTATGTTTGCAATTAGCAGTGATCTGATTTTTGATTTTCTTTTAAGTCCTCTGCATATAGACTTTTCTTTTTGACCACATCTTTCTGTAGGTTGTCATCTGGGGTTTTTTTTGTTGTTGCTTTTGGTTTTTCTGTTAATTAAAAATTGCCCAAAAATACAGGGCTGTAAAACACATCAATGTATCAGTAATATATTTCTTTGTAATATGTTTCCTTTGCAAACTATCTCCTCTGTACTCCAGAATTTCTATCTCACCACCAAAATATTCACATCATTGAAACTTTAAACTTGGTAAGTTTTTTATCCTGGGCTAATACTTATTCATCTTGAGTATGACCTATTTTTTGCACATATGGTAATACCTTTTGAACGAAAATGCAAAAAAGAGCATATGAGAGATGGAAATAAGAGACAACAAAAGAGGAGTATAGACTTTCTCAGATACTTAGGGAGAAATTCAAGCACAGAGCCCAGCTGGAACTAAACCTAGCAAGGGACATTAGAGATAAGAAAAAAAGGTTACTGCAGTTAAATTAATTGCAAAAAGAACTCCAGGGAAAAGGTGGATTTGCTGATGAGGTTGGGGAACTAACAAGTGAGAGATGCCATGGAGAAGGCTAAAGAACTGACTGCCTTTATGTCTTGATCTTCATAGACATCGCCTGCTTTCAGACCTGTGTGTGTAACATCATAGTTTGAGAAGGAGTGAGACAGCTAACAGCTGGAATCAACACCTTAGAAGCACCTAGAGAAACTGCATATATTTAAATTCATCAGCTTGAGCAGCATGAACATTTCATGCGCTGTTTCAGCTTGAAAGTGCTGAAAGAGTTGGTGGATTGCAATTGTAAGCTGCCTGTGTCTTCAGTGAAAAAGAGTGACAAACAGAGGAGGGATTCGTGACTGGGAAAAAACTTCATGTTATTCCCATCATTAAGACATACCAGAAGGAAAACTTAGATAACTATGAGTTGGCTAATCTCTTCATGGAAGAGAGAATGTCTCTTTGGAATATATTTCCAGGCATGTGCAGGGCAAGTGAGTAATCAGGAATAGTCAGCATAGATTTATGTTGCGGAGAGGGAAGCCAGACTGACAACCAATGTGATTGATAAGCAAGCTTCATTTATTGATACACTCAATAGCTCTTATATACTTTTCACACAAGCATAGTAAAGGCGTTTTCTCTAGCAGGCATCTTATTGGTTAATACTACAACGGCTATACTTAGTTGTTTATAGTTACAGCTGTATCTAAGTTTTTTCGCTTCAAGGTTTAAGGCCCTCGTTTCTCACTAGTTCACTGTAGCCAAGGCTCACTCCCACAGGCACCTGTCTTGGCTTTATCTGCTAAGACATTCCACAGCAGGGATTTTACAGCGAGGCACACTAAATTTTCTCACCAATCGTTTGCTCAAGTGACCCATGACCCCACTCTATTAACCATTCCCCAACAGATTTACCTGTGGCAAGCTATGCTGGATGAATTGATGGTTTTTTACACAGACTGGTTATATGAATAAAGCAGAGGACCAAAAGTCCTATACCTTGACCTCTCCTGGTCTTTTGACAGTGTCCCACAGTATCAACATTTGTCAGATGAGAAAATGTGGGCTGGAATAATTGGACATGGACTTGTTGGGGCAAGTCCAGAGGAGGGCAATAATCAAGGGGTTGGACCACCTGTCCTATGAGGACAAGCTGGGAGTGTTGGGGTTGCTCAGCCTGGACAAGCAATGGCTCTGAGGAGAACTTTTAGCAGCCTTCCAGAACCTGAGGAGGGCTTATAAGAAAGCTTTTTGATGGTTTTTTATTGTTTTAAATAAGCACAAAATTAAATTTAATGGGCACAGGGTGAAAACAATGACTAACATTGCCAAAATAAAAATTCTTTGAAATATGTCACAGAATTCTATCTCAGTGAATTAAGGCTTTCATCCTGAATGTTGCTTACATGCCAGAAATATCTAGTAGAAAAAAAATGAAATAAAATCTTTTTTTTGCTAGACAGTGTGTTTCTGATCCATCATTTGATGAACTTGCCATGTTGACAGACCCAACCTCTGCCAAAAGCCTAAATATATTTTCATTTGAAGTTTCTTTCTGAGTAAGTGTAACTTAAAAGTAAAGGTAGAACATATATGTTATCTAGACTGGGGAAGCATAATAGGTATTTTTTGCATTACTTCTTTCATTATTTATCTTATACCTTTGTCCTCTGCCTGCAGTCTGCATTCTGAATTGTGGACCACAGCAAACACCCCTCACTTCATTAGGGAAAATACTAAAAAAATGTTAACCTTTCTTCAAGGCTCTGATAAAATCTTAGCATAAAACACCCACTATTCTTATATGGAAAAGCACTATCCCTGAAAACTTTTTTTTAAAAAATGAAATCTGAGATGTGCTTTCATTTTCATTTTATTTTGCCATCACAATCATTACATTAGCATCTTTTTACTTGCCAACTCTAAGGTCATTAATGGCAAAGTATAAGGTCATATGGTATGTCTAATGGCATAAAGTCACACATTAATCTTCCTAATTAATTTACATAGCAATTGAATAAAGGCTTGTGTACCTGACGTCTAAACCTGAATGTACAATTAGCAGTCTGAAGCTGTGAATTATATTGTTCTATTGAAAAGGACATAAATAAAACTGTCAATAATGTACAATTATGTGACTTTAATTGGATTGTCATTTGAAAATAAATGTAATTATATTTCATTTTTTATAAAGGTGTAATTTCTTACATAAAGTTCCAAGATGTCATATTCATAAAAATCCATCTTTCAGAAGAAACAAGATTACACTACTAAGGAAGAATTCATTACAGATTAGAAACAAATCTGAAGGATTCTGATTAAATTTGCCATTCATTTTAAATTCCATCTCTTTAAACTGCATTATTTTTTGGAAAAGAGCACACCAACTATTTTGAACTATTGTGGGATCAAATAGCTGAAATAAATAATGTCCTTAAACTGAGTCAGTTGTCTATTCTCCTTCACCAACCAAAATGTATGTAGCAGGCAAATGTGGGTAGAGGGAATTTCATTGTGGGGTTGATTTATACATGTTTCCTGTTTCATGCAGAGGGGAAGAAAAAAAGACTCATGCTCTTAAAGAAGATAATCAGTGAAACAAACCACAAGTACCATTAGCTCAGGAAATGGCAAAATCTGAAAAAACACGTGGACTAAGCACTCTGGAAAACACTTTGGCACTAAGATATTCCTGCTGTTTGTCCTCTCCTCCCTGTTGTGTTTATAGAAATAGCATTTTGTGCTATAGACAAGATAGCATCAAAAAACCCACTATGTTTGCTTTTTCCTCCTAGTGGAAAAAATCCATAACTCCGCAAATGTTGTAAAATGTTGGAGACAGAAAAGGAACATTGTATTCTGTTCAGTTTCTTTTGTCTTCTAAATGAAGGGAAAGCACAGAACAGTATCTGAGACAAACTGGTTGTGCGTTAAAACTGGTCATACAGCATAAAGGAGTCTCTGTAAGTTCTTGCTGAAGGGATGAGGGATCATGCCACACAAGGAGGAAACAACCACCACCAGCAGAGTTGAGAGTTGTTCTTAGAAAACTTCTTGAAAATATCATTAACACTCTTGTACAAAGGAAGCCAGAAAATAACTGTAAGTTGATTGCTATGCATGATCACAAGTCACAAGTTTCAGAAAGGCAGAGACACTAGTTTCTATGTGATCCATATATACTAATTAGGTATAACATTGGACTCCATGATCTGAAAAGTCTCTCCCAATCTAAATGATTCTACATAAATCTCTGATTGTGTCTTAAATGATGATGACAATGTTTTGGTATTTAATGTTTTTACCAGTAGAGTTATTTGACTGTTGCCAATAAGAGTCTCGTTACTAATTGTAATCTTTCACCATTTAAAGAACAAAAAAAAAATGAAGGCAAAGGGGAAAAAAGGCAAATATTTCTTTCTCATGTGCATCAGTGAAGTAAAATTACTGTGGAAATGCAAAATGAAGTGAATATTATGGCTATATAACATTTTTTAGGTGACTCTCTGTACTATGTACACCCTTGAATTAATGTTTATAAAAGCATGGTTGCAGGTGTAAATGTGTTGGTGCATGCCAGACCAGGGTAAGTGTGTGAGAGGGAGGGAGCAGCGAGCATAAATCATTATGACTGGTTGGAAACTCTTCCATCGCTGCTGTGCACAGATAGAACAGGTAGATGGAACAGGTAGAGGGTTGGAAGTAAAGCGGTAAGGTAGAGCCTGGGAGAGGAGGGAGAAAAGATGTTTTAATATATGCCTTTTCACTACCCAAATCTATATAAATTGGAAATAAATTAAATTTATTTAACCAAAGTCAAGTCTGTTTGATCCACTATCATAGTTGGTAAGCAATCTCACCATCTTTATTTTAACCCAAGATATTTCTCAACCTATTTTCTCCCACTCTGCACCTAAGGATGGGGAGTGAGTGAGCCCATCGATGGGATTTTTTCTGTTTGGCAATGCCAACCCACCACAGAACAATAAAGGAATTTTGGTCCATTCCTTTCCCAAAGTTTTGAGAACTGTATCGTAAACAAGTACTTAGAACTTCCTAGAACATAGTTTTAATAACATGACATTTTTAAAAAACTCAAAAAGAAACTTAACAAATTGATGAACAGTAGGATTAAGTATTTCATGCTTGCCTATCATTCTTTTTTCAGAACAGATCCCTGACTAAAACCCTAGGATTCTCTTAAATGGGATCAAAGACAAAATTACTCTGAAGTAAATAGCTGTTTGGTGAACTTGAGAGCCTACAAAGTGAATTGAACTAGAATTTTGCCTATTACTTTTTTTAGTTGGAGTCAATAGATATGAAGAATTTATCAGCACTCAATGCTCCACTTCTAGGCCTTCAATGTAGCACTTGCTTCACTTCACCTCCTGAATATAATTCAAAAGGAAGAATCAAAAAATAAAGAAGAAACCATCAGCTTCTAATTAGTCACTTAAAATAACAAACTCCTGAGAAGGAACAGTATTCCTTTGAAAAAATGATAGTAGGAGTCTGACAATCTGTTCTGCATATCTTCACTGACATAGGACTCATCAGCAAACCACTTGATTTCAGGTTGCTACTCTGTGATAGGCACCAATATTAAAATTGTTTTAATTCTTCATGTGCCTTATGGGTAATTTATTCTGCATTTTAAATTAGTGCAAGGCTTTCAAATCATTGAATAAACAACAGTAAAAGGAAAGCAAGTGTAATTTAAACTACCATGAACATCTGCCAGCTTCAGAAACAGTAATGACAAGGATATACATTTATACTGTAGGAGATTGATTTATACTATAGGAGATCTCTAATTTCATTTTCACCTTAAGTTTGTGTTTAATCTGTAATTTACCTCAATAAATTAAATTATACTTTTCTCCAAGTAACAAGTCTGATCTTAAACTCACTGGGAACAATCTTCATCCAAAATTGTGAGCTTATCTTTAAAATTGGACTGAAAAACTCAAATATCAGCAAGGAATGAGCAATCTCAATAACATGAATCAGCACGTGTCTTCTAACTGCAGAAAACAGTTTTCCAAATTTTCCTAATTCCAATATGATGCTTTTGCTTCGCTGCTTCTGCTGAAATGCACTTTCATCGGTTATGAAGCACTCTCCATTTGTTGGCCACACTTATATTTCTTTTCTTCACTGGCCACTTAATTCCTACTAAACACTTGCCTTTGGCCATATCCAATTTCTGGTCAACACCTGAAAAAAAGTCACAACCTCTTTAGAATTAAATAAAAAAATTATATGTAGTCTCCTGTGGCAACACTATAGACTGGTAATGAGGAAAGCTCACTGTGTCATAATAGCCTCCAATACGCTGTGGAGTTAAAGGTCAATAAAGTCAGGTTCTTCGTGAAAGGTTGGTATTTATAATTTTTCCATTACTCCAATGGATGACGACTGAAAAACAAATAGTGCCAAGGGATGTTATATTGTCATGCTTAACAAGATCAGGGAGAAAACATGGCCTTTATCCACTAGAATTCAAACTCACTGAAGAAGCGACATTACTACAAAATTATTTTTTTAATTTAACAGATAAATCCAAAAAATTCCACTGATTGTAAAACACTTCTTAATTTTAAATGATATATCTAGGTTTAAAATCCATTAAAGTAGTAACCATCTCGCTCAATACCCTGATGAACAACCGCAGACAAAATTAAAAACAGACAAAATAAGATTATTTGTCTTAGTGTTATAGATGGAAGGTGTCTGTAGACACACATTCTGTACAGCTCTTAAAGTAAGAAATTTGTTTTTATAACAGGAAAAAAAAGTCTCACATGCCTGTTTTGAGAGCTATAAGTCTCTGCTGAAAATACAACTGGACTTCACAGAAGTCTTTTCTTTGTTCTACATGCTTTTACTGTACTATATCTTGAAGTCTCATACTGCACAGTGAATTTTGAACAGTTACATCTTTCTTTGCATTTTTTAAATGATAATGTTCACTCAATAGCACAACACCAGAAGTACATAATTACAAAGGGTGAAAGAAGTTGCATTCAAATTACCCAGGAGTTTAAATGCTTGGCTCTGTATAATTACTTTCAAATTATTTCTGTCAAACATACGTTATAGTTGAGTTAGTCATTTGTATTTTAAAAAGAAAATTAAGAAAAATCAAGGAAGAACTTTTTCAGAATTTTTAATAAGCACAGTTTTTTCTTTAACAAAGGATGTCAGTTTTTTAAACTACTTATTACTTAGCCTACTAAGTTTTGTCGATATGCAGGAAAACGGATTAACACATTTAAGATTACAACTCTGATATTCAGTATGGAAAATATGATTGTCCAATATATATAGTATAAGCGTGCTTTTATGTGAAATATTTGCATATTTAAAGTTTTTTTCCTTTTTCTGAATTGGTGCCTCCTGCTGTTTTCACATCCATCAGTGAATGGGTTCTCTTGAACAATAATATTGTGATTAATACCACATTGTGTCTATGTAGTTGTTGTGTTCCTGTTGTTAGAACAGGAGACAAGAGAAAATAAAATAAACCTTCTGCCTTTTGCACTGCATTTGTTTTTGTGATTGCCAAGATCAACTGTTCTGTGAACTTCAAATCTATTTGGAAGGAAACAACTGCATATGGGGAAAGATGCGCAGCAGGGGGTCTGAAAGTGCCAGGATGGATTCTCTCCTTCTGATATACCAACCCTCAAAAAAATTACTTTGTCTCAATTTTACACTAAACCCAGATCTGTACATCAGCGAATTGAACCAAGAACAGAATGGACAGACTGATCAGAACACAAACAGCAAGATTAGATGATATGTTGTTGTATAAATTACTTATCCCAGAGTTGTGATGGAAACTCCATTATATATATACATGTAGATATAGATATAGATATATATAAACATAAATATAACCATTTAGAACATGCCACATAATTGTTTTCTACTTGCAAAGCATATTTTACAGAAAAATTAAAACCTTCAAGATTGTTGAAGTGTTAAATGTTTATTGGTCCATTTTCCATGTTGTTAACAACCTTCATCTGTAATCAAAGATTTTCTGAGACTTAAAATACAGTTCTCGATGCCAAGTCAGTTGATCGTGGCAGATGCAATTGAGAAGACTGATGAGATTCTTTAACAGTTGTAATGTCAGAGCATGGTAGATAGAAAGGCTTGTCTCTAATACTACTTTAAACATGCACTTCATATTGTAAGGAAATATTTCAGACTTTTTATTTATCTAAAGCTCCTTTTACCAAACCTCTCAAAATAGAGAGATCATCTCTAAAATCACCTGTAGTGGGGTGGAAAGTAGTTGAAACTGGCCTAACTTAAATCTTGCCATAGGTGAGAGACTCTGTTGGATTATATTGTGCTAGAACAGAAGAAAAAAAAGATCCTGGGTGCAGTACGTTAGATATTTTGAATGGGTTTGGACAGTACAGCTATTTCAACTGTGTGGTTGGCTGCACAGTGGGTCTGTGTCAGATGTCTGTGTGTGGCAGGCCACTGAATACACAGCTACTCTTCATGACGCCCTCACCTTTGGCCCTTAAAGTATCCTGATATGGATACCAGGAGGTATCTGTAAGAGGTGTAACATTTCTTATGTTCACAGTGAAATCCTTTTCCCCAGTTATGGAGATGTTGTAAATCTGAGGTTGCTGATCAAGCTGGAAATGGAGTGTGAAAAATTAAATCTTCTTTGATGTCATTAGAGTCTGTTTTTAAGATTAAATTACACAAATGCTAAGTCTGCCAGTGCTTTCCCTGGCATGTTCTCCTTACTTCATAAAAGTCTATTCCATACAACAGAACTGGCTAAGAAGAATCCAGATTTACTTAGAATGAAATGGTGTGCTGCCAAATACACATGAAAACGCTTACCATGTTTGATGCTGAGGGGCTAGACTACAGCAGTTAAACAAACCGACGGACTTAGATCTCAATATCTGTTATTTCCTTTGCTGATCCCTTGGAGATAATAGCTTTAGTTCAGCACATGGCAGTCACAGGAGTGGTGGGGAAAAATATCTTAGGCTGTGATATATATCAATAGCTCAGCTGATATAATCTTTAGTGTTTTTGATATAATACTTATTCACAGGAATGCTTTTTTTCTAAGAAGAAGCAGATAAAAGCAACTTTTTACAATGAAATTGTTGTATATTCCATCATGGAAAAAATTAACACAAAATCACAAGTTCCACAAAAAATGTTGCCTGATGCTATATGTTTCTCGATTAAATATTTCTAGGTTTATTCCACTAAGGACAGCTATTTTAGAACTGACAAGAATATTGTTTTGAACTGTTTCTCTGGAGAATTTTTCTATAATTAATTAAAATGAATGAATAAATTCTAAACCATAACATCATCAGGGACCTGTGTGGGTGCTGGAATTCATGAACTTGGTATTCTCTGAAGGAATGAAAAGTAGAGAAATAAAAGTAGAGGAATAAAAGTAGAGAAATTAAATATTTCCTAAGTATAGAACAACTTTTTGATTCTGAGTAGAAACCAATTTGATTTGAACACATCACATTAAAATTACTGTGAAGCAAATATGAACTCATAAGTTTATAAAAATATAAAAATAATTTCATATTAGAAATAATTTTATTTTTTACTGCAAAATTCCTAAATACCTGTCAGCTTGCACTGTTCAGAATGTGTTTTCAAGAAATTGAAGTTACTGTTTATTAAGTTTAATTGGCACAAAATACTAAAATACATTTATCTCAATACTTCAGAACCACATGTTTTAGCAGTAATTTGGTTGTTAAGTTATAGTAGCACATCATTCCCAGGGAAAGGGAAACCAGCAGGAGATTGGAATTAACTGCAACAAAAATTATTTTTTTCAGCTTCAGTGGAACACTGTTTTGGATGACATGACTGTTTAGTGCTACCTGGTTTAAGCATGAAAGTTATAGTATAAATTCTGACACTTTTAAATGAAAAAAAGGCAGCACTGTAATTAAACCTTACAGTGGTGTGGTGAGGTGTGAAAAATATGAGTCTTTGTCAGCACCCAAGTTAAATTATTGTAAATCTGTAGTAGATGTATGTCAGAAATGAATTCAAAGTGCATCACAGAAGATTTTTCATTACTTCTAAAATGCATGACGCTGCAAGTTTTACTGCTGACTGCTGTATTCAGAAATTGGGCTGTGGATAACTAAACTGTTTCTAACTGAAAGTCTACAGCATGCATTATCCATATGAATACTATATGCCAGTAGTGCTGGAAAGAGAATAATTTGTTTCATTGTATCATTTCTTCCATTTTGCTGTACCTTCATCTTTATATTCTCAATCTCTATTAAATGAAAATATCGGACAAAAAGGTGACCAACAAATCGCAGTGTATTTGTAAAGATTAAGACTATAATATGAGCATTTTCAGCAATGAAAGAATTCAGAAAATAAAAGAACATAAAATTTTGAAAACAAAATCCTATTATGTTTGGAATTTTCTTTTCAAATATTTGTTGATGTATAACTAATTCTCATGACTCTCAAGTAGCATTCAGAAGTAGAGAAAAATCATTTGAATTTAGTAAAAAAAAAAAATCCTGTAATACTTCTTAGCCAAAATAATGATCTGGGGGAGATACCCAAATAGGTGATCTCCAGCTCAAAGTTTTGTATTTGATTCAGTAAATGAGTAATCTAAGAACGCATTGCTTAAGAACGCATTCCTTAGGGAACTATCAGAAGGGACTGTGCCCAGACTTGAATGTTTGGAATATTCAAGTGTGAACACTTCGTTGCAACTCATCAAATTATGTGCAATTTATTAACTGGATTAAAGGCAGAAATTGTTAACAGATTTTAACCTGTAAAGGAAAGGTAAGAACACAAAGATTATTATTGTTAGGCAGCTAACCAAATGTTTCTATCATAAGGACCAATAAATTACCATCTTGATGAACTGAAGTCACTGCAGTAAGTTTTCTTCCTGTATGTTTAACTGGTTGAAGCTCTGGTGAAGAACAGTCAGAATGATCAAGTTAGGGAAGAAAGAGCTCTTTGAAGACTTCCCATAATTCAGAATTATGCCTTATAGAACCTTTGACCTTACTATAAAACAAACACATGATTTGGGTTAGATTTGCCTAAAATTTACAAGTGAAGGAGGAGTAATTGTCATTTGTAACTACTCATTGTGACATTAGTCCCCTTCTATCCCTGTCTCTCCTCAGCCATGACAGAGAGCCATCAACCCTATCCCTTGAGTGGGAGACAGTGGGTGCACCTATTGAGTACAATTATTGAGACATTATACAATTGTTGAATACTATTGTTGAGACATAACACTAATTTGGTCAGACACACTGTGAGCTGTGTGAACTCTCTGTATTGTAAATGCAGTTTTACATATTTTTTTTCAGTGCACCTGAAGAATTATCTTCATATTTTCCTTATTGTATGCCTTTCCTTATGAAAATCTAAGAAAGAAAGAACTATTTGACAAATCTTGCAGTAGTAAAATTAAAGAGTTTGATTTCCTAAGATCTGTCACTGAATGCCCATGACATAGTCTCTGTGGGATCAAAGTGTCAGGAGTCAAATCCTTTCTTCTGAAACTGTACAAGGTCTTTTTTTCTAATACTATGAATGCTAATAGGATCTAAAATACTTGTCTAAATAAGCTTTCATGAAAGGAGTCTGTTGAGAAGCAGAAAAGGTTACTAGAGGTAAAGGATACTTTGGAAATGAACATAATGTTCTTTTTTATGGCTCTTCTGTCATTTCTAATGTTTTTCCAGTCTTCTAGAAATAATGAATAGTTTCCATAAGGGACATGTACAAATCTTTTGAGATATGTCAGAGTCACTTACACAAGCATCAAGCTGATGATTTTGTTGGAGGTGGCAACTGATTGGAAACTTTGGTCACTATTTGCAAAGATCTCTTTGTGTGATTCTGTTCATTCTAATTAGATGAACCTGTACCAGCATCAGTGTGACAAAGTGAAAAGTAATAAGTGGCCTCTTCTATGAAAAAGTCTCTTTTTCTTAAATAAGTATACGTCCTTCACAAATCAAAAGATCGTTTACCCATATTTCACTTCATATAAAAATGTTTCCCTTTTTTTTTTTTCCTGGCAGCTCAGAGTATTACAAAAAGTTTCTTTTTGGGTTTTTTATTGTCTTTTTTCAAGCAACATACCAAAGAGTGAGAAAAGCATATGCAGGTCCGGTGAAGCTGAAACAGAATGTTTTATAAATCTTTCCCCATTTGAGGAATTATCTACACTTATAGTAGCTTTGTTTGTTGTCTTCTCTGTCCAGACAAGTTAAAACATTTTTACAAATGTAAAGGGGAAAAAAATGGGTAACAGATATAACTGGGAACTATGAACTATAAAATTTTTGATATGAAAGCTTTTCCAATTTCATATTCAGAAAAGTCCAGCATACAATAGTGATAAGCCTATACTTGAAGAATACAAGTTGTGTACAACACTGACTATATATATATAAATAAAATCATTGCCAGAATGTTTAATAAAGTTTTCCTTCCTGCAGCTGTCAAGTTAAACCATAAAATTTGAAAAGATTATGCTTAAAATCCATTGTCCACAATTTTCCATGGTGGAATGTTTTCTGAGAAATTGGTTTTCATCAGCAGAAATTACAAGAATAATTTAAATGTTCCTGGTTGCATTAGGAGTGCATTAAGAGTGAAAAAAATGATCAGACTTATGAACAGACTACAAACAGTACTTAGGAGAACACCGGAATCCAAATATTCTGGTGTTCTACTCTACTTAGTTTAGTAGAACTGTTATGAGGTTCTTATGAAAAGTTAATATTAAGGTTAGAATTTATTGCATTGGGTTTCTGTAGCCAGATTTTGGACCCACCCCCGGCCAAGACCAGACCAACCAGGAATGAGAGTAATGTCTCTGTGATAACATATATAAGAAGGAAAAAAAAGCTATTGTGCAGATGAAATTGCAGCCAGAGAAGAGCAAAGTGAGAACATATGAATAACTCTGCAGACACCTGGGTCAGTGCAGAAGGAGGGGGAAGAGAGGCTCCGGGTATGGAGCTGAGGTTCCCCTGCAGTCCATGGTGCAGACCATGGTGGAGCAGCTGTGCCGCTGCAGCCCACGAAGGATAGTGGGAGTGCAGAGATCCACCTGCGGCCAGTGGAGGAGCCCATGCCAGGTGGGTTCCCGAAGGAGGCTGTGATCCTGTGGGAAGCCCATGCTTGAACAGGTTTTCCTGGTACTACCTGTGGCCCTGTGGGGGACCCATGCTGGAGCAGCCTGTGCCTCAAGGACTGCACCTCATGGAAAAATGAACCAGGTTGCAGCAGTTGGTGAAGAACTCTTGCCCATGGGTTGGATTTACACTGGAAAAGTTTGTGAAGGACTGTCTCCAGTGGGAAAGACTCCACACTGGAGTAGGGGAAGGACTCCTCTCTCTGAGTAGTAATTGCTCTTTGCAATATCTACTTTTTATTGGGACAACCTCATGTAATACCAAAGAGCCACACCTAAAGTGATATCTGTGAGGAGGTCCACAAGAAACTGGAAGTGAACACAGTCAGGACAGCTGACCCAAACCAGCCAAAGGGATATTGCATACCATAGGATGTCATATTCAGGATATAATCTGGGGAGAGTTGGCCAGGAGGGGCCAATCACTGCTCAGGCACTGGCTGGGCATCTGTCAGTGGGTGGTGAGCAATGATACTGTGCATCACTTTTTTCTTTTGGGTTTTAACCATCTCTCTTCTTTTAATTACTATTCTTTCACAATTCACTATTTTCCATCCTTTCTTGATTAAACATAGCCTGGTTTAGCACTGGAAATGGTGATAGGAATGGTTTTAACAGTGGCTTGGAACACAGTTTTCTATTCCAACTTCTTAACTCTTCTGTTACATCCCAAACATTGTTTTCTAAGAGAAGTCATTTAGTTTTTCTGACTGATTTTTATTCCTGTCTTTTAAACACTAATAATTCATACAATCACACAAGGTAACCTTTGTCCACTAAAGGTGTTACCTACATTTTATAAACCTAAACCTAATTGTCAGTGCATCATTAGCCATTTATTTTGTTTAATGGTGCTGACTTCTAGTCTTCCCCAAATAAATATATAGAATGTTGATGTTGGTATTTATGATGACAATTTGATTGAATAAATCAAATAACATTTTTTCAGTTACATCAAAAGAAAAACAAAACAGAAAAAAACATAAACCAACAAGAAAAAAAAGACACTATGATTGGAGACAATCTACACTTGAGAAATTAATTTAATTTCTTTCAATCTGTTATATATAAGACATTGATATTTCTGCCTTAATAGGGATAGAAAGAAATGTTAGCACATGTAAAAATGAAGGAAGCCAGGAAAGTCTAAGTGCTAAATCCTTTAAAAATAGGTTTTTTTGAAGTGTCTCACTTTTTTCTCAACCTAATTAAGTGAGATGAATCATTTATCATCATTGATTGTATCAACAACACTTTCAAAATGATGGAATACCAGTACTAGAAGGCTAGGGGGACATGTATCTTCATCTCACCATTCTGATTGAATATTAAAAAGTGGATAAAAGAATAGCAGAAATTAAGTTTAGATTCCCCAGGTCTATACTCTTATACAAGGGCAGTTAGAGCTTCTATTTTACTCTACAAGGTCACAGAACATTCTTCAACATAAAATGTGTGTTGTTGCAAAATACCTTTATAATTTAAACCCTTTGGGAAATTAAAAATGAGATGATAGTCGATTTAAAATGTTGATACCAGTATAACATTTTAAGTACTTAGAGAACAATGCTTAATGAGCATAACAGAAGAATACTGCATGAATTATCATCTTCTACATACTGTACTGCCAAATTCAGATATTATTCATATCAGTCTAGGAGTTCATTACAAACAGAAACCAAATTCTTCCAGTACCAGTTGAATTTGTGAGGATATTATTTTTTCTTGACCACCATAAAGTTTAATAATGATTTTCCCTTTTGTTGAGATCATTAAGGTAAACTCTGTGATCACTGTACCCGTCAGTACTGACTTCACCATCTCCATTAAAACAGATAAGAAAATTTGCAAATAATGTTAGAATATCTCTCGAAGATCATGTGTGCACGGCAGTTTTAAAAGCCACATACGCATTTTCTTGCACACCATTTCAATATGAATCTGTAAAAAACCCATCAAGTCTTGGAAAACAAGCTCCAGGCCAGTTAATATTATATAGTCTGCACAAGATCTTTAGCTTAGGTGGTGTTTCATATTTCAGGAAATTCCAGCTCAAAAGTAAGCATTTATTGAAAAGGGCTGGTTGAGGGTTTTTTAGTTTTTTGTTAAAATGTAAAATTGTTCTAATTTTTAAGTAAGACTTGGTTGGAGCATAGTTTAGTTAAAAAATAGACCAAGAAAAACTGCAGTACTTTTTATTGTATTTGCTCTGTGTCACAGCTGCACACTGCTTTATGCCTCTGCAGGAAGCTTCATATAGAGGCAGTGCTTGAAAGGTTAATGGCATTTACTGCATTACTAATCTATTCTTTAAACCTCTGATTAGCATTGAAATTGATTCCCAGCTCCTAGTGGCTGAAACAACATTAATCTAGTCTCTGCTATTAAAAATGTTACACCTTTCCTATGTTACCAGGTGACAACACCTCATTAATTTGATAGCTTCCATTGTTCTGTCCTTTGTTGGAACACCTATAAATGTGAGCAATGACCGAAAATGTAATGTATTCATTCAGAAAGGAAAAATAAAGTAATTTATCATTAAGTGCATTTGAAATGTGAAGGACATGTACTTTTTGTAACTGTCAAACATGCAAAAAAACTTAATGCCTTGGATAAAGGCATTAAGTTGTGGTCAGACAGATACAATATTGTGATAGTTCTAGAACTTGCAAATGCAATCTACTGTGACACTGTTGGAAGGTGGATGGACAATGTCCAATTTTCAGCTACTACTGCCCATCTCCATATGACATTCAAACTGCAAAGAAACTGATAATTTTTTGTTTTATCCATCAGAACACAGATGCATGATTACAAATTGTGTACTGCAAGAAAACATTGTACATCAAAGAACATACACGCTTCAAAGCTACTTTCATCTTCCAAATACCAAGCCCAACCTTGCCATTACACTGTTGGATTACATTCACACAGAGTGGTATCTCTTGGGTACGTAAAGTCCTGTGGCCTAGCTGTTTTGCTCAGAATCCTACTTTCATTATTAAATTAAATGGATCATAAAGCCAGAATTTATTTAAGAGGATGCTTTTTTCCTGCCAATTCTGATTGGTATCAAAAGTTAAAAAATGTACATAACAATTTATGCACGAATCTACAGCCTTGTTTTTAAGCTGTAGCAAATAATTTATCCTTGATGGAGAGATAGGAGGTGATAACACACTATCTCTTTACGAATAATCACACCTGATTTAAGAATTTTCTGGCATAATCTTTTAATCATAAATTATCATAGAATGAGGAAGAAATAGAATTCGCACTACCATGAGAGAGATTCTGCTTTGGGTTTTTTTCACTCTAGTGAACCAGCTGAAAAAAAAAAAAAAAAAAAAGGACTGATGATGTTACTAAGAGTGCATTCTAAGTATTTAATTCAAGTGCTTTGCTAAGATAGATATGTGCCTACTTTAAAAATAAAATAAGAAAGTAATGGAATGTCTACTTTTTTTGTTGTTTTAGAATGTCTACTCTTTTTGTTGTTGTAGTTTTGTTGTTTTTTATTTCTGACAAGGAAGGCTAAAAAATTGTAAGATATAATGTATTGAAATCTCAAAATAATCAAAATTGTAAAAAAATAATAAAAGCACTCATAATACTTGTCTATATGTTATGAAATGCAGGTGAAATCTGTGCAAAAGACAGAAAGTGACCTGCAGTATTAACAGAGTTCTAGAAACCTCTAAGTAACTATGATATTTTTTAAACTAAGAGAAAAATATCACAGTCAAAAGTTGGATCGTTGTATTGAGAAAGAAAACCACTAAGAGTTTTAAAAGTAAGAGAGAGGCAGGACTAAGTGAAGTCTGTAATTTAAAATGTGACATAAGACAAATGTCATCAAAGGAGAAAGAAGAAAAATGCTCTTATGAATGACTATGCCAGAAACATCCTGTTCTTCTAAACAGAAACATACAAATGAAATGCAACTCAGTAGTTAAAGTCCCAAAAGAAAGAAGTACCAATATAGTTCTAATTTTGAAGGATGAGGAAAAACATCCCTGAAAGCATTTAGACTAGGTCACTACAAAGTGTGTGCTAATATATCATCTGCACTCTATAAAAAGATTTCCACAGATTAAGGTGAAAATATGTATGCACAAGGTGGAGAACACATAGAAACTGTGACAAACAGGGAAAGATCAATCTGACAGATTAATCTGTATCTAGCAGTATTATCTTTCTTTATAGACTAGATATTTTTCTTCTATTAAGAATTAAGGAGAATGAGAGAAAAGTATCAAATAACCTCTAAAAATTATCTAGCTATTTCTATCATTAAAGATTAAAAAAAAAGGAAAAGTACCACAACATAGTCAGAGAACCAGCCTATGTGTAGCATTGTCATTTTTTATTGACTGAACAGGAAAACAAAAATTTCAGAAGGAAAAAACCTGCTTTGAAAAATGTGTGTTAATATAGAAAATTGTCCTGGTGAGGAATGTGTAATTAGTCATACAGGGCTACATTACCCATCTGTCTAGTCCATTTATTTTTCTCCATCAAGAGCCTGTGCCAGCTTTATTAGCAGAGCATATGAAAAATACCCTGGAAAATGCTTATAAAACATCCCACCTAAAGAAGGTTTCCATTCATTTAAAGGTCACTAATATTTAGAACTACCAAAATTAATACTAATACCAGGACACTATGCATTTTTAAATGCTCTGGATTATTTCTATATGTGCATACATTATTACTGATTCTTTTGTGAAGTCAAATTTCAAATGAAAATTAAATGAAAAATGCTTTGTGTTTTGGTTTTGGTTTTTTTTTTTTTTTCCCATGTGCAAGTTTCGGTGATTAATCAACTAATTATGTATTGTTTTCTTTTGCCAGCTGTGTTTCAAATTAGTTGATCTCCTCTTCCTCTTTTCTACTGGAGATAAAAATTTCAAATCTACCTCTTGACAGAACTGTAATTTACTGTGTACCTTTCAGAATAATTCCTAATGTTTTTAGTCCTTTTATTGGATTTTGGTTTGGGATTTTAGGTTTTCTTTTCTACCAAATGACTTTGTGTATTCATTGACATTCTTCAGTTATTCCATTTCCAAAAAACTTTTTGTGTGAAAACATGCTGGGGAAAAAAAAAATTGAAAATTCCATGGCCAAAGCATACTAAGTCACATTCCTCAATTGCATACATATAAATTCTGATTCTACTGGTGAATACTGGACTCCACTCCTATCAAATACTTCCATTTAAAAAAAAAAATGAAATTATATAGAAATCAAAATGAGGAAAAGTTCAATGACAAAAAATTAAAACTGCACATTAAAACTTCTGCCAATTAAAGACAAGAGAACTCTAAGCTTACCCAAAACTATTGCTTTTGTCAGAGAACAGAAAACTCAAATTCTTGAGATTGGAGAGATTAACAATGTGTAAGGTGATAGAAAAGAATATGGTACAAATATACTGCTTTAAAAATAAGTTTCAATCACATCAAATTAATGTTAAATCCAGAGAAATATTCTGGAGCTACAAAATAAAAAAATAAAGGCAATTTCTTAGCCATTTAAATTTCTAAGTTTTGATATAAGATTTTTGAGATACCTCTGGCAAATATTGTGTACTGTTTTTCCCCATCTTTCCATTTCTATGAAAGAAAAACATGTAGCAGTCAGGCGAAGAGATAAAATTTCTTAGCAGATGGTGGCTAAGATGTCAGATAAAGTAATGACCTGTTTCTAAAAAGCTGAGGAAGAGGTGATATCTCAGAGGGATGCTGCTAAGAGAATTAAAATTAGGCAGATGGTTTCCATTCTCACCCATAGCTGAGGTGTTACAGATGTATTATGTCATCACAAATTTATAGCTGAAACAGTAGTTAGTCACTGTTTCTACTCTTTTTTAATGATTCTGTGAAGAGTAGAATAAAATAAATTCAGTGCTGCTGGCCATGTTATTTTTGCTCTCAGTATCTGATTCTAGAAGTATCAGATATTGTTGCTTTTTAATCTTCATATTTACAGCAAGTATTAGCATTTACCCAGATTTGTTAGAATCA
The DNA here is from genome assembly GCA_013396755.1 of Sclerurus mexicanus. Lineage (NCBI taxonomy): Eukaryota > Metazoa > Chordata > Aves > Passeriformes > Furnariidae > Sclerurus > Sclerurus mexicanus. The sequence continues at coordinate 419,214 of VWZF01003276.1, forward strand.
TAGGATATGCTGAGTTGGAAAGGACCCATCGGGATCATCAAGTCCAAACCCTGGGGCTGCACAGGATATCCCAAGAATCACACCATGTGCCTGAAAGTGTTTCTGAAATTATGGCAGGTCTGAACCATAAATTTCAATAATTTAATGGTTTATTTAAGGTATAAGTAACAATTCTTAGGAAAAAAAAACCCAAACATGTATCAGTGTGGCAGTGATGCAATACCTTTTTTTTTTTTTTCCCCTTTTTAACTTGCCCTTAGAACTTTATTTAAAACATTATTATTTCCCCAGTATGAAATCTCTGGAGTTGAGACAGCTCTGAAGAGAATCTGGATTAGTACACATTTGGAACAAGATAAAGGATATACTATGAAGTTTCTAGAGCTAGTCAAAAGGAGATGGGACACATTTTAATCTCTGAACTTGGTGATATTATGCCTTAAGTATAAACATAGATTACTTTTGTATACGTGGACAATTACATAGCTCACACCATTCTGTTTTGTTTTGCGTTTGTTTCTGTTTTTGGTGGGGTTTTGGTGGTTTTTTTGTTGGTTTGTTGTTTGTTTTTTGGTTGTTGATTGTTTTGTGGTTTTTTTTTAATTCAATTCCTTTCCATTTTACTGTTCTTTCTTTAACCAAATCACTGTAGAGATTTAAGTTCTCACAGATGGTCTAAGAAGCCTGAATACAATTCCCACCACACTGTGGGATTTAAAATTTAAAACAGAACTATTCCATATTAAAAAATAAATATAATAAAAATCAAAATACTTTACCCAGTTGGAAAGCAGATTGGCAAAAGAAGGCCTCGGGGTCCTGGTGGATACAATGCTGATCATGAGTCAGTTATGTGCCCTTGTGTCAAAGAAGGTTAATGATATTCTGTGCTGCATTCTTTAGGCAAAGGATTGCCAAGAGGTTAAGGGAAGAGATCCTTCTCTTCCACTCAGCACTCCTGAGCCATACCCAGAGTGCTGTGTCAGTTTCTGGGATCCTCAACACAAGAGAGACACAGATGTATTGGAGACAGTTCAACAAAGAGCCTCAGGGATGATGAACTGACTGGACCATCTCTTTTAATGAAGGAAGCCTGAGAGAGCTGGTACCATTTATCCTGGAGAAGGAAAGTCTCAGAGGGGATTTTATCAACGGATATAAATAAATAGGGAGGACATACAGAGGAAAAAAACCAGGCTCTTCTTGTCATTGGTGATGAGTAACAGGTCAAGAGGCAATGGCCACAAACATGAGGAGGTTTCCCTTTGACCATCAGGAGACACTTTACTGTGAGGATGAATAAGCACTGGCACAGGTTGCACAGAAAGATTGTGGATATTAAAAACAAACCAACCAAACAACCAAAACAAAACAGAACAAAAAACCCCCCGCAAATCTAGACACAGTCCTGGGCAACTGGCTCTAGCTAGCCCTGTTTGAGCAGTTGGATTGGACCAGATGACTTTTAGATATGTCTTCCTACCTCAGCCTTTCTGTGTTTCTGTGATATAGGGTGCTCAGATTTAGCACAGCTTGGTGGTTATGGTACTCTTGGGTGAGTTAAGTTTAATTGCATTCTGGCAGGAGGGGAAATTAAAGAAAGCTTCTCACATTATTATATAAAGTGGAGAGAAGCATCCCACAAGTTTGAAAGACATCTAATAGAGCAGTAACAGGGCCAGTCAATAGCATTCTGGAAAGACCACCAAGGTCACCCACTTCAGAACATCTGAAATTGTTAATAACATCCTAATTCCCATAAAAATAGATTTGAAATCATAGTCTGTATCCCTATTAACTGAACTACAGCGAGTATGTGCAGAAGCAGAATTTTCAGCACGCAGGGAGGCTCTGAAAAAAAGAAAAGGCACAAAGAGTCATGAAGGGTGTAGTTGTCTATATTAAAAATCCCAGTGTAGACAGACAAGTCTTTCCATAGACCTTGACATAAATATAGAAGAAAGGAATAAGCACTGAACATTGCACACTAGATGCTAAGTGTTCAGTCGTATAAGGAATGTTTTTATTTCTGTCATTAGAAAGGTTCAACAACATCTGGCACAAAGTTTGATGTTGCATAAAAGCAAGGTGGATAGCATCACCTGCTAAACGTTGATTGCCATAACAATAGAAAATACAAGGTAATTCTTAATCTTGTATTAACTAAATGCAATGTTAACACAAGTATAGCAATAAAAACTAGATTGTTTAACCACTTTATTGATCGACATAATAGTATTTGTGGAATATAAGAGGTGTAACTCCATGTTTTCTCTCAATAAAATAAATAACCTGACTGTTTACTGGACTGGGTCAGAGACTGTCAAACAGCCTGGCTGCTGAGAGAGAAGTAAAATAGATTTTCTACCTAAAGGCTGTTTCATTATGCCAGACAACACTTTGTATTGATCCTTCTCAATTTATTTCTAATTTTGTTGTCCCTGATTGAGCTGAGCTCTAAATCTTGTGATGGCTTACACGTTGTTAGGATGCAGCATTGTTATGTGAAGTGCAAGGTAGCAATGTTCTCATTTTAAGCTCTAATTTAGTCTGATTTGCAACAAATTAGGCTTTCTAAAGTAGCATTTTAGTACAGACAGACCATTTGTTTCAGATGCTTTCAACAGCACACAGAAACTTCTGCACTTAGAAGTCAGTGAATATTTTTTGTTAGTTTAGAAAGGTTCATGGCGATTTGAGTTTTGTTTTTCTTTTTAAATTGGCACTTCATATCTCAATTTATCACTTTTTATAATAATACAAAAACTATTTCACATAATTTCATAATTTTATTCTCACAGAAAACAAAGAAGAGTTATGTACCTTTTTTTTTTTTTTTTACTTTTCTTGATTTAAAATATACACTTCATTGTATTAAATTGATTTACCAGACTGCTTTTGGCTATTGCTTTTGTAGATGATAATTCTATTGCCTTAGAAGCAGTGATAATTCAAGATAAAAGCAGGAATAGAGAAGCAGGGTCCTCTTCAGTAGAGACAAACTAGCAAAAAATCAAACTGCCTGATAATTCTATGGAGTATTTCAAGAATATGTCCCAAAAAGAAATAATAGAATATATTAGTAATGCGAAGAGCTATGTTTTCCTTTTAATGTCATCAGATTGATACCCTTACTTGGAAAAAATATGTCCCTGATGTACTCATGCAATATATTTTGCTATAAATTTAAAAAAAGAATAAATTGTAAAAATGAAAAAAAAAAGTAAGCATTTCTTAATATGCTGTGAATTTTTAAAAGGAAGAAAAAAATAAAAGATAAGGAGGGAAGAAGATGCATGTAAAGTATATAATTTCCAATCTAATAAACCTCATTCTTTTCATTACACATGATACAGATGATCACTCTGGGACTCAAAGTCTGCTAGCTAGCATTTTATAAAGCTAGCTGGCTTTTTTGAACATTTCATCCAAACTGAGAGAAATGCATGCGTCTCAGAGGGGGAACAAAAACCAGCAGAAAACATCCTCAAAGATCTGTGTTAACAATTTTAAACAAATTTTACAGTGATATATTTAAATACATCTGCTTAAAGGTTTTTTCTTTAGGGAGATGTATTACAAAGAGAAAGGAAGTGAGTTTAGATTTTTTAGATCAGTTTTAACTAGTTTTTAAATGTAGAGTTTATATTTTCCTGCTTCTAACTTTATTTGCCAATCACAGTCTCAATATCTTCAATTAAATAAAGGTAATGCTGGAAAAATGTAGTCTCCTAGTAGATAAAGGTCTACAGACTTAACAGGTTTTCTGTTATCCATCTGTTGGCATAGTTTAATTTGGGATGATAAATAAATTGTTTCTGCAAAGAGAGGCCACATTATAAGATTTTTATCTAGTTTTATATACTATTATCCTCATACTGGTCAGAAATGTAATTTTTTTTTTTTTACAATTATAACTAACCAAATGGTAAAACTCTGAACTGTATATATGGGCTTTTTATGTAGCCCAGTTAGCTATGCTTACATGAAAAAGTCTTTGGGTATCATGTATGAAATTGGGTAAGGGATAGTTTACATTCCTAGCTGTCCCCATTTTATTACACCTTCCGCTGAAAGTTTAGAAAGGGAGCTAATTCAGTTCTGCACATCCATGTCCATCCATGCCCGTGGGATGTGGGGTGCCACAGCACAGAAAGGAGCTGTCTTATACAGCCTGAACCCAGTTTGTGTCAGGCTGCCTGTTAACACTGACTGCTTTTGAGGAACTGTTACCAAGGTTTGTCCAAGAAGCCACATCTCACAAGCTGGTAAGTATGCATCTGTGATCTGTGAGATGTAATAGGAATCAAAATGTCCCGTTTTGTCTTAATTTCTGCCCTTTGGAAAGGATTTCCATTCAATATTCAAAATCAGCAAATTTATACAAAATGACAGGCATGGATGTGCAGATAGACTGTTTGTGTCTTTTTAGCCATTGGGAGCACTTGCAAAATAGAGGCATGGTTCAAGTATTAGTGAGAAAGGGGGACATTTTTCATGACAGCACATTTGATGAAGTCATATTGACGTAATTACACACATTAAAAAATCTGGAGGTCAGTTACATTGGATTTAATTTACTCTGGAAAGAGGCAATTCACAGTATAGGAATCATTACCATGATATCAAAAATGTAATATGTAAAAAATTCTTTATTATTGTTTAACCTAATTGTTTAAAAGGAACAAACTTAGATCTGATAATCTAGCTATTACCATGACGGTAAAAAAAAGTACAGATTCTTTCATATATGGTCAGCTATAGTGAATGGAGAATTTTTTTCAAAAAAATCTTTACTCTGACCTTAATTAGAATCTATCTCTTAAATTAAAACAACAACAATAGTAATAATAATAAATTATTATTATTATTATAAACAGATAAAAATAATTCTAATGAAGGACTCTCAGGCTTAAATTTTGGCATCATGTTGTAGACTGAAATCCACTAAATCCTTCCTTTGAAGCCGGATATAATTTCAGGCATGAAATTTTCATCTGTACACAAAGCTGTCTCTATTAATACCTTAAAGATATATGTGACTCCTTTTTTAAATAATCTAAAAAAAATCCAGAATTTTATTGCTGAGAATATTTCTTTATTTTACCATAACTTTGAAGCCCATTCAGCTACACAGCATGATTCAAATACAATATATGCTGAAAAAAAGTTCTGGACTGTAGAGAGAGACAACAGGGAGACTAGGAGTGAATCTCACTCCATAGGGGAGGTTTGCCACTGTGGATAACAATCAGCATCACATAATCAAAAGCTTCTACAAAACAGTGGAAAGAATAATGTAAAAGAAACTAAACAATAATGAAAACTGTCAGCATTTCAAAATTTTGAGTGAACAGATGCTCTTGGGACCAAAGAGATTATCCTACAAATATGTTTTGGTTTGTTCTTAATGGAGGCATAGAATTTCATCTCTTCCCCAGAGCCAGTGAGATTAGCCCAAATGCAGCACAGCTCTTCAGCATATATTCTGCAACTTTTAGACTCAATTCAGTTTAAGCTGTCTTGAATAGCAAATTCAGCAATTTCATTCATTATAGCTTCCTAAAAGAAAAGAAATGTGATATCTAAGAGATGGCTGTTGGAGAAATAGCCTGGTCAGACTATGCATTGCAGGATGCCGCTTAAACAAAATGGTACCAGCAGACAAGAAACAGTTATGAAGAGATATATTCACTCTTCTTCTTGTCCCATTTTCTACACTTTCTGTCCTTCTCTTGTTTTCCTTTGCTATGCTTAACTCTGATTTGTATGTTCAATTTTCATATCTGTGTGTAACTAAGGAAAGGAAATCCATCTTTGCCATATTTTGAAAACAAAATGCCGTTTTGGCATATACAGATGAGAAGTGCTGGTGATAGTAAAATGTTTTGAAGGCATCACAAAATCTTTGAGACTAATGCCTTAGGACTTTATATATTTGCATATATATGTATATATTTTTATGTGGCTGTATAGCTTGTCATATTTAATGTAGCAACTAGCAGTTTCTACCTCTGTGCCACATTCCTGAATTTCTGTGTTAAGGGTAAGATAGCGACTAGAACATCTTGCTTGGGACTCGTGTACCAGGACTAGAATAACGATACATATTGTAGTCAAAACAAGATAGAAGACCCAGGGACCTTGGAGAAGCTCCAAAGAGGGAATGTGGTGTGGAGAGGATGATGGCGAAGAAGTAAAGGGTCTTGAGACCCTCAACTCAGTTCTAGGGAGGTGTGCCAAGAGGCAGACCTGAGCGAGGTTCTGAGGGTGGCACCAGGGTGGCACCAGGGTATTTGGGTTGGATGTGATCTTATGGTAATTAAGCAGTTATAAAATTAGTAAGCATGCCTATGCAGTGTGTGCATTTATATACTTTATGAACCTGAAAAGCTTTTCAGTAAAGAACTATTCTCTACCTCACTCAGGTAATGTTGCCTTGAAAGCTTTTTCCTTGATTTTAGGCAACAGGTGCAATTAGACTAGTACTGATCTCTTCTTATGGAATTCATGACTCATGACAACTATGAAGAGCTATGAACCTGTGACCAGACATATGTTCTATTAAAACTATTAACTATGAGATACTGCATTCTATCCCCTGTTTTCAGGCTACTCTGCAGCTATTAACGCAGAGTAAGGTTACCTTGGGAAAGGTGAGCTGTGTTAGTTGACTCCCATCTTTGGATCCTGTGAAAGAGTACAACCCATTTCACACATGGACAGAAGTTTGCACTATAGTGATGTTAATAGGAATTTTGCCATGAGTGTTAGTGGGCCAAGTTTTCACTCTGGTACACTTTGCTCCAGTACACACCACAAGGTACACTTCCAGCATAAATGTTTCCACTTTCTGCTTGTGAAATGATCTTCCTACATTTGATTTCTTCCCAGGTTCATAAAGTGATATATTAAATATTCACCTTTTCATTTCCTTTTCCTTCTTAACTTCATTCTTCCATGCAAATATATATAATACACAAATAGATAAAGTCTCTAGCTCTTTTCTTCCTTTTTCTAAAATGTATGATTCTGACCCTTGCTACCATGTACATTATTGCAAATAGCTAAACCTTTTTTTGTTGTTGTTGTTGTTTGTTTGTTTTTTCTTCAATTTTCCACTCATTCCACTGAAAACAACCAGGATTTTTAAACTGTGTTTAGAATACAGTACAACAAAGTTTTCCAAAGCCCTCTGCTTACTGGTGTATAAATGCCAATGAAATCAATCACAGAACTGTGCCAGTGTAACTCTGAAGCAGATTATGAGTAATTAAACTCTATTCCTGAGTGGAACTGATGCGTATAAGTGGCATTGATTATTCTTTTGTTGTGTTTTGGGTTTTTTTCCAATTAAGTTTTGGGTTTTTTTCCTAAGGAATTCATTTGAGAAAATTCAGACACTTTTAAAAATTTCAGACATGAAAGACAAATATCAGCTTCTTCTTCCCATGCATTATCTGGAATGTACTGTCTCCTAATCTTCTCTGATCAGAGTGAAAATGGAAAGAAATTGTCAAAATCTTCCATCTCAGTAGAGAAATTAAAATGTAGAGGTGATTTAGGATCTATGATTATGAGACTGTTCAGCTTTTAAATCTGTGAAAAAAGAGAATCACAAAATTAAAGTTTAAAATTTACACTGGAAAAATTTACTCAGGTTAGTAATATTGTGCCATCTTTTAAAGAGTGAAGCTAACTATAGAACTGGAATAATTCACCAAGGAATGCAATGAATTCTCTGTTACTGCAAGTCCTTGGAGAAATCAAACATCATTTGAAAGCACAGTAATTTTTTGCAGACAATACAACCTTAAATAATTTTTTCTTCAACTGGAATTCCTTGTCACATTACACAATAAGTTAAATCAAATTATTGTAAAAGTTCTGCTTTATTTCTAAATCTGGAAAAGATGCCACAAATAAAATTATTCTACCAATAAACTCCTACATTCCTTAAGAATTTACATTCCAGTAAATTTAGTACATGCCGTATAAGAAGAGTAGTTATGCACAAAACCCAGATATACTTGAACAATAATCTTTTCAGGGATACTAATAGCAGAATCTTAAGAACACATTCTTTGATTAAATATGCACCGATTTTGTACCTTTAATTGTATAACAAGTTATAGTATTTGGTATTCTCATTCTTCATTGTCTTTTAACTTACTTGTTAAAGAAAAAAGTCCTGCTGCTCTGTAGGACAGTGATTCTTCATGGAACAAAACTAATGGAACACAGACAAAATTCACTTCAGCTGCATTAAATGTTACTCTTTTGATTATCTATGAATCTTAAATTCATTTGTTCTTGCACATAGTTTTTAGCTAAGGATTTATTGGAAAATTTGAAAGAAGCTTTAATTCATGATCATGAAGGGATTTTAAAAATAAAATAGAAAAAAAAATTAAATATGCAATTTTGAAATGGCTTGTCTGTGTGAAAGGGAATATCCTGAAATAAATTTCACTGGTCACTTCTACCTCCATGTACACCTCATTGAAAAATTGAGAAGTAAAAAATTAATTAGTCAAAAAGAACTAAAGTTATTGAATTTAATGAGTTCTGTGACCTGTATTCATATACCTTTACCATGACACTTTTGTCCAGAGTAAAAAAGATGCATAAATTTGCTGCATTCCTCCAAGTACAAATAGAAGGTGATGTAAGAACACAGGATAATTAAAAAGCACAGAGCCAAGGAGAGAAGGGAGTTGCTTTCATGTTTTAGTAAATGAGTGCAGCCTTGCTATCAGTGATGAGACAATATTCTTGCTAGACAAAATTCAACTACTTTTGAACTCAATGTCTTACTCATATTTCTGAGATAAAATATCAATTTTATTAAAATGAAATATTTCTAGTGAATTTTTGTACCCCATTTTTATACTGTCTTGTTGGTGTTTGTTTCATAATTATTTGGTTTTTTCTATAAAGATATTTCCATGCCCTATATTGGTAACATACTCAGTAATATGACTAGAATGTGGCCTGAACTATAAATAAGGTGAACGCCTGTAAAGATTTTTAAACGACTGTAGCTAAACTAGGCATGTAGGAGGTATTAGAGATTGCATAACCTTTCATAGTCAACAGGGATAAAATCCAACTCCAGTGTCAAACTTTGTATATGTGTGTTTCATTTTAAGGGTACTTACATAATACTACTCTTTTTTCTTCTACTACTTCTTAAGTAAAAGAGGAAAACCTACTCTTGACAAGAATTAAGGGACTATTTCTAAGAAATACTGAAATTCTGCATTATGTACTAAACCCATTGCACTTCTAAAATCTATAAATATAGTCATTGCTACCTCATAGCTTTTCTTCTTCTGTAAATGTAAATTTTGTATCTTGTTCAAGTATGTATGGAAGCTGCTGCTAAAGTATGACATTTGAGAAAATGTCCACTTACCGTTCTGTAAAGAGCCTAAAGTGGTTTTGTGCAGGGAGTACTATATTTTAGATTTTTCTTATAAAATCCCCAAACTATCTTTATCTTTCAGCTTATATATATGTGTGTATATATATCTGTATGTATATAAAGATAACCATATATGTGTATATATATGTATATAAAGATACACATATAAATATATTTATGCATTTGAAAATTTTGTTGGAAGTACTGTATATCACTCAGAAAATTTTACTTTTATTGAAAGTTTTCCTCCCTGTAGAGACACTGCAAAGCAAAAGAGAAGCATCATCCTCAGGGTCTGTTATCTATTTAAGGCTGCCCAATGTAGAAAACTTCCTGAGTAAGCATGGGAAAATATGCTGGTTTTAATCTCCCAGACACCTTTAAAGCTATTTAAAAGGATTATTATTTTATAACCTTCTTTCAATATTGATCTTATCATGTAATTATAGAAGATTCCCCAACCCTGTTTTCCTGGGATGGAATGGAACTGCTTCAGAATTATATATAAGTAGTTTAAAATTTGTTTCACTAAGGACTGAGTGTGCCAGAATAACCCATGAGTTCAGATTTTTTTCAATTCTAAGCTTTTCATGTCCTCCAGCCATAGTCAAAAAGAAAATCTTATTTATTTTCTGTAAAGTCCAGGGTCAATAAAATTGCTTTCCAACATAGTCATGGACACTGGATAAAAACAGGTGAAAGAATTTGAATGATTATATTTGTATTTAATTAACGTTTGCCAGCCTAGCTAATTCTCTGATGGCTAGTACATCGATAATGCCAGATCTCTGCTTCCAGAATGGGAAACTGACTCTAACTGAGGTGATTTTTCTGTCTTTCAAAGAAGGCTACAACTTACAGTTGAAATTCAGTCAAATCTGCATCTTCTTTCTGGAAATCTACCCTCCTGTCCTGATCTGACACCAAAAGTCATCATCTTCTGCCTGTTGCTGGATTGTAACATGTTAGAATAATATCCCACACAACCATGGGCCAGAGTGCACATTCTAGGTGAATAAGAAAAAGACATTCTATGGTACTGGTAATGACCAAAAAAATGGAGTGAGAATACTAACAGTAAAATATGTTTTGTTTTGTGACAATTCTTGTTTTCTAGGGCTTTGCTGGAAGACTAAAGAATGTCAGCCTGTCAAAGAGAAAAAGAGGAGGAAATAAATCTAAAGAATGCCTTCAAAATTTGGCCTCTTTGAGAGCACAGATATCAGTGTCCCAGGGCCATACAGACCATTTTATGGCTTCACTAATATTAGGCAGCATTCCCACAGCTTTTGAAAGCCCTCTGTGTATAACACACACAGATAAACACACAGAAGCAAGAATCTATTAAAAATAGCCATTATATTCTGATATCAAATAATGACATCTGTAACAAAAAAAAAATGGAATGCCTGATAAATAAATATTAAACAATATAACAACACAGTTCTACACAAATAAATGAGAGGGTTCTGAGCTGTTAATGTTGATATTTTCAAACTGGCAAAACATTATTTTATATTGTCATGAGCTCATCTAAAGTGGAAAAAACCCTAACAAAATAAATCACAAAGCTTTTTTGTTCAGAAATTAATTTGGTTTATTTATTTTTTACCAGAAAATCAAACTTTTTCTCATTTCTGTTCAGTGTTATGAAATGTTTTGCCAGAATAATTTTAAAGTATATCTATAGATAACTTTTACAATACAATTTATACTCTTCTGTTATCCTATATTAATAGAGAAGGTAGTGAATATACCATAATTGTAGTCATGAAAATGTCAGACTTCGTAGGTTTTGATTACTGTCATAGCAAAAGAAGAATTTTTTCCCTTTTCAAATGCTAATTTTCATTCACTTTGCAGCAGAATCAAATCTCACATACTTTATGGACAGAATAATTTTTTGCTTGCCTTTGACAGATAGTATAATAAATTGCTATAATAAATGTTCCATCATTCATGTATGTACTGTATGCTTACATGTCAAGCTGATTTTTAAGCCATGTAGTAAGTCAATGTACTGGTCTTATACTAGTGTACATCTTCTGTTGAACAAATTTCAAAAGACAATGTAGGCATTTCATTCTTCAGCGTAAATGATCAGACTTTTAAAACTCTCTGGGAAATACAGTGCCTCCAAAATGCTGATGGCATTTCAGTGATTTTCATCATTAAACATAAAAACTTAAGTACTTCAAGAGTGCTAAGTAAAAGCATTCAAGCTAGGAAATTAATTTGTGCAACTTAATACCTATGCATCTTTTGGGCATAAGTATTTAAACTGTGATTACACAATGTGTTCTTTACATTGACTTCTTATAAGTAGCTGAAATTACATAAAATCTCTTTAAACTTATTCTTCATCCCTTAATTATAACTGCAGTCATTCATGAAGAGGTGAAAATATCATATGTGAAACAAAATATGTAGCAAAGCTACCTGAAATGTCAATAAAAATATCTAAGTTTACTGACTAAGTGAGCTCATGATTATTGTTGAAGTTTCAGTTGCAAATTCACTAGAAGCAAGTAATATTAAAGCACAGAAAAGTTGGAGTGGAGGGGGAAGTAGCTTATTTATGCATATTTAAAAAAAAAAAGCTTTCTGCAAGTGCAAAATTTTTCAAAATCAGAACATGTTTCATAGCCTATATATTTTCTTTCTCCCTTCTTTAGATTTCTTAAGAGTGTGGGGAAAAAAACAGACATCAGACTCAAAGAAGACATTTGTGAAAATCAGCTTGCAACTGGTTCCTAGCTGAAGGAGGAACACGTTCTAAGAAAAGGACTACAATTCTTTATCATTACTCAGGAAATAGGCAGTTCGTTTGATTAGGGAGCCTATCAGGGGTCATTTTAATTTGTTCTGAACAACTCTTCATAAAACCAAATTACAGAAACTTTTCTGCTGTGCTGATGTGCAGAAGGAAGGTGTGAGTCAGTATAGTTCATTCTTAATCCCAAATTTGAGCAGGTGAGATACTGAAGACTCTGTAGGTAGATGTCTGTTGGAAATTTGAATTTTATAAACTGTTATTCTCAACTTAATGAAAAGATACTTTCTTACTTAGAAAGACCTACTTTTTTTTATTCTTACACTGATCTTTTTTTCATTGCAAAACTGCTATAATATCCCTGTATCCCCCTCTGCCTCATTTTCTGCTATTTGCTTTAAGCATATTGTAGAAGTTGCATGCACTTATTTTCCCACAGTATATTTTGCTTGTGATAGAATCTAGGAGCTTGAGAAATTAATTCTTAGGAAAGCTGTCTGTTTCATAGTAGAATGAAGAGCCCTTTTCAGCATATGCAAACACCTCAAAAGATGTCAAGTGTCAAGGTAATCCTTTATGCAGTCTCCAAATCTCATCCCTCTTGTATATTTATCTGTAGGTTAGGATTAATGAAAATGAGTTTCAACAGCAGGATTTGTCTGGCATAATTCATCAGGGAATTTTTTTGGCCAGTGATGAAAATGTGTGCATAAAAGCAAACTGGAACTGCCTATGAAGTGCTACCTTACTCCCAAGCCTTCAAAGAATGTTTTTCAAATATTGATCTTCCACTTCTGTGGCTATGCAGAAAACGTGATTTCAAATTAATATCTCAGAGTGTTTAAAATACAGAAGAGTAGATCCATTTTTTTTCCTTCCAGAAAGTTTTTAAAAAAGTAACAAAAATTATAGCATAGTGTTCATTTATATAAGGAAAACATCTGAAGACTGATAATATTTTTTTTCCTTGTGAATTATAGTGCAGCAATTGAATCCTACTCTATAGAGATAGGAACCAAGACACAGGCAATTCACTGTTAAATAACCAACTCTCAAACCTTACTCCTTTAAAATTTTCTTGTCTGACTAGCCCATTTAGTCTATGTTCATGAATAGTTTATATTATAAACTTGAAGAAGTTCTGCCCAGCTCTGGATATCAAGTTCACAAGTAGCAGAACTAATGAACCCTTGATTACTGTAGATCTAGTCTTCTATTAATAGTCTTCTCTGATTAACCGCTGCCTGAAGTTTTGGTAGAGAAGACTGTGACTGTATTATCTTAGTATGCAGTGGTGACCAATAAAAGCAAAACAAGTGTTTGTATTAACCTATGGTTTTCCCCCACAAATACAGTGTGCAGTTTTTGTCCTTTGGTTTCAAAAAGGCTAAAGTACCACTTGTAAAGGCCCAGACAGCATCAGTGCAAATGATGAGAGGTGTAAAAGGGCTTCTGACAATAGATGAGAAAGTAAAATTAGAAATCTTCACATTGACAAAGACAGAACAGCAGAAGTCTGTTCTACCTTAAATTAATTCTGTCATTCTAAAATGAGATAAAGAATAAATCTCAATGGAGGTAATAACTTCAGCATTTCTTCTTTTCCCAAGATGACCAGTTTTCCTGGAATCTGTAGAGACTTCAAAGCTTTGAAGTATCTGTATTTCACTACTACTTATTTTCCAACATCAGTGACATTTGGGTTGAAATTTGTGTGAATGGAGTTGACACAGCTCATAGATGGACAGAGGTATGGAAGTATTAAAGCAGGACAATAAAAGGTTTTTAAACTTTAACTGCAATGTACCCTTGAAATGATAAAAATGCTGAAAATTTGTTGTCACCGTTATGAGCCTTTGGAGGGAAAAGCTGTTTAGAAACTGACAAATTCCATGTCTGGAACAGCACTGTGGATTATCATGTATGAGTAAATATTTTAAAATTCTCTGCATGCATTTCTTTTCTTACATTTTTAAAAGTCAGAAAATCAGTTTGTGTAAGAAGGATGAGAGAATTAGGTTAACTCCAAAATTATTTCCTGCTGTTTAGATTAACTTAATTCTTTTCAGACAGCACACTTTAGATGCTGATTTGCTTGTCTGGCTAAGAAAGAATGTGAGTTCAATGACTTAAAGAAACCAGCTAGGTAAATATAGTTTTAATCTCACCTCAACAACAAACACTCTATTCTCAGGCTTCTTTATATAAAATCTCTTGATTCCAGTAGTTTTCCCTTGAGGCAACGTGGCCAGGTCTCTCTCTTGGAAACTTTTATTTTCTACAAAAACTGAAGTCATCTATTTTTCTTTCCAAAATATTTGCATTCCTATTTTTTTCACATTTTTCTGTTATCTGAGGTTTTCCATGTCCATTGTACTCAACCTATTTAAGCTTCTTGTTTCATCATGTGGTGTTAGTGAACCTACTACTCTGTGTTAATCTGTGAGGACTTGGGAGCGTTGGGAGGTGCTGTCAAGTTATTTTTCTCCTTTTGAATTAATCATATTCTCTAAAGCTCTAATAAAACCTTCAGGTATCTCATCTCTCTCTTTGCCTCTAATTGAGAGCTATAACCACCTACTATTGCTACTTGACTGTTGTAAAAATACACAAGAAAAGAAATGTGAAGTTTGTTCTTCAAGCACCCTGGAATTTTAAAAATATTTTCTACAGGAAAAAATATTTTATTATTTATTTTTTTAAAATATCTATATCTCTCTTTTGATATCAATGCACACTATTAGTGAATAAATTATCAACAGAGGATTTTTTCTCTACATTAATGTAACTAGTAAAATCTCAAAAAATATTATTATTTTTATACTTAAGATTTAGAAGATAAATTTGGCACAAAGGAAATCTGGTTGAGACAACCTAAGTGAACTGCAGTTTAGTGTCAACTACTGAAGGTACAATTGTTGAAAACTTTCATTTATATTCATAATACATATGTGCTGTTAATGACTGGGATAAAGTTAATTTTCATCACAGTAGCTAGAATGGGGCTCTGGTATGGCTTTATGCTGGAAACAGTTTTGATAATTCAGGAGTGTTTTCATTAAAAGCCAATCTGGCTCAGTCTGGCCACTGCTGTGAAATATAATAAAATGTGCTTTTATAAATACATTAGCAACAACAGAAGGACTAAAGAAAATCTTCATCCTTTATTGGATGCAGGGGGGGAGCTGAGGAAAAGGCTGAGGTGCTTAATGCCTTCTTAACCTCAGTCCTTGAAAAATTATCATCCTCAGGGCTACCAGCCCCCTGAGCTGGTAGATGAGGATGGGGAGCAGCAGAACAGACTCCCTATAATCCAGGAAAAAGTAGTTAGTGACCTGCTAAGCCACTTAGACACTCACAAATCTAAAGGGTCAGATGGGATTCACATGAGGTTACTGAAGGAGGCAGATGAATAGCTCACCAAGCCACTCTCTGTCATTTATCATCAGTCCTGGTTAACCAGGGAGGTCCCAGATAACTGGAGGTTGGTCAATGTGATGTCCATCCACAAGAAGGTTCAGAAGGAAGATACAAGTCTGTCAGTCTGACTTTGGTGCCAGGGAAGGTTGTGAAACAGATTATCCTGAGTGAGACCACATGGCACATACAGGATAACCAGGGGACAGGTCCACCCAGCACTAGTTTAGGAAAGGCAGGCCCTGCTTGAACGACCTGATCCGCTCTTATGACCAGATGACCTGCCTAATGGACAAGGAAGAGGCTGTGGATGGAGTCTACCTGGACTCCAGTAAAGCTTTTGATACTGTTTACAACAGCATTCTCCATTCTCTTGGATGGGTGCAGTCTCTGCTGGGTGAAACCTGGACAGATGTCCAGGCCCAGAGGGTGGTAGTGAACAGTGCCGCATCCTTTTGGTGAATGGTCACAAGTGGGATTCACCAAGGCTCAGTGTTGGGCTCCTGATTAATATATTTATCAATGATCTGCCCCTCACACCACCCTACCAGTGAAAAGGCTGGTTGTGCACAGAATGCTGGGAGGATACACAGCCAGGACAGCTGACCCAAACTGACCAGTGTGATATTCAATATATTCAATATATTCATATGCCATATGGTATCATGCTCAGCATATAAAGTAGGGAGAAGAAGAAGGAAGAAGGGAAGTCATTTGAAATCATGGCATTTGTCTTCCCAAGTAACTGTTAAATGTGATGGACCCTGTTCTGCTGGACATAGCTTAACACCAACCTGCCCATGGGAAGAGGTGAAATAATTTCTTGTCTTGCTTTGCTTTTGTGTGCAGCTTTGGGTTTCCCTATTATACTGTCTTTATCTTACCCCACAAGTTTTCTAGCTTTTACCCTTCTGATTCTCTCCTCGATCCTGCTGGTGGGGTCATGGCTGAGTGGCAGCATGGGGCTTTATTGCTGGCTGGGGTTAAACCACAACATATAATCCGTCATTATGCTTACTTTTATCATTCATTAAATTACATTGACAATATTATGTGAAATTTTTTTACCCCATTGGTTGGGGCATTATACTGATGACTATAAGATAATTTTTGCTCTTTAATCAGGACTTATCAAAATCAAACAAATTTCAATTCTAAATAATGCACAGAAGCAAATCAGTTAGCAATGTGAGCATGAAAAGAGAGGAAGAGATCTTGCATCTAGTTGAAAGTTCATAACCATTTTTTCAAAATAAAACATAGTCTGATTATATTGTCTACTACTAGCATTAAATTTTACATAAAAATTACCCCCTAGAGGGAGAACAAAAACAGTAGTTCTTCCTATCCAGGGTTAAGTAATTAGTCAAATAACTCCCTCCTATGGGCATGCTAGGAACATGCATATATATATATATATATATAAACATATATAGGATTCATTCATCTTTCAGAACTTTGAATTCATATTCAGTGTGAAACAATACAAATTGGCTTGTACAGGCTTAACATTTTTGCATTTTCCCCCCTTTTTAAATACACCTCAAAGTAAAATAACCTTGACATCAAAACAGAAGTTAGACCAAAATATGGTGTTTATGTTTTCACAAGGAGTAGAGTTAAACAGAAAAAGCAATAATGTTATTTCACATGCTCTTTGGATTATTTAACACCCACAAAATAAAACCAAGTTGGAATAAAAAATAACTAAGAAAAAGCTATGTATTCCCTCTTTGCATGTTGCCACTCTTTGCTAGGACAAGCAATAGATTTTAAGTGCTAATACAATGAAAGGGAACATTTTTTCTTCATTGACTAATGGAAACAAGTATTGGATGGGACATTAAATGAAAGGCCTTACCAGATCCTTTGCTTTATCATTCATTGAAGAAACAGTTCTTTGTTATTCTCCTGATGCAAACTGCTGAGTGATGATTTAAATTAGTCTGGTTTAGAACCCTCAAAATGCAATTCAGCCTGCATTTAAGGAGTAATTAAATGGTTCCATTATTAAACTTATATAAACTTATATCTGGCTACTAACTATTGGGATTGTGTGAGCTCATTCAGACAAAGAATAACTAGCAAAATTTATTTTTCTCACCAAGTTTTCAAACCCAAATGAATACAATTTCCTCTAATGCAGATTTTTTTGTAACATAAATGTCAATAATTTGCACCTCAGTGAAACACCCAGTGAGCCATTCCACACACTGTGTATCTCAACAAAGCACATATTTTCCTCTTTGTTTGATTAAGAGATTCGTCAGCAAAGAGAGAAAGTCATGGCAGTGAAGAAAAATACTTGAAACATTGTTATAGTTCGGGCCCTGAACAGAGGATCAGATTCTGCAACCTTGATGCACCTGTGCTACCAGCTGCTTGTGCTCAAGGCCAGCCATGCTAATTGTGCAGCTGGGCCATCATGAATCAGATTGCTGCGAGAAATTACTGTGAGGAAGCTGAACAGGGGACTTTTGCCCTATGCCTTGGGTGTCAAGCACTTTCCCTTGGCCCTGACTGGAGCTGTATTGCAGACATGCCTGTTCTTATCCTTATACCTGACCTAGCCTATCTGAACGGACTTGACGTTGAACCTATGAACATCTGCTGTGACTGTGGTCTTGTCTGGCACATACTGGGCTGTGGCTGATCCTGACTGTCCCCACCAACTCTGCCTTTCCTCAGGTAGTAGGTGATTAATCAGATGCTTCATCATTGTATGTTCATTAAAAATAGAATCTCTGCCTAGAAGAAAACGAAACTAAATCACCAAACTAGTACTATTTTGCTAATGATGAATTGAGTTGGAGAAAATTTATGTCTCCAATCTATTTTCAGTTATGATATGACTCCAATGATATTCTGATAGTTGTGGACACAGACAAAGAAGATGTTTCTCAACCCTGTTCAAGTAGACATACCCCAAGGAAAAACGCATTCTATGGAGATGTACAACTCATTTGTCTACCTAACACAATATTTAAAAACAAACTCCTAAACCAATATAAAACTTGCCAATAGGGTTCACTTAGCCAGATTGTACTGCAAACAGCAGATTAGTTAACACAGGCCTAAGAACCTTCATAACTTAGGCAAAAAAAGATCAGTTAAAATTCAAAGTGAGTCGGTTCTGAGATTCACACAACTCTTTTATTTATTATTCCTTTCTGTGACTTCTCAAGATCTAAATTCCACTTTTTTGCCAGTATTGAAATGAGATGACTCAAAGAACAACATTAAACTGCTGCTTCCATAAGAAGAGATACCAAATCAGTCCAATCTCTTATGAAATTATTTAACACAGTGAGCAGAGTCCCAGATGAAAAACTACCTTTTTTTAAACTTTCAGTTGAAAGAGAACTTTTATTACTGATTTTTTTTTCATGATGGATTAGCCCTTGTCAGAAACTCTCTCATACTTACAAGACACTCTAACTGAATAAATAGATAAGACCAGTTGTTGATTGAACTCCTTAATTTGATTCTATCAAAACAGGACTTCCTAAATTAAATCAATAAACAATTAAGATCCTTTTCAGTGATGTACCCAACAAGAAATCTATACCAAAGTGCAACCATATGGAAATCAATCAGAGTTCCTCTTTTTTTTTTCCTTGATTATTATATCTTCCTGAATCTAGTTGTCATGTAGAATCAAATTTTAAACTGCTTATCAATTCCAAAACCCAGAATTATTATATTATTGGCTTTGCAGTTCTGTACTACTTTTTGTCAGGTAACATGAATTTTCTTTCATTTGCAATCTTTAAAAAAATATTGAAATTCAGGAAAAAAAAAAAAGCATCACAGCTCTTTGTAATTCAAACCAGAATAAATATGGCCACTTCAGTTTCCTTTTCTGTTGTTTTATTTTGTTTGTTTGTTTGGTTGCTTGGTTGTTTTTCTTTGACCCTATCAAACAATACAGGAGTCTTAAAATAGAGGTATTTCACTGTGGGGAAACACACACACCCTCCCCCCCCAATTTTTTATCTAACAGACCTCAATATCTTACCATTTCAAACACTATATTAATTAATTCTTTACTCTGTTTTTGCTGTCTTATCATAAAGCAGAGTGAATACTTCTGTCTTAAAAAAAGTTGCAGTCTTTAATATGTTCTAACTGCTTTATTCAGAAACTTTTGGATGCCTTAAGTAACTCTAAGCATGTTCTCACTATAGAAAATTACTGTAAATTCCTCTTTCAGAATGACCATGATCAGACTAAATTTTTTAAATTGCACATAGGAATTCAGTAGCGAATGTCTGATGGGAATGATTAGTTCTGAAAACGTTTTGAAATCTTCAATAGAGAATTTGATTTAGGTAGAAGTTTCAAGGGTCCATTCTAAGAATGAGCACTTTTGTATTTCAATATGTTCTTGACAGTCTAGAAATATCTTATTTAAATAAACACCTCTTCTGTGAGGAAAAGCTGAGAGATTTGGCATTGCTCAGCCTGGAGAAGGGAAGGCTTTGGGGAGACCTAACAGCACCTTCTAGTACTTCAAAGTGACCTACAAGAGAACTGGAGAGGAACTTTTTGCAAGGGCATGTAATGATAGGACAAGGGTTAATGGCTTTAAACTTGAAGACAGTCGGTTTAGATTAGATATAATGAAGAAAGCGTTTGCTGTGATTTTGGAATGGGCTGCTGAGAGAATCTGTGGATGCCCCATCCCTGGCACTGTTCAAGGCTAGGTTAGATGGGACTTTGAGCAACGTGGAATAGTAGAAGGTGTCTACCCACGGCAGGGAGTTGGAACTGCATGGTCTTTAAGGTCCCTTCCAATCATTCTATCATTGTAGGAAAAGACATTTACAAAAAAAAGATGAGATGATTTTACAGCATCTTAAAATTTCTTCTTCCAGTAATGTGAAGCAATTTTTTAAAATTTATTTTAATGCAATATTTAAGAGAAAGGAAACAGGTGAATTCCTTCTCTGAGGTAGGTAGATGTAATGATATCACTAGTCAGATACACAAACACTAGCAATTCTCAAGCAAATCTGTCAAATGGCCACTAGTACAGTTTCATGCTTGAACAGTTTGGCAGAGTTAAAAAGCAAGTACTGTGACCTTCCTGTCATTTTTGCATTGAGGATAATTTCTGCTGAATATGGCCGAAAATAATCAGGGTGCAAAAATGTAGAGCACAGGTATCTGATCTCATTTCATCATTATAGTACAAGTAGTGAATCGTATGAAGATTACACTTTGATTTTAATTTAAATGGATTTTACAGGTAAATTGGATTTTGTCATGCTTCATAAGAATATATTTCATAAAGTGAGCTGAATTGCCTACCTTTACAAATTGATATGGATCAGAAGAGAAACTTCATTTCATGCAACCTTTGAAATACCCATACAGAAATGTAAAATTTACTCTTGCAAGTCATCTGTGGCTCTAATGCATTAAGAATTATCTTTATCTAACCAGATGCAAAGGTTTGTTTTATATTTATCTTATTTTGGTTTATTTTAATCTCCAATATTAATCAGTAGTTTAAATATAATCTCTTTACATTTCTAAAAATATTATTATTATTTTTTTAATTCCATCCACTCTACATATACCTCAATTTCCTGCTTTATAACTAAAGCTAATCTTTTTCAAAGTAATTTCAAATACCTCTTCACTCATTAGATACTGAGTGTAAACTTTTTTAAAAACACTCATGTTTTTTTTCCACTGGAAATTTCACCAAGCAGAATATGCTTGCTTATTTCTACACTTCTCATAGGATTTTTCATACAGTTTTCTGCATTACTTCACTCACACAATAAAACTTCTGTTTTATGGCATTCAAGTAAGCATATTCCAAAATTATACAGTCACTTAAGTCTATTAATTACATAATAATTAAATGTAAATATTTTATTGAAGAAAGAAGTATTAAACTTAGTATACATGAATATCCAATATTCCTTATATCCAACAAGCAAACATATTAAAAGCATTTTAGTTATTATAGAACTAAATGGATGAAAAACAATTTTATGCTCTATTTAGATAGCAATACCTAAGGAAGTCAGTTAATTTCATAGAATCACAGAATATGATGAGTTGGAAGGGACCCACAAAGATCATCAAGTCCAACCCTTAACCCTACACAGGACCATCTGCAAGAGTTACACCATGTGCCTGAGAGATCATTCAAATGCTCTTGAAATCTCTCAGTGGTGCTGTGACCACTTCTCTGGGAAGCCTGTGCCCGTGCCCAACCACACTGTGGGTGAAGAAACTCTTTCAAATATCCAAACTTAACCTTCCTTGATGCAACTGCAGGCCCTTTGCTTAAATGAGTATTTACAACCAAGAGAGTACTATTTGTATTTAAGTTCCTCATATTATTAATATATTTTGTATATTTTACTCTCTTATACTGTTTAGTCAGTATATTAACATTTCATGGTATTAACAATACATTAACATATCTACTTGCAAGTCATCTACTGACAAAAGATCATAATACTCCCACATGTTAGTCTAAAACTATATATCTAGAAAGTATCAAACTCATGCTTCAAAAACCCTAAGTTGCCATGTTTTCAAGGTATGTTTAAAACAAAAATAGCCTAGAAAACCACAAAAAACAGCTATTATAGGTAATTACTCCCACTGTTAAGGAAAAAAAATACTGAAAATTATTTGATATACTAAAAAGATTATCTTTTATGCATAAACGGATATTTCTTAATGTATATTTACATTGTCAGCTAGTCACTATCCTGTCCTGTGATATGGTGTAATGAGGTATCTACAAGAAGCAGTGAGATGTTGGTGAAGGTAAAGGTCAGTTCCACGCTGAGGCCAGATCTCACTCTTGCTAAAGATCACAGGCAGAGCCAGGGTGGAGTTTGGGGCCAATTCTGGGTTTGCTGATCCACAAAGCTTTCAAGTTCAGGGAGTCTGAGTTGGGGCAATTGTAAAAGCTACATGTGCTTGGGTGATTTTACCTACACATTTTTCAGCATGTTTTTTTCTGTAATAGATAGCCATGTTTTAGCTGTATTCACATACTATAACCCAAAACTGCTTTTATTCTGCCCCCACACAGCAAGACCAAAGCATTTTAGAAAGGGAAAATTGTACGAAGGAGTCAAACATATAAAGATTTTTTTTTTTTTTTATAAACTTAAGGTGCATTTTCCTGATACCAAGCCTGTCCTACGTTAACAAGTGTCTTATAACATTGCTATGGAGTAAAGCAGTGTACCTTAAGTGAAGACATTTTAATAAATTTCAATCAGTTTTATCTTATATCTGTTGCCAAGGAGATTAAAGTTAATATTTACCTTCCCTTAAAGAGAAAAATGAAAATGCTTTCTTCTTTCAGTGACCACACAGAGCTACATTTGTGGTCAACAAAAATATTGTGAGTGCTGTTGCCTAGCAACCTTCATGTGAGGAAAATTATATTCCCGAACACAGTTTACGCTGTAATATATGATTGGGGATACCTATAAAATGTTGAAATAGATAACATTGTTTCTATAAAATGAACTCAGCCTTCTATAACATACATCTAACTATTTTGATTCTTTTACTGAGAGTATTATGCCTTTACTGAAAAAAGGCCAGATATGTAAATAGTAATTAGTCTAGAAAAAAACGTAAATCACATCATCAGTCACTAGGGAAAACACACTCAAGTCCATCATTAACGTTGAGTTTTTATTCCAAAAATTATGTCGTGGTGTTCAGGATTTTTTTTAATTAATGACAAGTATTGCTATCTTAAAGAAAGGTCTTATTTTATTAAATTATAAGAAGTACATCAGCATGTGGAAAAAAAATTCTATAAATGTGCCATCCTACTCAAGCTTCATACATTCACAGGATGCCTCCATTAGAACGTTAATTATGCTACTCTGTATGAAGGCTTGTTTAATTTTCTATTTAATTTCAGATAAAAATAATTAGAATAGAAATTGTCCATATTTTGAAGAATCTTGATACGAAAGTGGCACAAAAGTTATCCTCAAGTATAATCAACATATAAAGACCCCTTAAACAAGTTCAACACTGCAATGAATCAACACAAATTAACAACATTCAAGCAGTATTTTCTATTTATAATATTATTCCATCATGATTAAGAAAAATATAACTATCAAAACACTTTCTGATACTAAAGGTCATGGCAATTGAGGTTTAAAATGTATCTATAAAATATTTACTGTACTGATTTCTGTGAGAGAATATTTTGAATTGAATCTGAAACTGCTATGTGCATGGCAAACCATTAAGTAATAATAATAATTCTGAAAACTTATCTGATTTTTTATCTATAACAGGCTTGTGAAACACATTTTGTTGTCACATTAGAATGGAGGTATTTGGATTCCATTTGATAAATATTTAAGGTTTTCTTAGTTAAACTGATAATTTACATATGCAATGCTAGATGAAATTTGTCACTTCCTCTGGATCACTTTGTCATTGCTTTATAGTGATTGAATGAGACAAGTAATGTGACCTCAGACTTGTTAGATAGATTAGTGTAGCAATAGCAAGATATTTAGTTATGTTGGCTAACACCAAGAGTGATTTGTCAGAAAGGAACCAGTGCTTCTTTTATGACTAGTTGTGGCAAAAGAACAGCAGGAGAGAGGCTTTACATTTTTTACTTGTTTCTATAAATCCACTTGAACATCAGTATTTAATGCCACATCTTCTACATTTATAAAATTAAATCATAGTCAAAGATATTAATTAATCTCTACTTAAATTTTCTTCTTTTGATTGCATCACTCATTTCTTTCTAATAATACTGAGACCCCGCTTAGCTCCAGCTGTTTAAAATGTAGAGACTACTATAATCTATTTAGATTCCTCTATACTCTAGGCACATTAAAAAAGAATCACTTAATGTAGCTTTTCTTACCTAAAACTGTTGGTTTAGGCTGGAATAAGTCATTCCATGCCTGTGTATCTCCCCTGGCTAAAAAGAGAACAAAGAAGACTAGCTCAGATTAGGCACAACAAAACTTCATCTTTTATCTCAGGTAACAATTATGACTATTCTACAACTTTATTACATATGCAAATAAGGATTATAAGCACTACATATTTTAGTTAGTATTTATGACTGAAAATAGAATTATTTTATTAGTGAGACACAATTTTTTATTAACTTGCTTATCTTATGCAAATTCCTTTCAAAGTCTCATTTTCCCCATCTAACCTATCTCCTTGGGTAATTTTTAATGGAAAAAACCCAAAACATATTTTTCATCCACAGTCTCTCACTTCCACACTGGTGGAACTCTAATTGGTGCTTCTAGAAATACCAAGTATTCTGGTCTCTCTGTAGCTGATGTTGACATAACAAATACACAAAGACTCTGCTTCTTGAAAAAAACCCAAAATCTGGTAGTGGGAAGTGGGAACAAAACACAAGAAAACAAATTTCAGAGTATTACCATTTAAAGGGAATGGTCTCAGCTGTCTGATCCGACTAGGACTGACCATTTTTGGACTGCCAGACCTGCCAAGAAGAACCTGGACAGGGTTCAATGGCTGATCATTCCTAAAATGGTTGGGGATTTTGAATAGCTACTTCTTTTCAGTCTCTGAATATAGGTTTCTCAACAGATTTCTGATAAGCTTAGGTCTTAGATGATACCTCACACGCAGGTCATAAGAGCAAGAGGAGTCTTTATTTTTTTAATAATATGTATACGTGTTACCTGTTTCTTAAATTTTGAAAATGCACTACAGCCAAGAATTAAATTAAATTTGGAAGTTTAGACACTGTTCAAGCTCCATTCCACCTCAATGAATTTTTGCGACACTGAAAATCAAGAAGGTAAACTTATGTTTAATGAAGAGATTATAAAATGTAGAAGAGAGTACTATAATCTTTCTAAATTATTTAAGTTTTTTTTAATTTGGCAAGGCAGGGTGGGATTGATTTTTTTTTATTATTATTTTTTTAGGTGGGACTTTTTGGCTTTTTTTTTTTTTTTTTAAGAATGGATAAAAGAAATAGGTCATGTCACCAGATAGGAAAATCAGAAAAAGAAAAATATTCACTGCAGCTCCCTGCTGTCCTTTGAGATAAAACATACACAGGGAATTTTCTCAATTTTCAAGTATACAAGTTCAGTTTCAAAAGCTTGCCCATGATCAGGGAAGAGTTGTTCCCAATGACTGTAAATAACCTTTCCGTCTTGGCAGTTCTGCTGCTGCAGTAATACTGCCAGAAGATATAGGCCTCAAGGTATCTGCAGTACAGAAGCAGTGAAATGTTTCACTGTGAATAATGTATTTTGGCAGATGCTTGATCTTATCTTTTAAGAGTAAAACTGAAACTAGACTTCCACAGAGTTCAGGCATTTCATATTTTCGAAAAGGTTCCTTTGACAAAGTAGTAGATACCTGACTATTCTGTGTCTCCTTTTCTCTTACAACATCAAGATATTAAGCTGTACAACTTTGATGAATATGCCATTCCTTTAAAATACCACAAAAAATATTTCAATATGTCTATTAAAAGAGGCTGTCTGCAAATGTTACTCCTTTTTTTTTTAGATCTCAGCTAGCTGTTCCATCAGGTTCTGTTCTTTATTTTGCAGCCAAAGAAACCCACTGGAACTTGAATTCAGGATTCACCTGAATCAATTAAGTATTCAGTATGTACAAGACTGAAAAAAGTCATTAGAATTTGAATACATTCAACACATAATGTAATGATCTATCCATTAGCAAAAATAGTAATCTCAGGAACACATAACTGAAGTAAAACAAAATGGGGAAAACAGAGACATTACCTGGGAGAAAAAAAAAGATGTTATCTGTATAGATATTATCTGTATGTGAATCATATGCAGAAAGAAGAATGAAAGATAGTGAAATGAAGAAACTCAACCAAAAAAATATATTGGAGGGAAAAACAGTTAAAAGGAAAAATAGCTAGAGGCAGTTTAAATTGGAAAAAAAAAAAAAAACCCCGAAAATAAAAATAGATACAGGAAACTAATATACAGGTAACAGCACCAAAACTTTATAAAAAGGAATAAACATAAATAAATGGACAGAGACAGCAAATCATTTGTAATGAGAGTTGTTTAGAAAAGAGAAGGCAAAGGAAATAATGTGGGGAAAAAAGGAAGACAGTACCAAAAAGTTAAAACAAAATTCAGACTGATAAAATAATTTTTAAAAATATAGATTAATAATAACTTGAGATTCTTATTTTAGGTGTTATTTTCTGTATATGAGCATCTAAACTTTTCATTTCTGTAGTTTACGTTTAGGCTTCCTCTAAAAAGAAGTACTTTTTAATAACAAGTCCCACTAATTTATGGTATTTCTGGTTCTGAACTGTGTTTGGAGTTGTGACGTGATTTGAAGAAATGAAAAAAAACACCAACAATAACTCTTATGAGACCCATTTAACATCTTGCAATAAAATGAGGAGAATATATGTCTAATCTTTTTGTTTACATTTCCAGAAAATGGCTAGACAACTATCTGCTGTTGGGAAGGAGGGTGGAAATTCTTATTTTCCTTTGCTTGCATGCACAACTTTTCTTTACTTTTCAAACTGTCTCTATCTCAACCCACAAGTTTTCAGCTTTTCCCCTTCCGATTCTCTCCTCCATCCTATTGGAGCAGAAGTGAGCGAGTGACTGGGTGTGTGCTTAGGGGCTGGTTGGGGTCAACCCACCAAATAAACAACTGAATGAAGCTCTTGGTTCATATTTTGTATCATATTCTTTACTTTCAGGAGTCAGAACAGACTTCCTGCATAGAAACTCTTATTCAGTTTTGGAATAGTTAATTCAAGAACTCCAAATGCTTGGCTGATTTTCTGAGGATTTCAATTTTCCCCTATTTCACTTTAAATGCTACTAGTTCACTTCCTCACATTGAATATTTAGCTTCATGACTATTATACAGTGCTGAACAGCAGAAAATCAAGTTACATAAAACATATCACATTTATTTTTGCACAGTACTAATGGTGTTATTTCATGATCTGATCACTGCAAACAGTGTATAAACTGGACAAAAGCATAAGTCTCACGGGCAGAAAGGAATGCCTAATTCAGCATTTATTTATAGCAATACATGATTGCTTCCCTTATGAGCATCAAACACCTAACCTGATTATGAATCTGATACTTGACAGCCTGCATGATCAATAGGTGCAGCAGTACTTTCTGGATAGATTGAATCTTGAAATGGAATGAATGGGTGGGTGGAGGGAGAAACTGTGAAGGAAAAGATAATTGAATGAAACTAAGAAATAAAATCACAGTCACTGAAATATAGTTAATTGAATACTTCTAACTATTAAAATATACTTGGGGCATAAAATTACTAACACTGGAAAATTGAACTGACTTCTAGGAATCTTAGGGTAGGAAATTTTTTTCTCAATTGCCTTAGTCAATTATTCTATTCATTGATGCAAATCAACTAGCTCTAGAATTGCATTGACATAAATGAAGCCAAGTAGATTCACTCATTCTGAGAATGACCTTTCTTTAAAGGAAAACTTATTTTTTATTTACTTTTTTTTTAGTACAAACCTGAAACTAGAAAAAAATAATTTAATTAATGTAGGAAAACTAAAATTTATGAGAAAAGAATTTTTTTTAACATTTAGACTACTTTGCTTATTCTATTACACATTAGAATTACATTCTACATAAATTCCATATAAATTAAATTTACTGCAAATTATATCTATTATTTTCATGTAACATATTTTATATATTTATATGTAGTGCAAACCTTATGTGTGTGCATACAATCACCTTACATTTTGTGCATTTAAAATGTATAAATATAAGGGCTTTTTAATGGAAAAATAACTCATACATAAAGAAAAGCTATTTTTGCTATGGAAGCTAAGCATTGCTGTGAGTTTTTTGAAAAAGATAAAAAATCAAATACTGTGAAATCTATGCTTTTTAAATAAAGCAGATCACTAATGTGCCTTTTATGATAAGAAACTATCTTGATGGAAGTGTTCAAAACACTTGGACATGTACAATTTTTTCTGACCGTAAATAAGTGAAATGTGTCCTATCTAATATTTTGCCCTTTTAGAGAGGCAATTCTTCTTGGATTCAGACAAGAATGCTGAAATTTTAATCCCCATTCTTTCCTTTTTCCTTTAAAATTTCTGGAGGGGAGGTGGGCCAGAGTTTTTAAAACAATATGAAGTTAAAATTCAGTTCATTAAAATACAACAGTAGGGCATTTGCTGAGCATCAGAAGCATTTTTCCATACAAATGAGCCAAAGTAGAACTTACATTGTGGAGCTAATCATTAAGAATTCTAATCATCAGAAATTCCTCAATCCGTGGGTGCTGATCTGATGGCTCCATAATTCAGTACATAAGAATAGGATTACATTAGAATTTAAAAAGAGTAGCTTTCATGGTCACAGAGGGCCAGTTTTAGGCCTTCATGAATAATAGATAGACAGAGAAGGAAAGAGATTTCATTCAAAGTTCTAACCTGAACAATTATAGAGGAGTTTTGGAATAAAATTAGTTTCTTTGATTCTATTCAGCCTTAAAACTTTCACAATCAGCACATTCTAAATTTAGCACCAATATATGAATAAGCTGTAAGTACTAGATATTTTCTTCAAATGGCATTGTTCCTATACAAATATAATGTTGTATTACTTCAATTTAATTAGATTAACTACAGATTTCTGCACTCAATTATTTCCTATAAGGGAAATGTTACAAATGTAACTAGTGATGCAAATTATTAGCTGTTCAAAACACTACTTTCTTTCCTGGAAACTGATTCTCTAGTGTCTTGTTACTTCTGCTTTCCCCTCAAACTTCAATGAAACTTGGGTTTTCCATGCTTGATTGAATTGAGAAAGCTAGAAATTCTTAGAAGAATTATTCCCCCAGGTCTCCGTATAAATGTACAGTTCTGAATTACATAAAATCCTATCAAGAATTTAGAAAAAAGCATGTTGACTTGATCTAGAAAGGAAGAACAAGGAGAGTGAAAGCACAAAAAAACATGGGGACAGAAGTATGTGAACACTTCATAAAACAGGGCTCTACCTTTTCAGAAAGTGTCTTTTGAGGAAAACCATTGCAGTGGAAACTTCCAAAACCACTCTTCTACCTTGTCTATCCATCATCTTTCACCTTTTAAGGGGGTCTACGAGATTACTTTGAGGAAAATGACCTATGTATTTATTAACCTACATATTTCCCTTATGTTGGAGCTTGACCAGAAGAGTACATCAGTTTTAATGATGTTTTAAATCACACTCTTCTCCTAAATCTGCTTTAGCTTCTGAAAATATGTGCAAAATGTAGTAACCTCCTTTTGAAAGAGCAACAACATTTAAATTAAACTAACCATTTCATAGATGGTTAGAGAATTAAAGGAAGAAGGGAGAGAAAAAAAAGTGAGAAATAAAAAGGGAAAAAACATGGAAATGTCAGATTAAATCTGTAATAATTTATTCCTTCCACAGAAAGAAACATATTTGCAAATCTAATACAAGGCAACACATCTGTGAGAGACTAAAAATGGTTATTAAAGTTATAAATGGCTCAGAACAACCTGGGGTGGGCAGGGCACAGAGGAAGCTCTGCCAAGGCAGGATGGTGCGCTGCCTCATGATCTCAGCCCTGTCCCTGGAGCCCTTAGCCCAGCCCAGAATGACTATTAGCCATTGGCACCCCTAAAGGCCCACCACACCCCCTGGAGCCCCTACCCAGCCCATATCAGTGGCAGAGTAGAAGACCTACTGGGTCTGAGGCGTTGGCCACATAGTCCAGAGCAAATAAAACCAACACCATGAGGCCACTGCATGGTTCATGGCACTAATGTTTCCTGGACTCATGGTAGCTGGATCTATGCTGAACCTAGGGCAGTAGCTATAACTCTCCCCTCTTTCTCTCTCTCTTTACTTCATCCTCTTCTCCTAATTTCCTTTTTCTGATGTTTGGGTAGCTTAAACCAAAGGAGTTTTATTCCATTTGTGTTGGAATTTGTGAAGTTAATTCATTGTGAAATGCTTTTTTTGGTTGAATACTTGCTTTAAACTTTTGCCAGGTTCACTTCTTTGCCAAAGTTTGCCAGTAAAAGTGTTTATTTTGACCCCTTGAGAAGTGTCATAGCATTTTTCCCACATATGGACCCAAGTCATAAAAGAACTGAAGGCCCTTTTAAAAATCCATCAGGCGGGTTTTAGAGACTTGTATATTTTTAATATAAAACCTCTTTGATGAGTTTGTGATAAGAGCCTTGAGTGTTATGTCTAGAACTTTCTATCCAATAATAAATATCTCTGAAAAATAGTCTTGGTATTGTGGCTTTCATTTTGTTTTTCTTTATCCTATCTCAGTGCCTGCTTCCATTCCCACATTTTCATTGGAAAAGATGCTTGCATCTTCATTTACTCTTTGATTTTGTTATGTTTTTCAGGTCTCTGCACACATCCATACAAAATCCCCTGCCATCAGTAAAAAATATACCTGAGAGAGAGCCCAATATTTTTTAAAGAAATATTTATTTTTTTTAATTCAATACATCACTATGTTTTCTGTTCAATTGCTTTCAAACCAAAAAACACATTATATACATCCAATGCTAAATGTATTATTCCATAACAGAATTCTCCATTACAAGGATGATATAAAAAAGTGATATTGAATATAATCTTTGTCTTTACATGGTCTGTACTTTTGATTTTAGTTACAATTGCCTTAATTTTCTTTCATTTTACTTGTACTACTGGTTCCATTCACCCTTTGTGGCTGCTGCAATTTTTCTTTGTGGCATTCTACTATACTCTTCATTTGCATTTCTCTGGTCTCATCACTCTCTGAATTTTATGTTCTCTTTGATATGAAACACTTTAGGTGCAAGCAAATGAGTTCAGGAAAGAAGAACAGAATAGTTCATTGTTTACATAAAGTAAGGGTGCTGGTAGCATCCTGAAATCCTTTGGGAACAAAACTGATGAAATAGAGAACACAGTTTAGAAACACTTTCTAATTCAAAGTAATAGTAAAATGTTTCATTATTAAAGTCATAATGTGATTAAAAGTTTAGAACTTGCAAGTACATCGCTTTCTATTCTAAAGAAAATTAAGCTGTGGTAACTGAAGATGTGAATATAAAATGTACTAAATACATCCTTGATTACCTCATTCGAAAGACAGGTACTGTTAATCTGCTTTAGCTTCATCTCTTTGAGGGAAGGGAAAGAGACTGCCATATAAGAATTTAATGCTCTTTAAATTCACTCCATTAATTAGCAGAACTATCCTAACTGTAGAGTAGATTTTCCCTAAAAGACAGAATGATCAAGAACGTTGAAAGTTGCACTGGGATTAATTTAAATAGAAGATTTTAGGGAATCTGCTGCTAAGAGGTACTTTACCAGCTCATGTCATTTTACTGACTGCTTAGGAAAGGGCAGTCTCAGCACTATTAAAACAACTTTTCAGCAATGAAAAACACTTCCTTTGAGCAAAGATAGTTCATAGAAGAACAATTTTTCAAAGAAATGTGCATTAAGGCAGGATTCTGGATAAAGTGAAAGATGCACAAATTGAGTTAAATTCTAATTAGCATTTTTATTTTAATCTTTTTACTATTGACTTTTAATAGACAGAAAATAATTTCAGTTCATTTGGGGCAAGAAGAGTGCAAAGAAAACAACTCTGTCATCAGAGGCATGAAAGACAAGCATCTGAAAAAAGAGGAGCAAATCCTGGAAAAAATTCTGAATGGTAATTTGAGAGTGCAATTGAAATAATTAAATATGTGCATACCTGAGGGCATTGCATTGCCCTGAATAATTCCAGTAGTAAATAATCAATAATGACACTTCAAGTGAAAGGTTGAAAAACCAATGAAGGCTCTTTTTTATTCTTGTATGCTGTTCGATTGCTTCTTGTAGACAGCAGAGAAAGATTTCTGTATATTTATTGCTCTCATGATTTATTTTCAAATGTTATACTTTTTTATTAAGAAATCTATAAACCTTAAGGATGTTGCTGAAACTTCAAAGATGCTCATTAAGACATACTTCAAAACATGTTTGCTTTTGCTGTTTGGGATGCATGTACAAAAGAGGGTGCTTAAATCTCCTACACCTCTCACAAATTCTGAGCTTCTTGGGGAGACGGGTGGGGAAGGACCTTTTGTCATAAAATGTATCTCCATATTTCTAATCAGTCATGGCCTTTTATGCACTACTGCTTCTATTTCAGGGTAGCACTGCAGCACTGCCTTTCTCCTGTTTCCCGTCCTTGTGTGCTGCAATTCCGCCCTGGTACAACACTAGAGAACAAGCTAAGGGAGCCATAGTATGTGAATGCAGTGAGGGCAAGCCACTTGCTCCTTGGACTTCCCTTGCTGGTAGTACTCCTGCCTCTCCTTTTGACCAACTCACACAGCAGCCAGTCACAGAGGCAAGACACAATGGAAAGCCAGGGAAAGTAAGAGAGGCTGTTCCATGTCTCAGAAAAACAGGAGACCATCAGAGTGTTACAGAATCATTTCTGCTGCATTCTGCAGCCTGCTCCATGTGGTAGAGGATCCAGAGGAAAAGGATGTTAGTGAGAACACAGAAATCACAGTCCTCAGCCACAGTCTAGTCAAATCCAGATTTTGATCTCTTCACCAAACAGTTAAAATTACTGCAGTGCTTCTTTGTATTATATTGTTTAATTTATTTAAAAAGAAACAAAACTGTAAAATCATTGTAGATGTAAACAGCTAGTTATAATTTTGACTCATTATTTTCCATAAAGTTTCACTGATACGGATAAAATTAAAATCTTAATAATACGGTATATTTAAACAGTATTAGTAATCCCAGCTATTGAATAAGATGGAATTATTTGAGAACTATATGAGAACTAATTATGAGTTTTCAGAGCAATTCTGTGCAAAAAGGACTGAGATATTAATTTGAATATTTAGAAATTAAAGCTATGTTCATTATTATTTTAAGAATCTTGAAAATAATACAGTTATGTTAAGTGTTAAAACTATGTAGCAGGATATAGCTTGTTCTCCCCAGGTAACTACCATCAAAACGTTCCATCTTCCAACTAAATCATCCTCATAAATGTAACCAAAATGAAGGCAAAGAATAATCTTTGCAATCAGTGAAAAAGATTGATAACCTGCTTTTTTATTTGTGCCACTGCGCCAAAATCATGCAGAGTAGATCCAGAGATATTTTATCCATTCAATCACTTCACAGTGATGTGAAGTCACAAAGACAACTAAGTCACAAAGGATGTGACTGTCTTGGTTCCTGTCAGGATAGGGGTAATTTTTTGCAGTAACCAGGAGGAAGCATGACTAGGACCTGAAGGCTATTCTATACCACCTCATATCATTGCCTGGGGTGAGGGAAGGAAGTGAATCTCTTCCACAGAGAAGGGGTTCCTTCTGGTTGGGGATGCAGTGTGGCCATGGTTGGGTCAGGCTCCACAGTGAGCATTTTACATGTGAATCACTCTCTCTTTTGTGCACTTTTGTAATTAATATTGTTGCTGTTACTGTGCATCTTCTTACTTTTTGTTGTTTCCAGTAAATCGTTCTTATCTCAACCTGTGATCTTTACCCTTTGTGCCTCCAGTGCTCCTCTCCAGCACACCACAGGGGGAGAGAGAGAGAGAGAGAGAGAGGAGGGTAGCATGCAAGTGGCAGCATGTTTTGGAGAGCCTCAGTGGGAGCACTAAATTAGGGATTACCATTCCTAAATCATGACAGTGACCTCCTGCAAAATTAAGTAATTTTTACTTAATCCAGTGGTGTAAACATTATCAGTATGGCTGTCTGTCATTCTGTGGGGTCGTGTAGTTTGGTGATTTTTAGTGGTTTAGTTTTGCCTTTAATCCGGAGCCCATCGTAACCAAATTGATTTCACTGGTGATGCATAAGAGTAATTAAAAATACAGGTTCATCATCACAGTTTTAAAGGACCTAATTTCTGTAACACTGAATAAAATATAGCTCCTATTTAAGCTCTAAAAGAGCCAGTGTATCAAGAGCCAGTGTATCATTCCTATGACTCTAACTCATTTGAATTTTTAATTGACAAGAACATGACTGACTTTCATCCTAATTACATCCTCATTCCAATGCAGAAATTGGACAAAACATAAAAGACATAGCAGTGCAACTAAGTCCCTCATGTAACTAAATAGTTAAGCACCCATTTGTGTAAGGAATTATGTAAGGAAGCCCAGTTAACATTAGTAGAGCTACCCAGGTGCTTTCAGTTAAATGTCTGTTTACCAACTTTCCTGGACAATGACCCCAGTAAAGTAATTGTTAGGCTCATGTCTTCATTTTACACACAGGCAAATGATAAATCTTGCGAGTTAAATGATAAATCTTGTGCCTCAAAAAGCTTTTCTTGCAATGTTATGACCATCAAGAGCAAGGTGGCATCATCCATCACAGAGATAGTCTCCCTAACAAAGTTTTTTTTATAATGTTAAGACTCAGTGTTGTGATGAATTTAAGGAGTGTTACAGGCCTATTAACGGCCTCTCAGAAGAATTTGTGATATGACACAATAAGTTTCTTACTAAAGTAAATATCATCCGATTACCCAATACAGCTCCAATGAAGCTACAAATCCATGAAAATTTAACCCCAGATCATGGATCATGAAGCTGTTCCATACATCAAACATAATTTTGGATTAAAATTCTGGAAATGTGTATTAGAATACTTAATTTTAGGTACAAATTAATATTAGTTTTCTGATGTTAACAATGAGTACTTACTTTTGTATGCAGGACAGGTTTATATATGCCTCATGTCTAATTTACATTGCAGAATAAAACTGGATTACCATTCAGAGTATCAATATAAGTAAAGATTTCTTTGGCATAATGCACAACACTTTCTGTTTTGTAAAAAATTTTCATATCTGAAAATTATTAGGAATATCATTATAACAGACATTTGGGTTCTATCTACTCCTACCAAGTAGCTACAGTCCCTTTGTTAATCTTTTGGAAACCCAACACAAAGTAAATTATTATAATACCTGCTTGCATTTTAGGGAAATATTCAAACTGTTGGTCAATTGATAATACAGTATTATTTTAATAGGAAGAATAGCAAGTCCTTCACTACTATTTCTAGTACTGTCTAAAAAAAATCTAAATTATAGGTCTGAAAAGTCTCTTCTTTTCTTTTTGTTTGATTTAGTTCCTCTTTTTTTTTTTTTTCTTTTTTTACCGCCTGAGGAATTTAATTCAATCTTTCAGGATGATGTCCAGTTCAGCAAACTTGATTTAAATCTTATTGCAGTTTGTGTTATCGCATGCCAAGATTGATCAACTACAGACCAAAATAAGTAAAAAGATAAGAAATATATTTCTTGATTTCCCATCTGTGTTTGAAATCACTGTGATCCACTTTTTCTTTCATCATTAAAACACTCAGCAGTAGAAAGCAGAAAATTTATCCTGGCAATCAAACCAGGGACATGACAGACAGTGGATTATCCAGCTTCCACACTCAAATACTTTTTTTCCCCCACTTATTTCCATTAAACTTTTACCATAAATCAACTCCATCATTAAAATTATATATTTGGATGACATTATGCTTGTAATAATGAAGGCTGAACAAATCCTTAAAAACAATACAACAAAAAAAAACTCAAAAAACCTCACAGTTCTAGTGACTTATGTAAAAGATTAGGAATTGAAACCATGATGTTTTACAAGATTGCATTATCTGTATTCCACTTGAACAAGCAAAAGCCATAAAACAGCTCACAATAAATTTCTGTTACACAAGACAAAGGTAAATCAACAGCTCTCCAAAGTATCTTGCAGCTGCAGAATAGAAGTCCTATTTACCAAAAGCAAATGAAAGACAAAAGACCAATAAATATCATGAACAAGCTAGCATGCAACACCCAGACAGTGATATTCATACCCTAGGGGTTTTAGCACAGACAATTAATTATGTCTTCAGCAGAGCATTGCTGCCATTTGCTAAAGCAGACCTCTTACCAAACTGATAAGTAAAATCTCACTTTGAGAATGCTAAGCGAGGAGCTCAGTTCTGTTCTGAATTCTCTGGGTCTCAGCTGCCAAACACTGTGCCAGCAAGTATTAGACATGAAGGTGTGATGCTACATAAGCATTGAAAATTATGACCAATATCAATTTAGTAAGCTGTAATTCCATTAATGATATATGTAGTGACTCAAAATTCTGACTGTATCACCAGATCTTGTGTCAGAACAGAAAAAAACTTGAGATAAAAAGGAAAATAAAAAAGATAAAAAGAAAAAAATAGACAAGAAATGGCAGTTATTTATTTGATATTCCAAAAAAGAACTGTCCTGTCTTCAGCAGAATTAGTATAAAGATTGTAAACAGTTACAATCCATTTTGCTTTTGATATTGGACTATACTCAGTCATATTCTAACACTTCACAGAAGTCGTAATTATTCTTTACAGTAATAGCACCATACAGTTCTCTGTATTGCAATCCTGGCAAATGGAGATTATCACTGATACATGAGTATATGTTCAATGCAAAAGGCCTGAAAGGAATTCATTAAGTCTCCTCAGGCTCTTTTGAATGTCTCTATAACCAGAGTATGAATTTATCACCTACTGTTGCTTCTCAAAATGCCACATACATGGGCAAAAAAAGCAAAGACAAAGAGCATCAAGAAAGGAAGATAGTAATATTTTTCTCAGATAAGGTATCTTGATATATGATGTTAGGCACATATAAAACATTTACAGGAGTGTAACCTTAGTTGTGAAAATTGAAACTTAAATTTTAAAATTGAAGGAAGACTAGGGTATCTGCAGTCTGCATGTATTACTTTAGCCTTTTCTGTATTTTGTTGCCTCCCTGTTTCTGTATTTGTTTACAGAGTACTAAAACTGTAATCATGAAAAATTTTTGCTACCAAATGAAATTTCAATAAGCCAACAAAATCAAAGGTAATCCTATTTGATGTTATCTTCCAAGGAATATACAAGTTTGACAGTTATTGCAGAGAATGTGAAGTGTCATAAATTTGTTATCATAACAAAGATTTTCAAAGCAATTAAAAATAATATCGACTCTGTACAATCATGAGTACATTTCCAAACAAATTAATCTAGCCTCATTCATCATGACTGATAGTCATGAAAGGATGCAAATCTGAACTGAAAGATTTGCTTTGGTTCATATTTCACCTATGGCTAAAACATAGCCTGTAACCTCCAGCTAAATAGACCATGAATGACATTGTTGGATTTTAATGAGAGAGAGGGAAAGGAAAAAAGCAATGGGGGAGAAAGAAATGGTTTCACAGGTTTCACAGAATATTGTGAGTTTTGAACATTTAAATGCTTTTCTTCTTCACAGTTAGAAGAACGATGACATAACAGAATAAATCAGAACATAGCTGCTCTTTTTGTTTCTTAGAGAAATATGAAAAGGTTGCCACTATTTTTGAAGAGCTATACATGAAAACTCCAACAAGATGAAAAGAGGATAGCTAAAAAACCCTTTGTGATTATAAAGACTAATCTGAAGAGAAAAAATTTTGTTCCTTTTCAAGACACAGTGAAATTCCCATTATCTCGGGAGATGAGGAAGGGTCAGATACCTTCATCAGATAAATAAGTGAAACACTCAAATGCCTGTGAAATGCAAACACTTTAATTATATAAACTGCAACCATATTGCAGAATGTATATAAAATATGGCTAATAATTGACTGACACTTTTTTGTACAGCATGCAAATACCACCTAGAGTTTCTCTTACAAAGATCATTCTGCCTTTGAGAGAAATGAAAGTTATTGGGAGAACCTAACATCTAGAATAAACTGAGGAGAGAAGCCGGAACAATGGTTCTTATTTTCACCTTGACCATGACATTTTAATCATAAAACAAATAGTTCACAATTGCTTCAGGCTTACGCTACCTATAATTTAGTACTAGGCATAAAATCTACTGTTAATCCATGTTTAAGAAAAACAATAAAAGTGTTGAGAGAAGCAAACCTGACAAGCCCATCATTTCCAAAAAATGACCCTGAATGCAAATTATTCTTCACTTTTTAACAAGTTTACCTCACTCTGCTATAACCTTTTGCTATGTTCATAGCCCTGCATCACTGTCAAAGACACTGGGGAGGTGTGCTGATTCCTGTGTGTTCTGTTCTGATTTATGCAATTCCAGTGCAAGTTCCATATTGCAAT
This sequence comes from Sclerurus mexicanus, assembly GCA_013396755.1. Taxonomy (NCBI): domain Eukaryota; kingdom Metazoa; phylum Chordata; class Aves; order Passeriformes; family Furnariidae; genus Sclerurus; species Sclerurus mexicanus. Next base: position 458,061 of record VWZF01003276.1, read on the forward strand.
GCATCAAAACATTAATGAATAGTACCAACATAGTTCATTCCTTATCTGAACCAAACCAATCATCAGCTGTAAACTGTGCTCATCACTACAGCAAGACATTCACAAAGGATATCTACACACAGAAATAGCTTGGGTTTTATTATCATTTAACAATTTCTTTATTCATTTTCAACCCACCTTATATTAATTTTTTCTCCTTCAGAAATTCATCAAGTAACTTTATGTTCATATATACATGCAGTACACTATTTATATAAGCTATATTATGCTTTGCCATGTGCCAAGAAAAGCATATTCATAAACTGATCATAATCTTAGCTTTGTGGTAATTACATCTATAACAGGTCAATGTGAATAATGAAATGTTTTTCTAATAGTTCAGATCTTTGATTACAACTTCTGTAGACATTTCTGAGTTACCTGAGGTACTAAAGACAGTATATCTATGATGATGTAAGGACTAGTGTGGGCTTAAAATTTCAGTTTAGACAAATTTTGGTTGCTCTTAGTTCTGTTCAGAGCTGGCTACACAAAATAACTGCCTGTTTTCTATTTTAAAACAAATCTCATGACTAATTATACTCCACTGAATTTGAATTACAAGGTGAAAAAATCTTCAGCCAAACAAATGTCTTTGGGACAAGAAGTTACAATCCTTGCATGCTCGTTCCTGTTACAAAAATCAACACAAATGCCATGCTTTAGCAAAGGCTTCACATATAACTTTTATCTGTTGTGGGTTTTGTAAGCACAGCCATCTTAGCTGCATTTAACAGAATTTAACAGGAATTTTATCACAAGTGATACAATTCTGCAGATTTAAAAAAAAAAAAAAAAACAAAAAACCCCAAGCAAACAAAAGAAGAAGAAAAACAACCAAACAAATAAAACAAAAATGTAGCTTGGGTATACAAATATGTAATATTGTGGTTTCATCATCAAGCGGTGAATACATTAATAGGGTATTATTCAAAGGACAAGACTTTATGTAAAACAAACAATGAGAATATAAATTGCTTAAGCTATTTTTTTCATTTAAAACTGACTTACAGTGTAACTATTCTACTAGTCCCCTCATCATGGTAACAAAATTTTTGTATGCATTTTTAGAATAATAGCAAGAAATAATAACTTGTACTTATGATCAACTCTTCCTAATCAGTAGGCATTTGAGGTCATTGCTGGTTCAATTAAGAGCTCTATTGATGTGACAAATGACTGGACTTCAATTTAATTTGTGGTTTTGCCCTTCTACAGTAGATTTGCCTTTCTTAATACACCAAAAAGGTGCCAGCTTGATATATAGTAATTTAAACTTAAGCATTCAGCAATACATAACCATCTGGTGTTTACCTCTCTCCCCTTTCCCCTCTTCAATACATAATATCCACTGCTCTGCTGTACTAAGTTCAAATTTGAACTCTCTTAACCTATGAAGGAATAGATAACTCTACCTTGAGTTTTTCGATTTGAATTCATCTTTTCAGGCAAAACACTTCTATTTTATTCCAGAAGAGAGGAAGAGGTGGCATAGACATGATCATGACTGTCACAGAAGGAGTGATTTTATTCCAGTGGAAAATTTCCAAATCCAAGACAAAATTTTCGCAGTCTATTCAATTAGTGGCTGTTTTGCCATGCCTACATTAGGAAAGAAAAATGTAAGAAATATTAAATTATTTCAGAGATAATAGATGTTTTATATGTTGCATACATTATTTCTAGTAATGACTTTGAATGCATAAATTTGATTTGCAAAGAGGAAGAAATTGAGATATTTTGCATAAAACCCTTTAATGCAGTTTTTATTCCCACTGGAATGTGATTGCTAAGGAAAAAAAAATAGGGTTTAGTCTACATAATTATCTTTTGAAAACTCAATACAAGATTGATTTGGTCTATTTTTTTCTTTAAAATGCATTTGATTTGGCCTTTTCTTCATGTTATAGAAAACAGTATAAAAAAAATGTTTCAGTGCTCTCCTTTAAGCTTTTTCAATTCATCAGCAAGAAAAAGTATAAAATAGATATTTTTTTTAACTTTTTCAGAAAGTTTTTGGTTCATATGTTCAATATATTTAAATATTACCTTAGTACAAAAGCAGCTTTGATCTGAACTGTGGGTATATGGGTGAATGAAGACAAGAAAATTAATGGGATTTGCATGGAAAAAAATGGATAGATGGATAGATAGATAGATAGATGAGAAAGAAAGAGAAAGAAAGAAAGAAAGAAAGAAAGAAGGAAAGAAAGAAAGAAGGAAAGAAAGAAAGAAGGAAAGAAAGAAAGAAAGAAAAGAAAGAAAGAAAGAAAGAAAGAAAGAAAGAAAGAAAGAAAGAAAGAAAGAAAGAAAGAAAGAAAGAAAGAAAGAAAGAAAAGAAAGAAAGAAAGAAAGAAAGAAAGAAAGAAAGAAATGAAAACAGTGGCCTTTTTATGTAAACTTTATATAAAAAAATATCAAGGACAAAGAGCCAAGATATTTTTCATGCATAGGCAATTCCATCTCACCTGAACAAAGGTGAGAGAATGAAATATCTGTGCATTAAAATCTAAATTCCAAATTTTAACAGAAAATTTGAGCTCTTTCAATCTTACTCAGTATGTCTGAGTCTGAAGCAAAGCTGAACCAGAACTAAAGACAAAGAGCTGAAACTGAGGCATCTTTAGACCAAGAGCTTTTACTATGTAATTCTCAGTGATGTTACCAGAACACACATGCTATGGAGACAGCTGCTCACCCAACCAACTTCCAAATGCTCTGTTTTCTTGAGAACTCTTATATAGACAATATTATAAGCAGATATTTTGACATTTTCTGTAAGAATGCAATGAAACACACAACTGTCACTATCACACTATCACAGCTCATCACTATCTTCACAGATTGGGTTACAAATTTTCCCAAGTTGCTCCATGTCTTTTGGGCATAATATTAAAAGAGACTATAACAAAGTGAGCAACTGCCTAATCAGGTTGATACTTTTTGTAAATCAAAATATAAAATTTGGAGGAAACAATAATGTCAATATTAAGTTTACCCTAGATTCAATAGTCAGTTTCAGTCATAAGCAGATCATGAAACTGATACAACTTCCAAGCACAGTCATGATCACTCCCAAGGCTTCTTATTATGAACTGTCTCAACAATGAATTTAACATGAAAGAAAGGAAAGAAGCTGAGAAAGCTGACTAAGATCATGTTTAAATAGGAAACACCTATTCTTGAAAATGAAATTGATATATTCAAATTTCTAAATCCTCAAATTAAAAATACAGTGCAGCTCATTTTGAGCATAGAGGTGAAGTCTATATACTCAGTGTTATATAACTCAGTGCTGGTGTCCATGTATCTAAAATCATATAAGAAAAAGCAATTTAATCCTGATAAAACTACAATTAAATAAAACTCCTAAGTGTGTATTAGGTGTTAGGAAAGCACTTTGGAGATGAAATGAGCAATATTTACTTTGTAGTCTGGAAACTTTCTGACACCAAGATTTTGAGAACAAAACAAGAATTTTATCTTATAAAAGCTGTATAAATAAAATCCCAAACTCTCTACAAAATTAATTCATACACCAGAATCACACAAAACTGAAGTCTGTAGGTCTGTGCATGGATTTTGTGGCTTAAAACCACATTCAGGCTTTTAGGTAAGAACAAGATGCACATACAATGTAAACACTAGGATAGAAATAGTCTAGACTTTGCAAACCTCTGTGAAGATAAAATGTTATACACAATTGCCTATATATAGAGACCAATCATTATCTCCTGCGTTAACATGAAATATATTAAACATGATTTTTTAGTTATATATTTATCTGGTAAAAAATTGTTCATTCACCTCACACAGAAACAAATATTATTCAACTAAAATATTTTCGTAACATACTGCTTATAATACACATTCTCAGAACAATATCAATTTGACTGATCATTTCACTTTACGAAAAATCATACTTAGTAAGCTTAGTAACGTGTTTTCTTTGACATGAATTTAAGTAAGTTTTCTGAGTTCATTTACAAAACAGTAAATGTTATTGTCAAAATAAGAGAATAGTCAGTTATATTATTTCTGCTCCACAAGCCCTTACAGAAGCAAGACAATTTTATATTTCCACTTCATGAATTAATTTCATTTTGCCTTATATAGATCAATAAATAGTCTTTTTGATTAACGAAAGCAGATGAAGGTTGATCCACACAAAGCTTGACTCCCACAGTTCTCTGCTCATTTTACATATCCAATTCAAGGTCACCTGGCAAGATAACAGGAATAGGAAGAGGTCATTTGGGAAGTGACATAGGACTTCTAATGGGAGTCCTCTCCTAGGGTTCCTCTTCTCTTCAGGAAGAGGTCAAAATAACGTTTAAACCAAACAGAAAAGTTACACCCTGGCCCTTTTTCCCACATACAATAATACCTTCCATTCACACTCACTCTGTGGGGTGACAGCCCTGACAAGCTCCTGATGGGTTAAGGGAAACACCCTTGGAAGGGTACTCCCAGAACCATTGTCAGAGGACAAAGAGTTTCCAGGAGTTTCCTTAAAGTGCTCAAGCCTGATTGATAAGATCAACAAAGAATGGAGTGTTGTGGAGATAACATGGCCTTTCTTTGCCAGATCTTAAGGAAGCACAGGAAGCCAGCTGTTAAGCCTATGTCATCTGTCACCCCAGGAACTATTATAGTCACTCAAAATACCCAAGGAAAAAAGTAAAAAAAAAGAGATTGGTCAGAAACAAAATGGAGGGGGGGAAAAGAACCACCATCTCTGTGGAGGTAACCATGGAATTGCCCTGCTTCCTCCCATGCCTGGGACAATGAAGGGAAGAGCAATCTTTTACTCTGTTTTCTCTTTTTCCTTACTTTTACTTTATACCTTATACCTTTCCATCTTTACCCCATAATTACCCTTAATCACTAATTGTACCTGGCTAATATCTTTATTTCATAAACACTATACTTTGCCTTACATCTCGTAATCTATCGGGACTTTATATGGGTTGTGGTGTTCCTTTAAGGTGTGTAATTCTTTTTAACATATTTTATTAATGGGAGAAAGCTATCTTTATATGCAATTCTTCTCTGTGCTACCAGTCGGGTTTAGATTGGTGTTTCAGGTTGTTGTGCTTTTGGTTAGTTTTCTGTTGTTATTTAAGTATTGGTGAGGGAAGATGTTGTGTGATGCTGTATTTAAACTTAGATTGACATGCTGTCTGTAGAGTCTTTGGAGTCCTTTTTGTGTCTGTAGAGTATGTTTTGTGCTGGCTACTTTAGGGTCTTTTGTGTTATTCATTAAACATAAAATGCAGCTAACATTATCACTGACAACACAAAATCCACAATAATTGTCACACCCTTGTATTAATAAAAATCAGTTCAGGAACCGCTAGAGTTTAGTCCAGTTTGGTGCTGGCAGTGATATGACGATTAAGGGGACCTGATGAAAAAGGGTGTCTCTTGCTATTAAGTGTAGTTCTCATTGGAGTATCAAAGTTCCTGTTCAACCAGTGAATCTGCCTTAGCGAAGGGTCTCTGTTAGGTGGGACGCAGACAGACTATGTTGGGCATTGAAAAGGCTTTGATATTCTGGAGGATGCTTATAGCTGATAAAAATATTTTAATACAAGTGAGGGCGGGACAAGAAATCTTTGCATTTCTGTCTCCCTTTCCCCTACCCCTCTTTTAACGTGACACACTCAATTTTCCTGTTGATCTTTGTGTCATGACACTACTGGAACTGATGTTTAACTAGGTACAATTGCTGTGCATGATATGGTTACTAGATCTTTAACATATATATTATTAATAAATATATGTCGGGCATCAAAATGATTGCATTTTTCTTTGTCTATTTTGATTGTTGTGGTATGGAACAACAACCTAGAAGTCTACAGGTAAAATGGTGAAGGAGGCAACAGGAGCATTGAGACAAACTGAAATTATAAAGTAATGCAGAAAGAAGTTTGTGAACAGATAGGATGACTTAGAGATTAAAATTATTCCTTTTCTCAGGTTACTCCTAACCATGATTTACACTGCACCAGTGCAAGGTCACAAGGCCACAGGGATGACTACCTGAAATTCCTGGCCAAGATGTATCAGCTACCCCAGAACGGTACCAGGATGGCAGGTGAAAGGTTTCAAGTAGGAAAACAGACTGAAAACAGCAATGAAAGGCCTTTGGCAGTAGAAAAGTTTTTAAATCCATGCAACACTGTACATATTGTAATGTATTTCTTTCCAGATAAAAAAAATGTGTGTTAGACCACCTATTTGTTTGTCTTGTCATTAAATAACAAAAACTGGTAAAACCAAAACAATAAAGAAGGTTTCTAAATATTGTGCGATTTTCCTCTACAGATTTAGACAAGTAACATTTTCACCTTCAAAATTATGATAATTGTTTTTGAACATAACTTAAATATGCCGTTTTCACTGTCCCTAAATGGATGCCACTTCCATGACTAAAACATTTTAGTCTACAATTTTTCAAAAGTATCCCTAAATAAGACATGAAGGGAATAGTTTTGTTGTTTTTTATTTTACTTTTCCCCAACCACTTACTTTTCATATTTTGCAAGCAGGCTCATTTGGAATCAACAAGAAAAACACTTCTCAAAGTTCACATAGAAAAGGAAGGAAGTTGATAATAATTTTCAGATACCCAGTCCAATTCAAGCTGAGTAAAGGGTGAAACTCGGGTTTTCTATCTTCTCCTTTTGTTTAATATGGAATAGGATAAACAATGATGTTCACATGCCCTAATCATCATACCAATCACGTTTTGGGTTCTTTCCTGATTGAGATGAATGCAACCAATACAAAAGCTTGTACTATTAATATTTAATTGAAACTAGAATAGTCCCATGAATAGCTCTGAATGAAACTATCACATGAAGACTAACCATATGGGATAACTGTCTATTAAATATATTTCTTAAAATTTTGTAATTGCTTCCATTCCTTTAGATTAGATATTTGTATTGAGAAGGGCAGATTTCATTCTAATTACTGATCTATTCAAGCCTACATGAGATTATGACTCAGAGTCTTTTGTAATTTTACAGTGATGCAGTACCTACATGTGCAAAGTGAGAAAACAATATTTAACATTTGTTTTTCAAGTATGTTCATTGATGGTCCCAAATGTCAGTGTAATTTTGCCTTTCTCATCTTGTCTGCCTCACTTCTTAATTTATTTTCCCCTTTTTTAAACATGAGTTCCCATTCATTGATTGCATATATGTACTGAGGCCAGTAGTATATTATGGCAGTACAAACAAAAGCTGACTGCCTGAGATTTCATTTTATGAGAGAGAATGATAAATGTAAAAACAACAGTTCTCTTATAGACTGATTAGTATTCTTTATTTATAATCTTACTCTCCCACACAAATATGTATATATTTATGTCTGTTTGGACTGATCTAAACAATCTAAGATGAATGCGTGACATTGGGATCCACTTTACTATCTGGCACACAGAAAAATAAACCATTATATAAATATATATAAATATAAAACAGTAGTATAAATATGTGAATTATAATCCTAAAATATGACTTGTGCATACAAAAACTAGTATGTTAATTATATTTTGAAATTGTATCATTATGAAATTATTATGAGTTTTTTTGTAGTGGAAGATAAATTGTAATGCATTTTATTTCAATCATAGACTCAGAAAATCATAGAATTGCAGGTTGAAAGGGACTTTAAAGATCATGTGGTCCAGCCTTTCTTTGCAAAAAAACAGTCTAGGCAAGAGGGCTCAGGACCCTGTCCAGACAAATTTTAAGTGTCTCATATTGGGAATCTACTATTTCCCGGGAGAAATTATTCCAGTTATTCATTATTCTTATTGTGAAAATTTTTCTCCTCTGTCCAGCCGGAATGTCCTCACAAGTGACCTGCACCAATTAGCCCTCCTCTTTTCCATGTGACTCTTTGTTAAAAAGGAGTCTTCATCATCTTTGTAGCCACCCTTTAAATACTGGAACATGGTGATAAGGTCTCCCCTCAGCCTTCTTTTCTCGAGGCTGAACAGACCCAGTTCTCTCAGCCTTTCCTCACAGAGCGGGCTTCTCAGTCCCTTGGTCATCTTTGTGGCCCTTATGTCTCTGGCCTGTCCACAGCTTTTTTGAATAGCAGGGACCAAAACTGAGTACAGTATTTCAGGTGTGTTCAAGCACTTAGTAGAGTGGGATAATGTCTCCTTTATCTCTGCTGGTGATGCTTTTGTTGATGCAGCTCAGCATCCTGTTGGCTTTCTTTGCTGCAGCAGCAAACTGCTCACTTACATTGAGCTTGTCACCAGCACTCCCAGGTCCCTTTCCACAGAGCTGGTCCCCAGTTGGGGAGATCTCCGTCTGTGTTGCACTCCTGGATTATGTTTCCCATGTTGTCCTTGCAATTTTACAGTTGTCCTTGTTAAATTTCATAAGGTTCTTGTTAGCCCACTCTTCCAGCCTATCCAGGTATTTGTGCAGAGTAGCTCTCCCTTCCAAAGTGTCCACTTCTCTCCACTTCTGTCATCAGCAGCAAACTTTATCAGGATATACCTGATCCTGTTGTCCAGATCAGTTATGAAGATAATTGAACAACATTGAGCCCAATATCAATCCTTTGGGAACCTCATGTGTGACAGGATGCCAGTTTGAAAAGGAGTTATTTACCACCACCCCCTGAAATATTTTAGATCTGTTCTATTACTTTGACTTGTAGAACATTAAAAATTGCTGGTGTATTTCTTGCTTGACAACAGGAAACATTATTAAATCATAGGTTACATTTATTGCAAGAGGAATGCTGCTCAGTGACAGTCATTTTTAAAGACCAACAAATAGCAAGGGTCAAGGTTAAAATCCAGGTAATTACTATACTTACAAGACAGAGAGCAAGAATGAGAGTACTCCTTGTATCATGTACACACTTCTATTACTCAGCAAACTGAATGATGCTGCACATCTGGAATGAAGTGCTACAGGATTATTTACATGAAAAGGTCTTACACCACTCACAAAATTATTAAAGAATCTCATAAACTTCCCTTTTGTAAGACATATGGAACAGTGCATCTTTGATAAAGAGTAGCTGAGATTGAAATAGGTACATACATCCTGGTCCCTGACCCCTGGGCAAGCCGTTACAAATAAAGTGCAGGTGATATTTCTTTCCATGTGCATTGCAGTGCAATCATTAAACAGAATAGAAATTGCATACTAACAATCTTTAGGCAGCATTTAAAAATTATACAGATCTTTGTAAAACCATACAATACAAGAAGCATTACATTTCATTATGCCAATCCTATAGGTATGTGAGTCAGATTATTTTGTCCTTCAACATATAATCAAAGATCGTGCAATTTATTTTAGATGTTAAATGGAATGAGTTGGATTTTTGTTGTTTGGGGTTTTTTTTTGGGGGGGGGAGTTGCTTCTTTTGTTTTTGTTTTTATTTTGGGTTGGGGTTTTTTTTGTGTGTTTAGACCTATACTGTTCAAAGCGCATGAAGTATTTAAATTACATGTTATCATAGTTACCTTCAAGAAAACTTGTAAAAGTGAATCAAATTTCTGGTTGTTTGGGAAAGATTTTTGAGAGTTGTATAGGAAGAGAAAAGGAATAGCACAGTGTTACAAATAAAAGTAATTTAAACTAAATTAAAATTTAACGATTTTTTTAAGGTTTATGAGTTTGCTATCATTGAAGTATCCATTCATAAGCTCAAAAACCACACATGCAAACCAAATTATATCCCATCATAACAAAATCATAACAAATAATAACAAAAGTGCTAATAATTTAATGAAAATGCCAGATTTCTAGTAGCAATTTTGATATGTCCATCTAACCAGGAAGAAAGAATTTTGGGTCATTTTGACACATCAGTTGCTTTAAATTGCTTCTTAAATAACTTTTTTATAACTTTTAAAATAAGAAATTATGTAGGTAAAGCTGTATTACAATATCTAGCAGAATTACAGTTTTAAAAGTATTGGTATCATACAATCAATTTGGCCTTCGAAAAGAAAAAAAAAAGACCTTTTATTTAAATTAAGTTCTAAAATTGTCTTTGCCTTTCAAAATTAATATATATTTTCAGGACTGTTGTACCACCAGACAGTAAGTCCACCAGATGTACCCGATGTCAGTAAGCCTATCTAATAACACATTCCAATTGCACCTGTTATAAAATTAAGGTACTATTCAAATATTAATTTAGAATACTTTTGATGAAACTTGGACAGGATAGAGTAAAAAATTATTCATTTGTTGCATGATAGAACATTAACGATGATTATTGTGGGCAACTTATTCTTCAATATTAGTAGTGAATCAGCGTGCTAGAAGACCCATGATTTTTACTGATGTTATCAACTCACAACACATGCAACTAGATGAGACACAATTTAGTGGTGGACTTGGCAATGTTAGGCTGGACTTGATGATCTTAGAGATTTTTTCCAACCTAAATGACTCTATGATTCTGTGTGGCAGAAGTGCTATAAATTCATGTGTAGCTAAACTTAACCTTTTGTACTTACCTTAGAAACATCATATAAAATTAAATTCTCAGGCAAAATTAAAGACATAAATCATGCTGGACTTTGTATATCTATATTCTGTTTGTGTCCAATATCCTGTCTTAATTAAGATCCAATTTATTCTGAACTCATGTGATATTCCTAGTACTCTGAGCAGTATATAGTGATGGCATCAAATCTTAAAGCAACTGTTTCAAAATAACTTGAGAAATGGGAATGAATGTCATTGGAAATGATATCTATGTAAGCTTATGATATCACACACTAGCAGTGCACCAAACTAATTAAGAAGGTAAATTTCATTAAATTATATAGAAATGGTAGAATACATGGATCTACAGATGATGCAAATAAATAATACAAATCCATCTTAATTTGAACAAAATGATGACCTACATTAATAGTATTATTTTATTCTTTTCCTACCCAGGAAAGCTTTTGCATTTGTGGCTTCTTTATTTGGCACAACTCAAAGAAAAATAATATAAAAATTAAAGAAGAAATGGAAAAAAAACAAACAAAAAAAAAACCCACCACCAAACCAAAAAAAGCCCCACCACACTATGCTGATGCTCAGCATACCAGTATTTCAGAGTCCACATCTGTTCCCTGGATAGAACTAGTCATCATGTTTCTGAACTCCTGAATTTATGAATGCTCATTATCAACATTCCTAAGATATTAATGCCTCATTATTTCCTACTACAAAATGGAGACATTAGAGTGAAGATGTTGTGGTCAAATGTAGCTTTGCAAGAAGAGTAAATGCAAAGGAAGGCAGAAAAAGGTGTCAAGAGCATTGAAAAGTCAGGATCTGGTGAAGAAAGCATAAGATTAGCCTAAAAAAATGCAGAGAAGTGTACAAGTGTGGGACCAGTAGTTATGACAAATAACTATGAATATGACAAAGGAATACCAAGAAGAAATGACTAGGTAAAGCAACAAAAAATACACACACACAAACAACACAAACAAAAGTCACCAAAAGAACCAAACACTTCCTTCTTTTTTCTGATTACATTTTTGAATATTGTCCAGAAAGTCAATTTCAGCAATAATGGTGTTGAAAAGAAAAACTACAAGGTTTAATAACAGGAAAATTGGCTGCTTTTTTATTCTGTCTGATGATGCACATCTAAGACATGCATATTATGACCAAATGACAAAAAATTCATTTAAAAATCTTCCCTTTAAGAGCACTGTTCCTCTCACATTTTTCAGTATGTTATTAATGATTAGTAGGACTAGTATCTCCCTAAAATTCCTTGTCTGTGATTTTTTAGACAACTTTACAGAGTCTAGGCAGTTTTCAATAGATCCACTGTTACTGAGAACTCATTCAGGCCACATTTATTTCATCATACAAACCCTTACCTACCAGAGAGGGCAACATAGATACCTCTGACAGATAAGAATTCTGCTGCCATATAATTGTCCCCTTGGAAATTTTATTCAATATGACCAAGTCATTCAACATGAAATCATGGAACTTGAGTTATCAGTGAAATGTGAAGTATTGATATGAAAGTGAGCTATAAGAAGATGTCATTTTCGACTGTGATAGAAGCCACAACACACAAGGATTTTAAATGTATTTCAAATGTTATTTTATGCATAGTTTATTTTCATTTTAAAATGATAGTGTATAATAAGGAGTAAATTAGAAGTAGCCATTTTCAATGCTAAGTGAATGAACAGAAGTGCCACAGGCTATTTTAAATCAGTTTGGGAGCTTTTATGAGTAGCCAGATACATGCACATTGATTTTCAGCTACATTATTTTGAAAGAGTTTTTTTCCTTAAAAAAAAATCCCAGTCAAACAATCTAAAGAGCTTTACCTGACAAGTCTTAATTAAATCCAAGAGTCTCTGTTTCCTTAGTAACCACTCATAATATCACTAACAATGAAGTGAGAGAAGCAGGTGCAAGAAGCCATAAAAATGAAAAATCTTATTTTGCCAATGACTTATTGAAATATTAGATTAGAGTATTTAATACTGGCTTCCGGCTGATTTCAGTGCTTTCTGACTACAACTTCTATCAACCCTTTAAATAACTATACACTACTGAAAGTCAATTTGATAATTTCTTTTTCTTTGGCATTCCACATTCTCGTGTTACAGGATCTTGTGTCCTTTCTTGTAATTTGATACAATTGCATATTCCAGTCAAGTGCATACTCCTAATGTTATTCTAATATTCTTCATAATATTTTTGTCATATTTCTGAGAAGCAGATTGATATATAAAAGTATACAGTGCTAAAAAGATGCCATTTACATGGATTTTACAGAGCAAAACAAACTTTGGAGAATAAACAAAAATTATGTAATTGAGGTGAAATGGAAATCTGTGAGGCAGGACTTTCTGTATTTCAGCAGTACAATTTTCAACATGTTTTATTTTGTATTTATATTCCAACTGCTTTTTATAGGAACAATGTATCATTATTCAATAATTTCTGTCATAATGAAGCCAGTTTACATGAAAAGAATATTTCAAAAACAGGAAAGCTCAGCATAGTCAACCGAATGAGTATGAAAGAATCAGGTTCATCTACTGCTTCAGACTCTGCTTGAAAGATGAATATGCCCCAAACATAAAGAGATGATTGGATTTAGATAGACATCTGCATCTAAGTAGGAATGACAGCTCTATGGCTATAAATTCTTAAATGCTGCAGTCACCTTGAAACTTTCACCTCCTATTCTTACTTTTCTATCATAAGTTATTTTCATAAAAACAGCCCTTTGCTCAGCATAAGAACTTTAGCAAGCCTAGTTACAATGATAAGATATTAGAAATGCAGGTCTCCTTTTGTAATGTGGTTAAACATGTATTTTGAATCCTTAACAGACCAGTGTCCATTTTAACACATAAATGATAGCTTAGTAATAGTCAGTCATGGCTGCTATAAACTTATTGCAGTTTTTTTTAATAAGTTCTTAAAATCCTGCCATTTGTGGTAATTTACACTAAAAAAATAATATTAGTTTAACAAAATAGTAAATGAATAAGCAAAGGAAAAGGAGAAGTAGCATAAAATATATAAAAAACCATAACACACACATACCAAAAAAAAAAAGAAAAAAGAAAAAAAAAAGAACATTTTTTTCAGGTATTATCAGCTATTGAGGTCTTCAAAAGATGTTGGAAGCATGTAGCTCTCAGTGTGAGAGGACCCAAGCATTCTGTTCAAGTCCATGACTATTTAGCATTATTCTAAATCCACATTTACCCAATGGCTCAGATATGTGATTATCAAGTTCAGTTCTCCCATTTAACCTGAGAAAAATTAAACCAATATTAAGCACAGTGCTAGGCACTCTATGCCTTTTTGAAGGCATTTCATTAAGTAGAAAATGATTACACATTAATTGAGCCAAAGTTCAAGAATAAGCTGCAACATTCATATGGGAGACAGAGTCCTGATCTCCACTTTCTGTTCCAGAAACTGGAGTAGTATTTCATATAATTGCTCCATCCTGGTGGAAACTGGAATTGCAAACATCCCTCCCTGTGTAGATGTCCCAGTCACTAGATTTGACACTTAGCTTTGCTACAACCAGACACATATTCACTAGTGGAAGAAATTTAAAGGAACAAAAATTTCAGCTGAAGTTAATTAAATCTGTTTGCTAGCTATATATTGGTTTAATTAGAATGTTTAGAAGAATAGAAAAACACAGATTTTGGTTTTTGATTTACATGAGAGGTAGTTCTGTGCCTTTTTTCCTGATTTTATTGTTGTTATTATTTAGACAGTTTTTATACACATTTTTGACACTTTAAAAATGACCAAATGAATTTTTCACTTGAAGAGATAAAAACTTGTTGGCTGAAGGAAAAGCAAAAGACTACAGTGAAAGGAGAAACTTTTGACCTGTTGACACATTTGCAATGACTGGGGATTTTCATATATACATTCACTTTTTCGTGGAAAGAATTTTTATAAACTCTCCTGATGCAGTAAGATGTTTTGCATTAATGTCCAAGTCTAGATTCTGGGTCCATTGTGCTATGTAGGGTGAAACTCTATGTATGACTTAGTGTAGCTCATGTCATTTAAGTGTATTAAACACAAAAGTATATCTGCATGGCTCTTTCTTCCTATAATTTTTATTTCTTCAAACATGATTTTCCCATGAACCAACTGACTTTGATGCCAATTACATAGAAGTGTCTATTTTCATCAGTCAGCATCAAAAGAACAGTTCAGTCAAAATCTGGAGAAGAATGACAATTGCACAATAAAATCCACATTACTTTACAGAATAGACATTTCCTCTTCAAGCTTTCGTCTTCAAAAATATATCCTGGCCCTTGCATGCTCATTCATATTTCATATAGGTGTCCTTATTCGTAGCCAGTAAAAAGAAACAGTCATTTCTACAATGAGAATTTCCTGAGTGCAAGGATTTTTTTCCATCTTTGGGAAAAAAAAAAAAAAAAGAATCATCAAATCCTTAAGAGACACAGACCCCAAGGTAATGGCCTGAAGTTGTGTCAGGGTAGGTTTAGGTTGGATATTAGAAAGAGGTTCTTCACCAGTGGTTGGGCACTGGCACAGGCTCCCCAGGTAAGTGGTCACAGCACCAAGCCTGACAGAGTTCAAGAATTTGGGTGATCCTCTCAGTCACATGGTGTGACTCTTGGCAATGGTTCTGTGCAGGGCCAGATGATCCTTGTGGGTCCCTTCCAATTCATCATATTCTGTGATTCTGTGATCTAAGATACTCAAACAAACTGAAAATAACAATGAGAATTGGTGGCAAGCCTTTACTTAGGGAGTGAAAAATGTAGGAACCAATTATTTTTCCAGTGCAGAAAAAAGGAAAACCACATAAATTAATTGAGTTTATCTACCGGCTTGGATATGTATCAAAGTGCAGTAATTAACATAATTTGCATTAAAAAAGCTCCAGTCATCTTCTTTGATATTAAACACCTAGCAAGAAAGAAGCATTTAATTGTATATGCTTTGCAGTATCATAGTGGGGGAAAAAAACCCAACTACTTGGAAGAACTAAGTCATTAAGTTAGATATAGAAACCCCTCAACAGTTTCTGGATTCTATTACTGAAATGATCTCATTAGTTAAAACTGGGAAGTGATCACATCTTTTTGTTCCATATTTAATTAAGCTAAGCATCACATTCCAGGAGCCCTTTATGAACATGGGAGAGGTGGGGGTTTCCAGATACTTCAGTGGGGCTAAAAAACCAATAAAAATCACTGCCACTTATCTTTAGAGAATCACTTATCTTTAGAGAAGACACACAATACTTCTAAAAAACGTTACCATTTAAAGAGTTCTGCACCGCCTGCAAAAAATGGTAAAAGAGTCTTTGATAGTCTTTTAAAAGTATTTGCACTATAACCCCACAAAAACCAAACAGAAAACTCCCAACCAACCAAAGAAAAAAATGCAAACACCTGATTCTATTTCACATTTATTCATATTTTCATAATTACCTCTGTAATATTGTATGATCTATGTCCAGACTAACAAAGAGTCTGGAATATCTTCAACAGAAAATAATTCCAGAAAAGCTTTAATGCAGATGAATGAATTTGAATCATTGACATTAAAGTTTAATCAGTGCACAGTCATTCGCTGCATACAACCAGTTATTACACTAATTTTAGACTGGCTTACAGAGACTGTTTCATTATAAGGTAATTCAGTCTCCCAGAATAAGAGACAAAGAGGTCCTGCCTAGCTAATTTTGTGTGCCCACTGTTCTTGAGATTTCTAAGTGCCCTTATCCAGGAAGCACATCAGAAGTGCAGAATCTAAGGCTTTGTACTGAAACTTCTGGGGTTGCTACAGTTCTGCTTCAGCTCCTTATCCACATCTTCATGCATAGCCCCTATGGTTGCATTTCAGAAAATCAGGAGTCAAAGGGGCTCAGCCACTCATTTACTAAAGGACAGTATGTCCTGGGTATTTCCTACTGCACAAACGCTGAGTAGTTGACTGCAAACACTCAGAGGAGTTTGCACAGCATAAAATGAATCCATTCTCATTCTGCATGCTCTTTTATCTGTTTACAGACAGATGTAATGTCCAGAGATTCCCAGACTCCTAAAACATTGCCATTCTGAACATGCACAGGTGTCCCTCAGTGCTCACAGTTTTGCACCTGTCTCTTCTGTAAATCCAGTTAAAATTAATAGAATAGTTATTCATCAACTAGAGTTGCTTGAGGCAATCTGGTGTGTTCTGAACAGATGTAGAAGATCAGGTTTCCTTTTAAAACAGACCACAAGGATTTTTAAAGTTAGTGAATGAGGGCTCAATTTTCTTTTCCTGAAATGATGCAGGCTTCCCACTCTTCCCTGGTAACTCCCTTAAGACTCCAGAATGATGTGCTCTACAGAAGGATATTGCTAAGAGCAGGGTCTGACAGTAAAAATTTCACTCTTCTTACACTGCAGAAATAGAGACAAACAGAACAAAAAAGATTGTGTAAATTATCATGGCTCTCCATCCTACTGATCAGGATGCTTACCCAGACTGTTCTAGTACTTGAGCCAAATAGTGCTTCAGTTTTTATATTAACTAGTAGTTGTTCAGGAAAACAAAACAAAAATTGAAAGAGAATTGTAGCACAAATTAGTTTGTTTTATCTCATGCTATATGCCTTTTCTTTTGTCCTTTACCTCTTTTAAAGGAAAATCTGTAATTAAGTGCATAACTAAAATAGCTTTAGTTGGAGTATGTGACCTCTGTGTTTATCTAGTGGTGGCAAAGGTCCTAGCAGGACCTTCCATCCTTATGGATAAAAGATGGGTATAGGTTTGTATCAGTTAAAAAAAAGAAGAACTCAGTGGGAAAAGTGCATGTTGTGTGATTGCAGTACTGTGATATAAGAAGAAATTCCATACTTCTCTTCTTTGTTGTTTGATAGTTGCAGACAAAGACTACCTTTTGGGTGGTGATGAATATTCAATTTATGAATTCTGTGTGAAAATCAATGCTTTAGTCTGAGAAAAGGCCAGGTCCTCTGTGCAGCATTTCTTGTTGACTAAACCTTGATAGTGATTGTTTACTATATTGAGTGTAACTAATTCTGTATTATGAAATGTATAATTGCTCCTAATTGTTTATAGAACCTCTCAGGTTTATAGAACCTCTCATGATTTTTGAGTAGCAAGAGCTAAAAAAAAAAAAAAAAAAATAAAAATTTATAGTGCTAAGTACATTGTATTTCATATTTCTATTTCTGTCCCATCTCCATATGTATCTTAATATTAAGGTACAGGTAATAACCATTAAAAAGAAGTACTAGAATTTCAAAACTATTTTAATGAGTCTTTATTCACTTTTTTTTTATCAATTTATTTTGATAACTTATATTATGTCAATACTGCCTTGGGAAAATGCAAAAGCTTCTGTGACAATGTTAGGGCACCAGAAGAAGCACAGTCTGTCTTTAAAATGCATAAACGACAACTGTGTTGTAAAAATCCTAAACTGAAGATACATGTTGACTGGCACTGTCATTGAAGCTTATGATTTTAAACAGAAAGTATTGAAAAAAACTGTACACTCCTATTTCATGCAACAACAGGAGGCTCTTGAAAAGTATACTAATTATATTTTTCAAGCGCTATTTCAAGTCTTGTTGCACAAAGAACATTACAAAAAGTAAAGGCATAAGAGCGACCGCAGATCACACGTCTTTGGGGCTCTTCTTAATTTCTCTGCTCAAAAAGAGGTATAATTGAGCTGTATCTTTGCATGGTACACAGAAGTCTACAGAAAAACAGACTTTGAATTGAGAATATTTGAAATGCTTCATAGGCATGATGATTAGTACAATTATTTGGTGATCATATTAAAAAGAGGATTCAAATGTTTAAAAAGAGTTTCTTGGAATCCTTAATCACTCATGCTGGCTTGTGAAAGTTTAAATGCGTAGTTTACAGTTGTCTATACTGTAAGCTAAAAGGTTTAGTTCTCTATTCATATATAAATACATATGAAAGTTAAAGAAAAGGCTTGATTGCTCAGATAAATTTTTATCAATTCTACAAAAACTGCTTTCAGTAGTGTGTTTAGAAATCTTTCAGAATTTTTCTCTACATACCAAAAATGAGGGTCCACAACTCTTCCTTAAGTATAGGTTTCAGAGCCCACAGGAAGAGTTTGGTGTACAGAGGATTCAGACATCCTGAGCTGTGTGTCCCTTGTCGGTTTATGCAAATTGAAGTGTGAGTCTGCTGAAGATAAGAAGACATTCAAAGTTCTTTAGAACTTTTAGTGTTGAACAGTGACTCACACTGTACATTCCCCACACAGAAACCAATGTTTACCTCTATTAGCCCACAGGCTGTGCACAGCTGCATCTTTTGAGTGGCTGCCTTAGCTGACAAGTAAAAACACAGAATCACAGCATGGTTAAGATTGGATGGCAGCACTGGTGGGCTTGTCTGGTCCAACCTCCCTGCTCAAGCAGGGTCTTCCTAGAGCACATTACAGAGGTTTTCATTCAGATGGTTACCACTTGTACATTACCTCTCTGGTATTAGTACATAAAAAATTGTCAACCCTACCTCTCATATTAGAGGTAAGACAAGTGAAGAGAGCAGGATATTTATGGGAATATGGTTTAAGATGTTCCAATGACATGTACTTAAAAATGTTTGCTTCCACAACGAGTCTTGTATTTATATAAAGTAGGTGTTCTCACTTTTGTTTCTATTTCATAAGTACAGCTAATCTGACATGCATCCATGGATTTCACTTTAATTAAGATTTTCATAGACATAGCTTAAAAGTTCACTATCGTATGTAAGTGTCTCAACATCAGCTTTGATTTTTCTTATTATTATTCCTGAAAGTCAACATGCTTTCAAGATATTTCAAGATGTGTTCAAGATGTACTATAAGACTTTTCAAAGTTCTGTACTATGTGATACACTGCCACCCAGTCCAGTGCGTGATGCTGCATCCTTTCTGCCAGGGCTTTGTTTTAACTGTTGGTAGAAGAGCTGACATAGACAAGGGGTCAGGACAGTGCAAGTGAAAAAAGTACGTGACTTTTCACAGCTGTGGGATGTGAATTGGTGTTTTGCCTGCTGCACTTGATGTTTTCTGTTCACATGGGTTGCACTTGATAATCTCTGTTCAGGGAGATGTTAAGACTTGCCTTTTATTCCAAGCATAAATATTTAAAACAATGTAAGTTGTAAGGAGTATTTATGATTTGATCTGAACAAAAGGCTGTCTAGGAATGGATACTTAATGTATAAAAATGACTTATCTTCTACAGTAAACTGGACTTACAAGTTAAAAAAAAATCAAGCATCAATCTCTGAAAAAATGTTTAATGACTAAACAAACAAACACAGTCAAACAAAAAAAAATTGTCTATAAATCACTAGTAATGTTTAAATACTTTCTAGAACAAGATTGCTCTCTTTGTATATTTTATGCTGTTCAGTGCCTCATGATCTAAATTTCAGCAACAAGCAGCTGTTGAAATACACAGAATCACACATACAAGTATGTAATAAATTTTATTTTGTTATACTGTTGAAGTTTTTTTATCAAAAAAACTTTGACTAAATTATTTTCCATAATTTGGATTTATTTTGCTTAAGAGTCTAATCTTCATTCAGATGCCATTCACTTTTCATCACACTTAGTTCTTTTTCTTTTTAAATAACTTCAGAAGAACATCTGCAGTTGATAGCAAAAGACATAAGAGCAGATAATACTTCTCAATGTGCTGATTTAGTTTGAGATTGAAGAGAAAACAATGATAAACATTTGGGGCTAGAAAATATAGATCCGATATTGAAAAGAGCTGAAAGAGCTGAATCTGTAATCTATAGCACTTGAAAGTTTATAACAACTTCTTTAATTACTATCATTGATAGATTTTTTTTTTCTTGCAGTTTTTGAGTATGAATTAGAGCTTCTGTATTTCTTCCTGGAAAAAGTCCCAGTGACACTTGTATGTGAGCATTTATTTCTAGTGCTTTCAATTTAGATGGATAGAGAAATTTGCTATTTACTAAAACAACCACTTGAATACATGCAATTCCTGTAACAACGGATTACTTCATACACTAGTCAAAATGCCATTTCTCATATGTACCATGTGAAAGAAATAATCCCAAGGCAATTAGAAAATAAAAAAACCAGAATCCTTTTGCTGAGCTCAAGGTAAGCTATTTATCACGCTCACTGAACAGAATGCTAGAGTTGCTGTGAAAATTGTCCAAGTCATCCCAATAGTTTTGGAGATCACAGATGCTACCCTGCCAATACCTCTTAATGCCAAATTGGCAGTTGAAGCATGGCCCAAGCTGGTGCCTTCAATTTATGAAACTGAAGGACTGTTCTCTGTCAAACTCTGTCATGGACAATATAAATATTATCTAAAATCCTCTGCTAATCAACATGAGCTATAGACTGGTGTACCTAAATCTTAAGACTAAAATGCAATCTGCACAGACAGAAACTTTTTTTAACTCTGAAAGATTTTGATCTATGATGATCCACTGAAAACAATCCTACAATGTAGTTTATTTTGTGTTCATTACTATTGCATGTGCTTACAAAAAGAATACCGTAAATAAACTTTTCTGAAATATCTGTACTTTAACCCATGTTAGTAAAACAATACTAGTGTGTTCAAATAATTCATTTGGAAGTCAAATGTACTTTTTCTTATTCCTCTGGAATGGGATATATCAATACCCTTAAGGACTTACAAATTAATTTTGATAACAAAAGAACAAAAGTAAGTCTAATTACAAGCAGTAAAAATGGTATTATACAGGAATTCAAAACCTGTTTAATTGACTTAATTGACTTTAAATTATTTCTAAAACCTGATTGCTATAGGGATTTATGTCTCTGATTTTAAATTAAAAAGTAATTAAAACACTTATCTAGTATCTGTACATGACTTTGGTTTCAAAGAATGTAAAGTACAAAAGATAAAGCTGAAACTATAGAATGTGCAATGGGCTTCATGCTTCAGAACTGAGGGTAGGCAGCAATGGAGTCAGACACAATGTCCTCAAGAACTCTAGTATTAAACTAGTTGACACCTCGCAGAGATCTGTGCACCTGCATTTATTGTTGGGAAGCTTGAAACTTCTATCATTTAGGATGCTTTTTGGTTTAATTAACGCTACATATTCTATCAGCATACACATATCAATTTTACTAACATGCTATTGCTGGGGGATTATCTCCCAATCACTAATTCAATTTCATGAAAACTAGTTCAAGTTTGTAATTTCTAAGACCGTCCAAAAGAACATTTTTTTCCTGTAGTTTTTCTGGGCTTACAAGAGACCAATTTCTTGCAGTTGAGGTATAGACCAATACTGTAAAGGCATTTTCAGTAAATGCATGAAGTCACCCAGCAGAGACACAGTTTAAAGAGTCAAAAATTGAAATAAAATTAAAAAAACTAAATCACTCCCCACATGACAGCTGACTTATTTTCCCTCCCCCCAATATAAATTAGCTTTGCATGAGATAATTATCTTATAGAGATAATTATCTTATATAGGTAATTACAGCTTTTCCCTACAATTAGGAATTACAGGCTTTTTCCTACACTCCCAGCATTCTAGAAAACTCACAGTGCAGACATGTCTTATGAAACTTGTAGCTACCTAATACAATCCATATGTTTTGCCCTTTGTTATCATTCTTATTCTAGATCCCTTGCTGGCACATAAATCGAAAATAACAGCTTCCTATTTTGACAAAGTTATCAAAATTGACTTTCCGAAGTCCTTTAGAAATAGAAGCAATTTCAGGAAAAGCATTTAATATTCCAATCTAGTCTCTATAGATCTGAGAAGGGGACAAATAGATAGCTTGGAGGCATTGTTTGAGACAACTGGGATACTTTTATTTACTAGAATCTTGTTTCTCTGCTAAATGTCTTCGTGCATCTCTAATTGCAATTCACTGAGATGAAAGTTATCTAATGACTCTGAAACAAGTCTGTGGCGAGACAGCAGAAGAGATCTGGGAGTTTATTAGTACATTACCCTTTGTCATTTGGAAAATAAAAATTTCTAATATAGTCTTATTAATCTTTTATTGCAAAGCCATTGCATAAAAGTTTGTTTTCTGAGTGTATTACTGATGAGAATAAAAGCATTTAAAAACAATTCAATTTTCAAACTTATGCTGTTCTTAAAGAAAATAAGGCCTTCTATATAAATAAAACTTTCATCATGCTTAAACTATCAGCAAGAATGCACAGGGAACAATATACAAAAAGCTTTGTATCCATATAAAATTAACACACTGAATGGAGAATTATTCACCTTCTCTAGTTTTCTTCTGCAGTTTGGTTCTTCTGAGAGAGTGGAAATTACTTTACTGTATCTTTTATATGTTTTATTTGTGATATTAAATGTGAAGGAAAAGTTCTGAAGAGCAATTTTCTCCTACCTACCTTTTGAACTGTAAAGTGTCATTGTTCACATCTATAAAAGGATGACAGCAACTTGGAACACCCTGAAGGCAGAACTCTTTAAAATATTTATGGATTCTTTCTGTGTAAAGTGGAATTTATGTACTGATGTTGATGTTGCAATTGGGTAGTAAGTATATTAAAGGAGAAGTACCAGTAGAGCTTTTTCACTGAAGACAAGTCAGTCAGCCTTTCACTGAAGGCAAGACAGTCCGATCCTCTTTAATTGCAGTGATGTTTTAAACTGTCTTTTCTGCCTTATGGAAATACTGTCCTTGGAATGAAAGATTAGTTTTATTTTCCACTCTGCTGGTTACTGAACATATTGTTTAATAGATAGAACTGTGGCAAGAGGTGTTGTTCAGGACATTCTTATACGTGCTTTTACAGATACAGACCCTTGAAAGGAGACAGCAAATAAAGGAAATTTTTTTTGTTCTCTAATGTACCATTAGAGTGGCAGCAAAGAGTTATTCTTCTGAATATCCCAAGAATTCACACCAAGAAAAAATGAGTTTATCTTAATATGTAAGGAGTTTATAGAAGCACAAGTAAGACTGAATTTTCATCTCTTAGCAGTTGTGGAAAATATAATACATTTACCTCATAAGGTCATCAGTCTGACACAATTAAACAGTAGGAACTGAAAGTTCTATTTATAGGAATTTTCCTGCTCAAGATCAATACATGTATCAGTACAAATTTCTCCCCTTTCAACAGACTTGAAGTATGTTTTTCTTCAAATCCAACTGATTAGTCATTTACATGAAGATCTGATACTTTCTGCTTTATAAGTGGTTTACATCTATTTTAAAGTGTTTCAGAGGAATAAAAAAGACATTTCAAAACCAGCCAAATATGGGACAAAATATGAAAATCTAGATTTTTAATTAACTTCATCTAAATGAGTTAGATCCATCTTTATAAAAATAAAATAATTCTGTAGAGCACAGCCAAATTAACAGAAAAAATTAACTATGCAAAGGTATGATCAGGAAAAATGTACTGAAAATAAAACAGTGTACTGAAATGAGTCTTTGGGAATGAAGACCTAGCTAATGAAACTCCAGCAAGCACTACAGCACCTGACAACGTATATACACTTGACTGTACCCAAACTGGAGTTGCTCCAAGGAGCAGAAATAAGACCCGTGGTTACAACCTATGCTGCAGGGAGTCCACAACCCATAAAAGAATTTCTAGTTTTGATGATTTGCAGACAAAGGGAACTGCAAACTCACCACCTGCTGTTGTGTTATTGCTACTGTTTACAAAATACATGCATTCAGGCTTAACATTCAGAGTATTTGGTGGCAAAATTGTTTATGAAATATGTCATAATTAAAAGAAACTCATGTCTTATTAAAAAAATCCTCACTATTGCTGATTACCAAGGAAATGAAAACAACTGTATATTTCGTCTTGAGTTTTGAGTAAATGCATTTGTTCTGAGCTTATTAAGGTAATATGTTGAATACCCAAATACTGTATTTAAAGTGATAACAAAGAAAAAGAGATATGAAGAGGTACTATTGCTACTATTTGCAATATAAAGTGAAGCGTGACATGTAATCTGCAGGACTTTGACAGCCCTTCTTATTAAATTTGTGAGAGGAGTGAAAAAAGAATCCCACTGCTCCATACAGAGTGATCAGTTTACTTATGACCCTTTTTTATTTTATCTTTCCCTTTTTATTATAACTTGTTCCCATTGGCTCCATATATTTAAGGCATCTGCCTAGTTTAGAAGGGGTACAAAAATAGATCTTATCATTGTCCCATAATAATTGTAGTATGGACAGAGTCGAAACAGTTAAATGAATTTTCCAGACCCTTTACATCAAGAAACAATATTGTCTTATGTGTTTTTATGATTTTGGCCAGAAGAAATGCATGGCAGCTTGTGTGGAAGCTTTTTACAGGACTGAGACTTAGATGGTAAAGTCATGAGAAATTACCTGTGTAGGAGCAATTTTTCAAACAAAGGGTAAGACAGCACAGTAAGGATTTTCAGTGGACTGAAACAAGATGCTGTGAGTATTCTCGGTCAGTTGGTGCTCATTACCAGAAAACAAAAGCTTCCATTCCTAATGAGGCAACTAGCACTCCATAGTCTAATCAATGTTTAAGAGAATATCTTCAAAAGCATCCAAAGGAAATTAAGAATCACAAATGTCTATTTTCTTTCCAGAAAATAGCCTTTTTGGAAACAAGGTCCAGTTGGAATACCTATGGCTGAACTTTTGTTTCTTCTACAATGTTAGAGTTCATGTATTTGATCCCTTCTGAACACTTTTTAAAAAGATACAAAGAAAGGAGAAATCAGAAATTAATTTTCTGATTATTTTTACCTTCCGTTAGGAAATTGCAATGCATCCTTCACAGGATTTATTTTAAGAAAGCTCTTGAGAGTCCCCATTGCCAAAAGGAATAGATCAGAGCTTTATACTGAGAGATCTAACCATAGCTTTTCTTCTCATCTTCTTGTTATGCTGTATTGTAAATTGTGATAGTTTCAGACTCTTCTGGTCTCCTTCAGCCACCTTCAAGCAATATATTTGAATCTGAATATGTGGTTTGTTTTTTTTTTTTTTCTCACTGAGAATATTTTGTGGCACAACTCTAAGAAAATGTGATTTAGCCTTTATTCTTTGCAATGTTTTACAATCCCCAGATGAAGTTCTATATAACTATTTTGTATGACAGAAAAGTTTTTGAGCTGGAAGCTTGTGTTTAATATTGGAGTTCAGAGTTGAGGCTATAATTAGGTCAATGTTTATAAGTGTCTAACGAAAATACATATTAATCTGAAATTAACATTCTGAAAAAGAATCTAAAATTTCTTTATGCCTTTTATTGAATGCCATTTAAGATCAAGAAAAGAAGTTTAGACCAGATGCTCATATGCTATGCATGTGAGTTCTCTATCACAATATTTTTCCAGTGTAAACTCTAAGTCAGGGTATTCAAAGTGAGATTCTGATTTAATTTTTTTATTCTTTCAAACAATATATAATTATGCTGCTACTAGGAAACGCAAAATCCAGAGAACTTTAATGATAGAATAGTATAAGAATTCATCCCTACTCTTTCCAGAGTTCAAGCACAAGCAAACTATGTCCCTACACCTTAATTATTCAGAGTGTCAGTCATGAAAATCTAGGATACTAAAACACTAATTGAGGCAATTTAAGACCAGAACAATGAGCTGACTGAGAAAGTTCCATTCAGGAATCCTCTATTTCTGCACACTGTCTTCAATAAAAAGCTGTCATTAACTGTTCAGTGGTTTCTTGTCAACAGCAAATCTGCATGAGAAGAAATCAGGAATTTTGATTTGTAGTACACAGCATAAGCTATATGAAATTTGCACAGCATAGTCTTAGCATAGAAATAGGCAAAGATTAATTTTATATAAAAAATACTTTTTTCTACAAAGTTTTTGCACTGTTCTTTTAAGATGTTTATATGTGGGAACAATTATTTCATTTTTGGTGTAACTTAACCTTTTTGATTTTTCTGGTAGTGAAAGAAGCAGGTCAAGTTTCTGTTCAGAGTCTAAAAATCACAATACAGAACATAGATATGAGGAAAATTTTTTTCTTTTTTATTTTTTTATGTGTGCTACAGTATTCACTAAAAGTCTGAAGCATAAATGTCCTTCTATTATCTTTCATAAATGCTTCTTTAAGGTCTTATAATTATCAGTTTGAAAGACATTCCACTGAACCAAAAAATTTCAACAAGGATTAGACACTTATGTAGTATTAAAGGCATTACACAGATGTCTGTGCTTAGGTACTGCTCATTGCACCCTCATTTAATCTTTTAGCTTTTCTGAAGCAAAGGCTTCTTTACAAGACAGCTAATTTTGAAGGATTTCTCCCTAGTGAACATGATGGAACCAGCCAGGCAATAGCAAAAAGCAGATATTTTAAAATGTTGCAATCAATATGAAAGTTTCACAACTGTTAAATGTTCTTCTAGGGCCTAGTAGAGACAAATGTGTATGATTTTTTATTATGGTTGTGATGTTTCTGATGATGGCTGTTACAGTTTCTAGGCAGCAGCTTTTCACATTGCAGTACTAATTCCTTCAAGATATACAGCTCTTTTCCATATTCTGTAATGAGAACTTCATTATGATATTTTATCTTGCTAATAGGTATACATGTTTTGATACTATAATAAAACTTAAAAAAAACCAAACATATCACACACACACACACACACACAAAAAAACAAAACAAACAAACAAACAAACAAAAAACCCACAAAAAATAACTAAAGAAACCCTTATAAACGGCATAATATTATCTAGTTTTAGAATTTGCCAGGAACAAATACAGAAATTTTAATTCTAAGTAGTTTTTTTTCAAACTTTCTTAAAGAACAAATATTTAAAATGAATGTGTTAAATCTAATTGAAGATTATGTGAAAATATCTGACCAAAAAGTAATATTTCAAAATTATTTTGTCTAATTCATATTAAAATTTTTTGTCATTTTGGTGGAGTTTTTGTGTAAGCTTAATGTAATTTCAGTGCGAATTCTTAACAGGTTTGACATTTCATTTAAACATGCTTCATAGTGTTATGTTCTCAAAATCATGGTTTGGAAGGACATATTAAAAAATTGACAGCAGGGTACATTACCATAAAAAAGAACATTAGAAAGTCTACTGGATCAGTTTCCCTATCCAAACATTTTTTATGCAAGTGACCAGAATGTCACTGGGAAATTTACATGGAAACGGAAAAGAAGTAATCCTTCAGCTCCAAGAAAGAAATTCACAGTATAAATATTGTGCCATCAAACTGAAAGAAGTTACACACTGTACTCAAGTGGCACAAAATCCAGCCATCTTAGCACTGGGATACGCAACTAAACCAGTAATAAGAAATAATAAAATGAGATATATGCCTAAAGTGCTTTTCCTTGCTTGGGTTTAGGCATGTCAGGTTGGGTTTAGGCCTGGGTATGCATGGATGCATAGGTTCTGCCTAAGTCATACATGAGTTGGAGATATGTCTCGAGCAATTAGCCTTACCAGTGTATTGGTATATTTCCAGCCATTTAAGCATTTTGATATGTACTTTTCCATTTTCTAAGTGCATTCTTAGATATGACCTTACCATTGATAATTACACAAAAGTTTACCATCTCCTCTTCAATGAGATTTGCCTACAAATTACAGTAACTCACCAAGAAAATTGAATAAAGCAGTGTTTCAAGGTTTCAAAGTATAATGGTGATCCAGTTTCATGTCACTAATCACTTCTTTATCTAGCTGATAAATCAACTGATTCTACATCGGTAGAATCAGTTGATAAACTTAATATAGTTTGAAACAATAGACTTGCCACATAAATGCAGATGAACACAACTATTCTATCTACGTGGAGACAACTTTACAATATCTTCAAGATTTCCAAGAACATTCTCACCACAAGAGCAGTTTTGCTGAAGATGATTGTGCAATTTTGCTTATAGTAAAGAAACTACTGGTACTTAGAAGCAGGTAACATCCTGTGCGGGTTTTGGTTGGGGTAAAATTAATTTTCTTTACAGTGGCTAATGTGGGGCTATGTTTTAGATTTCTGCTGAATACATGGTTGATAGCATATTGATGTTTTTATTGTTGCTGAGCAGTGCTTATACAAAAGCCAAGGTTTTTTCTGCTTTTCATACTGTCACACTGGCAAGGATGTTGGGGGTGCATGGGAGGCTGGAAGGAGATGCGCCTGGGACAGGTGACTCAGACTGACCAAGAGGATATTCCATATCACAGGATGTTATGCTCAGTATATAATATGGGGAAAGATGGAGAAAGGGAGGGTAGATATTCTATACCTTTATCCCAAAAGACCTGTGCTCTGCATCAAGAAAAATAATAGCAAACTATGGAAAAGTATTGTAAAAGACATTAATTTATGTCACATGCTATTCAGGATCAGTTGGTAAATCATAGTATGCAATGCTCATATTTCAGACACACATTTACAGTAAATGCTTCCTTTGGTAACATGGTTTTGTCCTTGAAATATCTAGACTTATTATTATGGATGTTAGTACTTTGCTCATCCAAAAAAAGAGGCAGGTTTCTAAGTAATATCAGGCTAATCATTACCTATTACACCATTAAATTTTCAATGAAGCCCTGCCTCACTATACCATAAGCTTGGCCCTGATGTTACACTGTTTTGGAGAAACTTAAAGGCTATTTACTCACTACAGCTGAAACAAACATTTATTCATGAACTTCATTCCTTCCCTTTTGCCACAAGCAAAGGGCAGGAATGAAATCCGTGAATTATATATTTTCAAAATATGATTGGAAATTAGTGGCTGTTGTCCTTCGTAGTTAAACCAATATCACCCTTGAGAGAAAAAATGCACAAACAAGCTGAGATTTAGGGGCTTTTCCTTTACTAAATTTTGTATTGTATACAGTGACTGGGACTCCCACCTTTTTACTTTCCTCTAGTATTAAGCATCTTGACCTACATATGCATATTGAAGAAAAGCCAAGGCCTTTTATCCTTATCTATGCCTATCATAATCAAACCTGTAAAAACCAGTCTCCCTTCTTTAGTATCATCAAGAGCCAAATTTAGATGTACTGCAGAGTTCACAACACATCAATGAAAATTTTCATAATCAGTCAACAGAAGTAAGAAGCTGTTAGGACAGATGATGATAAAAATATACTCTGATAAACGGTTACTTTGCTCTTTCTTTCCTTATAAATATGTGATTGCAGAGGTGCAGTCACTTTATTCTTGGTATCTGGTATGAGAGAGATAACATTTGTACTGAACTGTGCAGCATAAAGTTGTGACACACTGCTAAATGCAAGATTGATGTCCTATCAAAGAGAATATCAGGAGAGAAACACCACAGAAGAATAAGGCTCATTATTTTAGTATCCAAACCAAGTAAAAACTTTACAATTTTGTTCCAGAACATGTACTGAATTTTAACTGCTTTTCACTATTTCCTGTCCTCAAAATATTCTTATTCAGGTTAAAACAGAGTCGGTATATAAGATAACAGAAGCACATTACACAGCTTTAGGACTCCCATAATGTTATCAGATGTTTGGCAATTCTTCTTTACTTCTCATCACTCCATCTTAAAAACACCTTACACAGAGCACCTTAAAACTCTGACTCTTTAACATCAGAAATACAGAACAGTTCTTTAACCCTAACTTAACCTTAACATAAAACCAAATAAAATTCATCCCCATCACCAGGAAAAAAAAAGTTCAACAACAAAAACTAAATAATTTTAAAAAAAACAAAAACAACAATAAAAACCCAAAACCAAGCAACAAAAAAACCCCAACAAAGCAACAACAAAAAACAAACCAATAATGACTCCTTCATTTCATGTTGTAAACAACTTTTGAATGTCAATATTCTCTGTAGATGTGTTTTATAGACCACCTGAACTGCTACCATGTTACTTTAAAAAAAGACAAGCAAAATGACACATCTTTGTAAGTATGTCCTTTCTGTCCAAGAAACTATGGTATCACCTATGGAATCAGCAGTTAGCTATATTTCAAAAGCTCTCTTTAAGGTTAAATGAAGACTGAAGCACCATCTACAACCTGATTTGCCTTTCCTCTTCCCACCTGTCTAGAAAGGAATGGTATGTAAAAAACCCTACAAAACCATAGCTTGGCAGGAGAAGTAATCATAGTTGTGATAGTCCCAGTACTTGTAGACTTAAAAGGTTTTACTTCTATGTTTAGTGACTCATGGTACCTGACACTTTCAGAGTATTATTGCTTTAAAAACCTAGTTGCTAGTCCCTTCAAAAGACCTTTTATTTAATCAATTATCAATATCTGAACAACTGTCACATTCCATATTCCATGGACTTGTAAAGTAAAATACACACAGGTATTCCCACCCCCCCAAAAGAAAATAAAAAATGCCAAAGCAGTGGAAAGGATTTAAAAATGTTTATTTTAGAGGCAAGAATGCTGAAAACTTGCAAAACCTCACAGTGCTGTGAGACAGCACTGGACCTCAGGGATAGACAGTTCTCACAGTCTTCCAGGGCTTTTTATCTTCTCTTTGTCTTCCACCCTGTCTGGCCAAGGAGGCCTTGTACATGTCTGTGAACATTATCTGTCCTGCAGATCAGAAAGAGAGAGGGCTTGCTCACAACCCTCTCTGCAACATTCTCCGGAATGCAGAAGAGAAAGGAAAAAAAACTATCTAAACCTCTTGAGAAAAGTACTTTTCAGTCAGGGATGGCTTCCTAAGTGAAAGCAAGTTCTAGCTTCCCACTACAAATTCTTCTGAAAGTGCATCTATCCCTTCAGACTGAATAATACTTTTCATCTAGAACTGTTTAAATTACAAGCATTAAAATTAGGCATATCAGAGAATATTTTCACTTCATAAAATCTAAAGCCAGCTTTCATCAGCACTGCATCAAGAACATTTTATAGCTAAAGAATACATCTGGCTTCACAGAAAATTTATTTTAGCCAAATTCACCCACCCTAATTTCTGTACCAGAATGAAAAAATAGTGGTAAGTAAGACATAAAACAATATATTGAATTCATATACCAAAAGTACTTTCAGAATGACACAGTTCTAGAAATGCACTTTTTTGGATGAATTGAATCAAGCTAGTTGGTAGTTTACTTGCAGTTTCAGAGGAAAGGTTCAGTTTTGGGGGGTTATTATATCCTGCATTGTCATAGGCAACAAGGAACAGTTCTGAACAGCTATGCATAAAGTTGAAGCTACATAAATGTTATGTAAAGAGGCCAAAATAATCAAATACTACCGTTGTCATGTGATGTTGCAATGTGCAGCAGAAACACCAGAAGGGTCAAAAATCACAGTGCTAGAGAGTCAAAGTAATGGCTCAGAGCACAAAATCTAAATGTCTGTACATGACCTATTTAAATAAATTAACTTGTTAATTTATTGTTTAAACCACTTTTTCCATCACTGTCCGTCACTTTATAAAGAGTGCAAAGGTTTTGTCCCTGAGTTGTTCCAAAACATGCTAATCTAAATCCATCATTGTATTTATTTATAAATCATGAAACCTTTGGGAAGTCAATAATAGAACTCACACCAACTCAAGAACAGTTACCCAAAAGTGCCAGTCCCTGGGATGGTGTATATACAAAATGTCACACAAAGAAGAAATAAAGTCTAGACTGTCCTTGGAATGGTGCCACTTGAAAACCTGAGTATTTTTCAAGTTTCTGATATTTCCCATTAGATATTCCTGTGCATAATACTCAGATGCTGCTAGAAAGGAGTCTCCATATGACTCCTCTTACCAATGACTCAGCTATTGCCAAAAAAAAAA
>VWZF01003276.1:490458-555959 GCA_013396755.1 Sclerurus mexicanus
AAAAAAAAAAAGGCTGACAATGTGTGCTATGATATGCGACAGGCGACTTTTTGTCAAGACACAAAAGAGATCAATGCTTTTGCTAGAGTAAAACATTTAAACACAAATGACTTGAAGGGAAGTAGATAGCCATGAGATATCCTTGAGCCAGGATATGTGCAGTTTTAGGGAAGATCGTCAGATGGCTGCATTGCTGGAAAATTAGCTGAAGTTGTCTTGTGGATAATGGTTTTCAGAGAAAGCAAAAAAGGTTGCCTGGTGATGAGTCTATCCCAAATTTTATTTGGTAACACTGTCTCTTGGTGTAATGCCTACACATAGCAGACTACAGGAAATATTCAGAAAAAAAAAATCACTTCCTCTGTTATTTCCTTTCTTTTCTTTTCCCTTTATTTTTTTTCCCCTGCATGGTCAAAGTAAAAAAAAAAATCACTTCAAAAACAAAGTACACAATTTTAGCTATATAAGTGTTGTACTAACAGTCAGATTGTCAGTCATTCCAAAATTACTTCTAAATTCCAGCAGGATTCTTTATGGAAAGCAACAGAGTTTATTAATGCAGTCTAGTAAGTCTGATTGCTTTAAGCTTTATACTGTCTCCATTAAACTTCATCTTATGCCCTGAAGCACAGGAAATGCTCTCCATTTATACTGGTTTGGTAGTAGATCTAATAGTAGAAACAATTCTGTGCATCTTGCTCATAATATTTTTTTTCAGATTTAAACCCTTATATGGTCCATACATCTTTACCTTCAAAATAGGTTACTGCATGGTATCTGCAGGGCTGCAATTTTGCTCATTTTGGAAAGTTATACAGATTCAAAATGTTAACATCCCTTCAATGTCAAAGTAACTATTGCTGGTCTGAGATCTACAATGAGCACTATGAATATAAACTTTTTCCTAATGTGTTGGGTGTCAAATGGCTGGGATCTTAGCATCTGAGACCTTAGTTGCCTCATACGAAGCAAAAATATGTATCAGCAGCAGTATTCTTGGCCTGGAAGTCCAATTGCATTTGGATTTGAAGAAAAAATAATTGTCCATAGAGTATTGCCAAGGAGAAAGCATGTGATCCAACATTTGCCTCCAAGGATTTTGGTCCAAATACTTTTTAATCAATTTTCTTGTAAAGTCCTATTTGTCTGGGAACCCAGATATATGAAAGGAAACAAATAGGAAATAAGTTTGAAATATGTCTATAAACAGAAATCCTCTTATCTATTTCAATTTGTGATGAAAATGACATCAGTCTTAGCAAGATATGCCTACATATGGATACTGTAGCAAGACTACAAAAAAATCCAAATATGTAAGGAAATTATTTTTGAAGAGAAAGACTCAATGTGTCCTCAAAATGATTTAATAATAACATATAGTGCTATTAGAAAAAAGTTCTTATCTCCTTAGATTTGAGAATGTTTCTCAAAGATCATTCAGAAAACTTCACAGCCCTCAGTCTTGTACATCTTGCCTACTTAAGGACATTTTCTGTGTGTTTACTACTCTCCTGTGCAATCTGTGTTTTTTCAGCACTTCACTAATTTGTCCTTAAATTTTAAATAAAATTCTGGATATGAGTCTATGCTGGTTACTAGGTACAAGCATCCCTTCATCTACAGTATTGTGAGCAATAAGACACAGCTTTTGCTGAGCTTTTTGGCTGAGCTTTTGCTGCATGGAGTCAGTAAAAAGACAATGACAGTCTCATGAAAAATGAAGCAATGAATAAAAATAGCTAGCAATAAATTTTATTTATTATATTATTAATTTGAAATGTACATGTAAATAGATTTCTCAAATAAAAGTCCCAGCTTCTTAAAGTCACGCATTCAGTTATATTTGTAGATAATCTTTACCAAATATAGAAGCCTTTTGTTTTGAATTACACTATCAGAGGTGAAATGAATTTAATAAATTAATGCAGTCCTAATCCATTGTGACTTTTTGTTCAGAGCATTATGTCTGAGCAGTTCTGGTCATGTTCTTCTGCGGACAGTCAGGACTGCAGCATGCACTAAGAAGAGAGATTTTCATTCTGACCTCATCTAGAACATACTTGACAGCAATTTAAGAAAAGCAGCAGGGCTTTGAAAATTATAATGAGAAAGGAAGATCATTTGTGTAATTTCTGTAATGTCAAGCACTACCACTGGGCACTCACCATTGATTTCATTTCAGCACTTTGCAATGCATTGTTGCCATCACTGCTCTTTGAGTTGTAATCAAGTTAAAGATACTGCGACTATTTTGTAATTTCAGATTTTCAGATTTTCATTTCTGAGGTTTATATTTTGATGAAATTCCTTCTTACCAACCCACAGCTGTAAGCTAATAGACTGTAACAAATCCAAATATCATATATAATGAAAATACAGCAAATGGAAAGCTGGCACAAAGCACAGCTAGTTCTAACTTTACAAGTACTGAAAGCTAGTCAGCCATCCCTGAATGTGCAGAATATGTTATTCTATTTCCCTTTCCTTAAGTTCTGTCTCAGGAACAAGTAGCCCCTCATTTCCAATAAAACACCAAAAGAGTATATCTAGACGCATTTGATGAAATTCACTGATAGTGATATGTATTAGTTACCTCTGCATTTCCACTAAAATTTTTTATTCACTTGAAAGCATGATTGTATCAAAAGTTGTAAAATCTGACATATTAAAAAACTATTAAAAGATATGACAAAATGTTCTGCAGGCTTTTTTAGGCTAAGTTAAACCTATGCTAATCTCCTATGCAGGAAAAAGAAATAAGGCTATCATTGATCTTTCCTCAGCATAAATGCAATGTTTTTATCTTCAAATTGTCAAACACAGTATGCACTCACATTTGTTATAGATTTTGATTCTTGTAGAACTTTTCTTGTTACCTTTAAGAAATAGGTTTCCTGTTTTTCTTAAATTATTCAATTATCACTATTGTCCTAATGTTATTCTAACAGTAGTCTATTTTGGATAAATTTGTCTTTTCTTTACATCATAACAATAATAAATTATACATTAAAACTTACACATTCTTACCAATTTGTATAAAGATTCAATAGAAGAAAAAGCAAACATACAAACAAGACACAAAAGAAAACTATTGCAGAGCATGTTCTGTTTATAAACAGTTTGTACTTATTTCCAGTGTATATACCCTATTATTCATCAGGCAAAATGGACAGCCACATTGTTCTTTCCCAGCTAGTCTGAACAACTTCAAGTATATAAACCTACACGTTGTGCTATAATATTTCCAGAAGATGGAAGTTTTTTCCTTCAGAAGATGCATTTATACTCCAAAGTACATTACTTGAGGTATCTGCAGCTATATTGCAGCAGCAAATATGCCAGTTATTTGGAAATAATCAATACCCACTTACGGCAAGAATGCAATTGTTTTCTGTATTTACTTAGATTATGCCAATGAAAATCAAAATATATACTGTTCCAAAATAGTCCATCAACTAAACATTTGAATGTACAGGATTAATGGTTAAATTTCACACAGATAGTGCTGTTGTCTTGACACTTGTGTTCTTCACCAGATAAATTTGTCTCTTTAGGTGTAAGCTTTCCTGTTTCAGCCCTACTCTTTGAAAGAGTATCAAGATAAATCATAGTACTTGCAGTTCCTACCCAGATGTGATAATCTTAGCAAACATCCTTGGCCACTGTATTCCAACAAGCATTCTGGAGATTGGTTAATGAACATTAAAAGTATTTAAATGAGTTGTCTGTGACTATTTGAAAAAAAATAGCCACTATGCTTTTTTAGATTAAAAATATATATTAATCATACATGCTGGCAGCATTTTTAGTAAATCATAGTAGTATTTTTGTATGATCATTCTGTGATGGATGCCTATTTAGCTGTTGTCTTTTATTCTCTCTACATAACTTTCACTTTGGTCCCAGAAGTTGGTCCTGAGACCAGTCAGAAAACCCATATCCTCTATTTCTTCTTAAAAGATTTTAGGGACTATCTGGCAACACTACTGTAAGTATTTGAGGAATTTTCTAATTCAATTAGTTAGAAAATTAATAATATACTGTGACAAGGAAATCTGGAATGCTTTATTAGTATGCTGTACAAAATGCCAAGATCTGAAATTGACTGATCTTTCTGCTAAAAAATAAACAAGTGTATGGAAATGGAAGAATTTCTGTTTGGGTGTTCTTAGTGACTTCAGAGAAAACAGATGCCAACTTAAAATTTTGTCTCAGTGAAATCAAAGGGAATTTGCTGTTAATGTCAAGGAAGCCAGAATATAACTCCCCTATTCTTATATTCTGGTTTTCTATCAACATGATTAGAATAACAACACTATAGTTCCAATTCCATTTGCCTGTTTGGATTGCTAGTTCTTCAGCAAAAGAATGTTTTTACACTACAAATATCAGAAGGTACTGATCTTGAATAAATTTTTCAGTGCTACCCTAATGGATACAGTTATGAGCATAAAAACACATAGGTAATTGGAACATATTTTAGTCATCTGAAGTTCTTTTCATTTATTTAGTAATACATATTCAGGGTAACAACTGTATATATCTTTGCTGGAATTTAAAAAAAACAACAACAAAACAAACTCAAACAAACAAAAAAAACAAACCCAAATTTTTTCAGTGTATACTTCCTATGCCTTTACCCTGACCCAAAGCCGTTTCGATGTTAATAAATTTATGATAAACCTTTGTATTTCCAGAGATTCCTGAAATAAAAAGGAAACCTTATTTGTTTCATAAACATTTAAGAATGTTTATGGATCCAGTTTTATAAAATAAGAGATCTGACTTAGGGAAATTAATTTAATTAATTGACAAATAAAGACAGTAAGATAATAAGAAATAAGAAAAAAAAACAACAAACAAACAACTGAAAAACACCTTCCTCCCACTCTTCCCTTCTTCTCAACCTCAACTTCATTCCCAACTTCTTATCTTGTCCTGGAGTGCGACAGGGAATTGGGATTGCTGTCTGTTCATACTGCTTTTTCTCTGATGCTTTTCCTCTTCATGCTCTTCCCCTGCTCCAGTGTGGGGTCCCTTCCACAGGAAACAGTCCTTTGCTCCAATGGGTTGCAGCTCTTCACAAACTGCTCCAGTGTGGATTCTTTCCATGAGGTGCAGTACTTCGGGAAAAAGCTGCTCCAGCATGAAACTCCCATGGAGTCACAAGTCCTTCCAGAAAAGCTGCTCCAGTGTGGGCTCCTTTCTCTTCAGGTCCTTACAGGAGCCTTTTCCTCTATGGACTCTCGATGAAGTCATAGCTTACTTCAGAGTTCATGCGCTTGCTCCAGTGTGGAGCTGTCCACAACTGTAGGTGGATATCTGCTCCACTGTGAACCTCCATGGGCTCTAGAGGCACAGTCTGCATCACCACGATCTTTACCATCAGCTGCAGAGGAATCTCTGCTCTAGTGCCTGAAGCACATCTTTCCTCTCTTTCATCACTGACTTTGCTGTCTGCAGAGTTCTTTCTCTTACATATTCTCACTCCTCTCTCCAGCTGCTGTTGCCCAGCAGATTTTTCTCCTTAAATATGTTATCCTGAAGGCACTACCATCATTATTGATGGGTTCAGCCTTGGTCAGCAGCGAATCCATCTTGTAGTCAGCTGGAACTGGCTCTATCAGACATGAGAGGAGCTCCCGGCACCTTCTCACAAAAGCCATACTTGAAGTCCTCCTGAGTACCTAAAACCTTGTCCCAAAAACCCGCAGACACTGGACTTAAAAAACTGCAGTATTAACATTCTAGAAAGCCATGGTTAGTTAAATAAACAACTGATTATTTCTGTACTGTAAATAGATAGTAAATTTCTTGATGTTATTTTGGAGTACTTCCTTTCTCCTTCTACATTATAATACGAATTATGATAGTAATACTTTATGCTTAATGTCAAAGCAATTGCAGACAATTTTACAGTGGTATTAGGAGCAGAAATTTTTGACCAGCAATGGTTCATACACACTTTTCTTCATCTGAGGTAGATAGACACAATCCGTTAGTATTCTGCATTTTTATCTATTATTATCTTGTACATTTCAGTTATTTATTCTACATTGCTGTTACTGTCTAATTGATGATGTTTCAAACTGTGAATCTTTTATTCTGTCTCTGTGTCTCATTTTGCTTTTAATTGCTAGATTTTTCCAGGAAATATATGTTATTGCTATATAGATGCCTTTCAAAGAAGGGATTAGATTAAATGATCCATAAAATCCCTTCCAGTCCAGTGCATTGTAGTCTGAGGTTTAGAAAAAAAATGATCGTGGTAACAGCTACATGAGTTTTCTACCAGTGATACTGGCTCTATGTCAAGCATCCTGGAAGTCCTCAGGCTTACAGAATATTAAGAGAATGGACATAAGTGCAATTGGACTTGTGTTATACTCAAGCTTCTAAACATGCTTTACTGACACAGTATGTGATTTCTGGTCATATGGTAGCCAAATACACAGGAATCCTGGGAAAAATCTAGAAAAGGAAACATATATAAAAAAATGAGAAATATGATCATGCCAATAAGGGATTGCCACCTAAAGTCGTCAATTGACATCTTCCATAGCCAGTAAAAAGAAACAGTTATTTCTACGCTGTGAATTTCCTCAGTGCAAGATAGATATTTGTACCCCAAGGGTATGTCCTGAAGTTGTGTCAATGGAGGTTTAGGTTGGATATTAGAAAGAGGTTCTTCACCCAGAGGGTGATTGGGCACTGGAACAGGCTCCCCAGGGAAGTGGTCACAGCACCAAGCCTGACAGAGTTCAAGAAGTGTTTGGATGATACTCTCAGGCACATGGTGTGACTCTTGGGGATGGCCCTGTGCAGGGCCAGTTGCTGGACTCGATGATCATTGTGGGTCCCTTCTAACTCAGCTTATTCTGTGGTTCTCTGATAATTAATTGAGATGTAGATGTCCACACTAAAATCAAAAAGCAGTAGATCAAATTAATCTCATGATAGATAAAAATCAAAGTGTGTCACTTAAATTTAGCATAAAACCCATATCAGCTAAAGCATGTTTAATTCAGTGTCTAAAACAAAAGTCAAGTGTGGAATTACTGTGATTTGGCCAAACTGTGATATGATTACTCTCTTTTTATGTACTGCAACTATACATGTGACAAAAGCAATTGTAACTAAAGTCATGGTATGTCTGTAATTCATTAGTAACTGCTGTCCTGAATAAATGGTCAAGTTAGAAAGGAATGATGTGCGTGAATGTTTAAATTGGAAAGAGCTTTTTCAGTTTATGAGCATTTCAGGAAAAAACCCAAACCAGTCAATGCGTAGACAGTCTTCTACTCTGTAATCAATTAAAACAGACCTGGAGACTGGTGAAATGCAGTACTTTATAGCAACATCATTTCACTTTTCAAATGTCTTCCGTACATGTACAGAAAGAGAAAATAACCTCCTCTGAGAGACCACTCAGGTGAGCAGTTTCAAAACACAAATTCCAGCTCATTTCAGCACCTTTGAAAATGAAACTATGGCAAGAAAGATGCCTAAATATTTATTTATAAGCACAATTTTAAATATCCAGGTTTAAGAAGCTGGCCAGTGTATGGAATGATAACACTTAAAATATTATACAGTATGATACATTGGCTTAAAATATTTGCCCAGACATCTTTTGAAATATAATAAAGTGTGAAATAGAGAGAGTTGGACTGAGAACAAAAGTGAAAATATTTCTTGCAGAGAAATAACCTTCCTTTCAAACAGATGCTTTCTTATTAGCTACTACCTCTGACCCATATCCTTTAAAAATGACCTTCTGTGAGCAATGCGTATAATAAGACTTATGATGAAATAACCTCAGAACATGTACAAGCATGCCAGGAAATAAGTATTTTACTGACTCTAGCCACAAGCCACCATATTTATATTTAATAAGCAAATAATAAACATTACATTAAATTTCTAAAATTACAAACACTGGAAACCATCCATGAAATTGTCAATTATCTGACTCTCCCTGCAGTGCTGAAAGAATAAAGCAAAGATTCAAATCACACTTTGAACTGCATCAATCTCCAATTTATACATTCCCTCTAGCTCAACCTCTTTAACCTCTCATAACAAGTTCTCCCCATGCTCATTTTCTATAAAAAAAATTTGACCTGTATACTTAACCCAAATATGAGTTCATCTCAAATATGCATTTTAGACCAGGTTCCCAACATCTATTATTCTCTTTAAGAAATATTTTCTAGCACTGTAGGAAATGGTAGGATCAAGGCTACTCAAAACACAAATATTACTATTATAGTTTCATAGAGTGATTCTCTAATCATTATCTGAGTTTATTAATGCTGAAAATCATTAATATCTGGAGTCAAGATACGAGTCTTAAGATACACAATTTTCTTTCCTGCCCTTGAGTAACAATTACCTACATATCACTATTATATATTTGTTTCAGCTAAAAAAAAAAATTTGATTAATTAAATAGCTAGGATTGAAAAGACATTCTTAGAACTGGTTTTAGAACTATTATAATATTTCAGTATTCCAAAACTTCTTTTAAGGAGGACTAGTTGTAGTAACAAATTGATAATTCATCAAGACTAATTTTCACTGTAAAAATATATCAGTTGTGAAAGTTGACTTCCTAACAGAGAGTCTTTGAAACCAAAGTAGAATTTCTCACCAAAGCAGGAGGAAAAAAAGTAGGATGATATGCATGAATTCTCTTTTTATCATGTCTCCCTTCTATTTCACCTCTTCATAAATGACCAGCTCTGAAAGCAAATTCCATAGGTCTATCAAATTAGCAACTTTCCCTGAACTTTTGCAAGCATTTCCTACTTCTATTTGAAGAGCCCTCACAGCAAGAGAATGTTGAAACATGTGAATCACTCCTTGAAAATACCACAGTGCTGTTAATTACTGTCTTGCTGGTGTCATGTGTTTACTATACCAGAGTTAATCATGATTTTATTGTTTATAAAGAGTTCATTACAGTCTTTTAGAGAGTATCTGCTAGTCTTTAAAAACAAATAGTGTAATTTCAGAGGAATATGTCTACCTAAGGTTAGAGAGAAAATGTAAA
This sequence comes from Sclerurus mexicanus, assembly GCA_013396755.1. Lineage (NCBI taxonomy): Eukaryota > Metazoa > Chordata > Aves > Passeriformes > Furnariidae > Sclerurus > Sclerurus mexicanus. Next base: position 499,514 of record VWZF01003276.1, read on the forward strand.
GGACTAATTATCATCCTAAATCACCATTCAGCCATCTGTTACATAAAAGGGCATTGTCCAAATTTGAATCACCAAAAAAATTAGAACATTGTGAGAAGTCCAAATGTGCTTTCATAGAGTACTTAGGGAGGAAATAGCATAATATTGCAAACAAATTTCATTTTTAAGCAATGATAACATTTCTTCTCTAAATGTTTCTATATTATAAGGAGCGTACAGATAAAGATTGTTAGATATCAAATACATTAAATAAGTTTAATGGTATTCCATGTTCATTTTGCCTTGCATAGGAAGACTAGTGGAAATATTTGCTAAACACAAAAAGCTTCACAAGAGGCTTGAATCAATTTTCATGGGTTTGATAAAAAATTATTTGATAGCTTATGAGTTGTGCATTAAATTGAAAGTGCATATATGTGTACTTTACATTACTGTACATTATGTGTACTTTCATTTTATATAGTGAATTATATATATAATTTGAAATTTCAATATCTGTGTATTCAAACATACATAATATACACAGCATGACAACTGTTCACAGCTGACTCTAAATATCCAACTCAGCCAAAACACTTAAACACAGGACTTTTATGTCATTTACAGTAACATTTACAATATTTCAATCAAGCAATTTGTAAAGTTCACTTTTTTATTTCCCTTAAGTACTTCACTTATGACAGACAGTACCTCTTATCTTTCTGTATTAATTACTCACTGTTATTTATAACCTGTTACGTTTTATATCAAAAGGTTGTGACTGTGGAGCTGGTGTGCGGGGGTGATGGCCTGCTCCCTGACCATAATTAAGCATGGCTGGGTAGGATAAGCACCTGGACTGAGGCTTAGAATGAGACAAACCAGTAAGAAGCCTGCAGTGCAAGAGGAACAACAAAATCAGTTTTTCAGGACTCCTTAAAGACTCACTTGTCAGAAACTCCTGTTTCTCAGGGTAAATCTTCAGGCTGTCCCTTCAGTAGCAGCTAGCATGGCCCAATTACAGCAGTCCTGTGGATCAAACTGTTGCTAAGGACCTGGTGACTACAGTATATATACTTAATCAGGATTTATTTCAGCTTAAATTTAGTCTGATTCATGGACTGAAAGTACATTAGAAATAGGTGTATGTCCTTCTGAAGTGCATCCTCCACTTCAACATTGCCTAAAAAAAATCAAGTAATTTGTATGCTTGCTGAGACCAATCTGTGACTAAACCAGAGCACAATAAATAGTAGCAATGGGGAGAGCTGCACTAAAAATGTAGTCCTGATCCAAACTAAAATGATAAGGTAGAAAACAATCTTTGGAGATGAATGAAAAGCAATTTTTTCATATAAAATAAAATGCACAGTTGGTGAAAGCTGAATGTAAGGACTTAAGGAGCATAGTTGCCTGTGCCAAACACTGTTACCACAGAACTTTGCCAGGAGATAAGGACAGAAGGAAGCGACCAAATGATGCTAACTCCAAGTCCAGTAGAAGTGAGATCTGGTTGGTACATCCTGGGTAATGCATCCAGACAAAGATTCCAACTGTGGCAAACCATGTAAACTGCTCATACACATATCAATGGTCAAACAAAGATTGCCCCAAGTTATGGGACAGATGCCACCTGTGATCACCAGAGCCCTCCACCCCCCACCCCCTCAATATGCCTTTGTGGATTCTTGGAATTTAGACTGTAAGTTAAATCACCGTGGGTGGAATTTGAGATAAGATAAAAGTGGTACTATTGCCTGGGTATTATCTCAGACTTAGGGGAAGGTTAAAAAGCTTAGGGAGAGGAATGTATTAGGATTATGAACACAAAAAATGCAGAATTTTTGGGCCACAATGAAAGTCAACTCATCAACACTGCTGAAATCAGCTCAGACTGGGTAAAAGTTGGTTCTGGCAGGGGGAGATTGCGACCATTGACTCACAGTTCACTGACCCAAGAAACCCACTGACTTGAGAGAAGAGAAAGACTGGGAATGGGACTATTTAGCATTAGAAGTGAGGGAATCATTTAACCAATAGAATAAGAGAACTGTGCATCCAGTGAGCATTAATTCCTTTGTCTGCTAAAATGTATAAATAATGAAAAGTTTTGGTTGACCTCAGGACCCCCACCACCAATAAGCCCAGGATGAAGAAGGATTAAAAGGATGCAGATAGGTCCAAGGGTAGTGAGTATCTTCTGCTTGATCTCTCTCTCTTTCTTCCCTTTTTTCATGATGACAAATCATGATCACAAATGAGTAATTACTTGTCACTAAAAGATTGCAACTTTTTGAGCTTGGTACGATTGGTTTTATGGATCACACAGACAACAAGATCAGGTATCCAGAACATGTAAAACACCATGTGTATAGTAAAACATGAAAATATGAATTTATGAATAATAGAATTGTGTTTAAAAAAGGCTTGTAAAGAAAGGAAAAGAACAAACCCAAGTAGATCCACAAGTGAGGAGAAAACCCTTTTCCACCAACATCATAGTCCACTTGATGACTGCATAAAAAGACTTTAAGGAATAAGAAATTGTGATGTGACCTCCAAATTTCTGTTCCACTTCAGGTTCATCTGTAGCTGAAGTTACCTAGTCCAGCCACAGATTAAACTACACCTCAAAATAATGACTTATACTTGATTCCAGGTTAAGAAAAAAAAATATAAACCATTCAAAACAGTTTTTTATTTGGCTTCAGTGCAAAAGTGTTAAACTTTACTGTGCAACTATAGTTATTGGTAGCTGACCTGAGTTACACAGACTCTGGTATCCACTTTTCTTTTTCCTTTTCCCCAAATATGTCTACTAATTTAGATTGTGGAGAAGGACTTAAGGGTGGTACTCTATTGTCCTAGGAGAAGAATGTGTCCACAAGTGTGAAAAGACTGGAATGTTGATGACTCAGACAATCGAGGCGTTTAGGGCATGCACACCTACTACCTCAGGCTATTGAGCTGGGTGTTGTTTCTTTGTCCTTACACAAATGACTCATCTGTGATAATTCCCCTGGGGAGGCATCAGGACAATTCACAAACATGATGATATTTATTTCTGCTGATGGCCATAATTGATCCACCTGTGTTGACATAACAGGCAGCCTTAACAACCCAGAAAGTGTCAAAGACTCTTGAAATGACCTGTGACCCAGCATTAATCATCCAGTGAGGAATTCCCTGTGCCAGGGGAGGTACCAGAGGTGTTCAACCTACCCTGAGTCCACTAAAAGACTGCGCTAGGACCTCAACTGGCAAACTGAGGCTCTCCTTTCCTCAGTACATGGGACTTCTACCACCTGGGGCTTCTAGAGATAAGGCCTACAACCACCATTGGAGTTGCAAGGATCAGGGCTCACTGCTGTATCCAGCGGGTGCCTTGTGGGACCTTCCAATCACCTGGGGGTCTGCAGCCCTGCTCCAACTGCCTGTGCTGGCACTGCAGCCTCACTCTAACACTGCTCCTCCAAACCGTTACTGGCCGGTTTTAATGGGTGGGGGCAGGGTGACCAGCATCTTGTTTTGGTCCTGTGGGTGTAAGTTTCTGGTTAGCTTAAGCCAGTTTTATCAGTATTGATGTTTAGCACTCTTGGTAAAGAGTTATTTTTTTTCCCCACTTACATCTGGGTTGATCTTTCTCTCTTTCTGTATTGGAGAAAACCAGGGCTATTGAACTGAAGGAAGGAGATTTCCATCTGAGGTCTCCACCCCTCCAAATTGTCTCAAACTGAGACAATAGCCAAATCATCCAGGCACTGTGTTTATAATTTGAAAACTGCAGTAGTTCCTATTAAACCATACAGAAAGAAGGTGCTGGTCAGAGCAAACCTAGCAATGTATCATAGCTTCTCTCTGTTTCCCAATAATGTAAAAATAAAAATTAAAAATCTACCCATTTCTAGTATTCTTTGCAGCCTGTTTAAAGAGCAGCTGAGAACATGCTGATAAGATTTCCCTTTCAGGAGAAAAAGATAGCATGTCCTGAGTAAAACCTTGATTCTTTCTGATGTGTGAATCTGAAAGAGCAGTGTCTTTTTCTTAGTTGTTTATACTTGAGGATTTTTGCTATTGAAAAGCTGTGTAAAGATAGATGAGTGACCACTGCAGTGCTCTGTAGCCCTAGTTTACCGTCTCCTATTTCCCAAATTTTAAGTCATCTCTTTCACTGTATATAATAGAATAAGATCGTTTCATATAGGTCGGATGAAAGATGACCATGACTGGTTTTTTGGTTTGCCTTGGTTTGTTTGCTTACCATGTTTTGCTGTATTTCTTTAAAAAGGGGTTTACAGCACACTCAAAAAGCTCCTTATTTGTCTTTTCTGGTTGCTTTAATTTGAGTCAAACATAAACTTCTTCAAAGATGAAATTTTGCTTTCCCTGCAAATGTCTAAATTTTCTAAGGTGGGCCTTCTAATGTGTATATAGGAAATGAGAGTGAAACAACCAAAAGATACCATGAGCAAGCAGAGGCTGGGAAACTATTGACAAGAGCAGGGCAGAAGTGACCAGTCAAGTGCTTAAGGGAATAGGGAGACAGAGATTCAGAGTGCATCAGGTGAAATCTGACAACACTCTGCTGTTGTCTTGTATTGTTGTAAAGAACAGAAAGAATAGAGCAAATACTCATTCTGAAAAGACAAAGGAGAAAAAGTAAAGATTGTGTACAAATCTTCCTAATTTCACTCTGCCTTAGCCACCAGGTCTAATGTTTCACATTTTAAAAATACCTGCTTGGTTTAGGATTCTCAGAAAGCCTACCTTTGTAAGTTTCATGTTCTCATGGTGTTTTGCACATGCTCACTTAACAGAAAATATTCTCAGAACCCTGCCATGTCTGATGTATTTTACCAACACTGATGAAAACAAGAGTGCAAGGAGGAAGTAATGGGTGTAATAAACTGCCAGAGCCAATATGCAGTTTAAATAATTTATTAATGAGCAAAACAGCGCTGGGCAGCCTGGGGGTCTCCTGCCCCACCAAAGGTCCGCACCTGAGTGCGTCTCGCTAAAGCCTTTATACAGGTCTTCTTCCGGGTTTCGCAACAGGCCGTGGTGTCTCTGCGCTTGCGTCCACCTGTTGCCAGGGGATCGTTTCTCTGCCTCCTGGTGGTCGTTGGGCTGAAGGCTCATCCTCTTCCTCAGGTGACTGCTCTTTTGCTCATGCATCTTTTCAGGATAATGCTGATTACACAAGACTTAGAATAAATTACTTGGGGGTTACATGCTTGGTTACACAAAATCTATAGGGTACGTACACCAAAGAGTTTTACAAGAATAGAAAAATTCATCTCTGTCAAGCCTCCCCTCTTTCCCTTGGTCTAATGTCCGTTCCTTTAGAACTCTAACTTCAGCAAAATTTCTACTAGCAGTTTATAACATAGGGGAAAAACTGAATTAAATTTGGAAATTAGAAACAAAAGTACAACGAAAAAAGGAGATGAAACATATGGCAAGATTAATTCTAAAGTATTCTAGATTGTCTCCTTCAAGCCTTGTCTAAAAACTGAGAAACTTAATTTGTCCTGAAAGGCCATGTTATTCCCTCAGGGCTCCTGGCACGCACATCCACAATACAATTTTAGAAAAACAATCAGCCACATCATGCTAATATGCCCATCCCACATCCAGAGTTAGACCACGAACCTTGTAAGATGAGTGAGCATGATAAACATGACATTCATCTGATGTCTCAGAGGGTCAGTGTATTAAGACCATGGTTGAAAACTGGGCAAATGGCAAATCTTTTTCAGTGCAGGCAACTTTAGAAATGAAAAAGAGAACCTTTATTATTTTTCATTGCTCAGTTTTTGCCATATAAAATAGAAGCACAAACAGAACTGTGTTTCATGTTGCTTATTCTTAAATGCTCAGATACAGAGTAAGATAGTACCATAAAAATTTCCATAGGCCAACAAATAGCATCAAAATGCACTCTCATATATAGCAATGTTATAAGACCTTGGTTCTATGATCAGGGCCTAATTTATAGCCTGAACAATAAAACTTCTTTATAAGTTTTCAGCAGACACACAGTCCTAATTCCCTTTTTGTTTCCCAGTCATACTCCTTTTTCTTTTTGTCCTCATTCCTCAATATAAGCTCAAATAGTTAAAATAGCCCAAAGACATAATACCTTGGTCAAACTACTTGGCTGCATTTCTTTTATGTCCTTTCATTATTTATAGCAATAGGCTACAAGTACTTGGAGCAGCAATGCCATTATATGAAAGCTAGTCACATAAACACTGATAATACTTCTTAGTTTGAGTTCTGTCAAAGACATAGACTCTTACTTATTATCCTCTGCTGATTGCAACTGCCTCAAGATAATGGTTATATTTTGTAGGGTCCCCTTCACAACTTTTTCTTCCTGTTTATAATAAAGCATAACTAAGAATGATTTTGGAATATTAAAAACTTCAAAGGTAACTAAGCTGTATTAACTGAGCATAAGAAGAATGGAGGAATTCAGAATCATCACTCTTTTTTTATTGTTTTAATCTTTTCTGCCCTATTGACACAATAAAGAGGGCTTCATAAAAACTGTTATCTGAACTGTTGTGATGCTCCAAGCTATGCACTAATCTTCAAAGCTGAAGCATTTTGATTAGTATTTCCAAGAATGATAGTGTGGTGTTAGTAAATCAGTGATTCCAGTTCTGTAAACACCCTTATATAATATTTTTTTATTTTTCTCCATGACTAAGGAACATAAAAAGATTTTTATTAGTAATTTTTGTCCCACGCTTCAGGCTTCACCATCTTCCGCAATTTGAGATTAAAAAAAAATCAAAAAGTGTCAGATATTTACAGCCTTTAAAAAATCCCCAAACCTGGTAATAGCTACAGTTTTATAAATAAAAATTCATGTCATGTTTCAGTATATTTTAATAACTCTTATTTGTAATAAGTGCAATATACTACTAAATTATTACTAATTTAGATTCATGCTTTCCTGACAGGAATAGATTAAAACCAACAGCAAAAAACCAACAAAAACACCGCAGGCTTACAGAATAATTTATTGTAATATTTTTTAAGCAATAAATGTTTTCAATTAGTACTGAGAATTCATTAGTAATTAACTATATTATGATAAAATATGAATAATAAAACAAAAATATGGAGGAAAGGAAAGACAATAATAAAAAAAGGAGCTTATCATCAGAATCTAAGAAAGAAAAAAGGATTCTATATGAATGTTGGGCAAGAAATTATAGTGAAAAAAGAAAAGGTGGCAGAAAACTAGAGAATCACAGCAACAGAAAAAAGGTAGGAATGAAGACTTTGAAATTGCTCAATTCGTAGAGCACATATTCCTGTTTATAAGACATTGGTGTGTCTAAAAACAGGGTCAGAAACTTTGTATTAGCTCAACACTGGAATGCCTCAGGACTTGTTACTGTTTCAGGATTTCCAGAGAATCATAGATTTTTAATAACCAAGTGACAAATGCCTAACTTGTTCTTGCTTGTTATTAGCTTTGTGCAATTATATGGTTGAACACTTATTGTTAGAATAATACATATGCATTTGTTTTAAGTATTATATAGTAACTACAGATAATTGTTCTGTGCAGCATGTGATATCTTCGATCCTAGATAAAGAAAGGGATATATAGAAGTACAGGATGATAACAGTGTTTGAACGGTCAAACGCTGCATCCTGTCAGAGACCCTAAGGACTCTAAACAGAAGTTAGCAGTCACTGCAGAAAAGCAGCCCTGTGAGCTGGATAAAACTTGGTTTAGGGATAACAAAGAGCAAGTATCTCATACATGTCAAATACTACATGAAAAAAAAAAATTCGTAAGCAAATGAGAAAAAAAAAAAAATCAGACCATGTCAGCAAATTTACAAGATTAACTCCAGTTAAATCCACAACTGACATAAAAGAACCTCTTCAACGGATGCCATACTTTTTCCAACAATGAATCCCTAACACTGACAACTCACTGTAACCACACATTGGAATGAAGGCAAGCACAAAGCTTGAGAAAGGGGCGGAAGGTCTGCATTTAACAGTTTTACCTGTTTATTTATTTATAATGAGTATCAGTTGCATAACTGTTCCTTAAATGCTCATATCACTCTAAGTGAAATACTATCAATTCCTTGGTATTTTTCTCTGGTCGAGTATTTAAAAGACTTTTGGATTGTCTAAGAATAAAGGTTTGCTGCCTCTGCACATCAGCTGTGTTTCTTTATTGCAAAAATTTTCTTGGGTATAAGGCAAGAAGCAGAAACAAGTTCTGTCTCTTCAGTGGAAATGTACAAGATGGATCTCGTATAATTCATATTGCTCTCCTTGAGTCATCTAGCTGAAAAAGACTTTTGAGAATTTTAGGGACAAGTGATGTTTTTTCTGTCCTACGTGAATACATTGAACAGTGCAGCAAATCAGTAAAGTTCAGAAGGCAGCCTGAGAATAGGTGTTGTGATGAAATTATAAATATATTTGACTTCTCTCAGCATGTATGGCAGTAAATATTTTTTTCTTAGATAGATTTCAGTTATTTTTGGAATGTGGTCTTTTGGGATCAAGTGTGGCAAGACTTATAAGAGCTTTAAAATGGAAAACAAGAGAGAAAAGTTCTAAAGGCAACTACAGATTTTGTCTCTGGGACATAAGGGATGTAAAAAATCAGGTAGATGAGGATACAGTAAAAGGTACAGGAGTATTTTCAGGTATGGTTATGCAAGTAAGTCCAGAGTGAGGTTTGATATTACTATGATTAACCATCAGACAACACACAGCACAGCATAGTCATCAAGAATGTAAACTGAGATCTGAAATAAACTATTAATACAGGCTGATGGAATAACAAAATGGAGAAACTAATTAATTTATTGCAATGCAAGATAATAAATGCTATAATAATAGGAGAAACTTCATAACTGGAATATTTTATTAGGGCATAAGCCATTTAATATTTTTTAAAACAAGCTAAAATTATTCTGCTAAGGAAAAAATAAGATTATGTAAAGATGGAAAACTTGATGTAGCATAGTTAGCCTTGACTAGAATTGCTCAGAGAAAAGACTCTAAAGAGATTTTATTGGTTTAATATAAGGATCTGATGCTGGTGATCATGTTGCAATACGACAAAGTTAGATATTAATATTACTAAAGAGACAGGATGAGTATTTTTCCTTTTTAGTTATCCCAGTCTGCATATAAAATTTCAAGACACTCTTCACAGGAAGAGGGAAGGATAATGATTGTGGTTATGCCTACATTGACAAATCCTTTTCTTCCTGTTTCATGGCTACCTGTCCTAATGGCCATTTATATTACAAATTTGTTATTAATTCCTAGGCTTTCTTGCAAAGTAAAAACAAATAATTCCCACCAAGACAAAAAGCATCCCGGTATCCTCTTCAGTTCACACTAGAAATTCTCTGTATAGGTGATGTCAACAAGATGGCACCAGATTTGGCTCTTTCTAATTTGTGCAGACCTATAGTGATATCCCAGTACACCAACATGCCTTATAAAAAAACTCATGATATGCAGTAGATATCCTTATGCTATGAAATGACCGTTCTGACCATCCCTGTCACAGTTCTCTCATTAAAAACTTGAACTTTGAATAAAAAGCCACCAAAAATGTCCCAAAACCAAACAAAAGCCCCAAAGATACAAAAAACATTTCTATAATAAACAACATACACACAAAATAATTGAGTCTCAGAGCTCACAAGTCAAGTTCTATATATGATGTACACAGAAAACTCCAGAGAAAAATATGTGGCTTGAAAGCAGAGACAGTGCCTATAATTTTAGCTATCCACTGTGTTGAAATGGATGAAGTTGCTTGAAATATTTATCAGGTACATTTTAAAGACAATCCTTAAAGTGGAGTCTAGAAACCAAGTCTCATGTATGATTCCTCTAAATGTCATTCTGTTTCATAAATGAAGGGTAACAGGCTTCATCTTCATCCGAGGTTTGATGGATGGAAATCAGAAGCTGCTGCTTGTTTTGCACACTAAGTCTACTTGTTGCTTTGAGCCCTTTGGGTGAGAAAGATGGAGTAGCAGGAATTTGGAGAGGCTGATCTAATCTGCTTAATATATATGCAAGACCATGACATTTCCAAATAGATATTGGTTTATAAGCAGTGACTCAGTAGCCTCAGGAAATTATAACTATAGAAAAAAATTGAGAATTGACCTCACTTTGGGATCCACATTGTGCTTGCAATTCTGAGCAATTTACAAAAAGGTGATGGTTTAGATCTCAAAAAGGAAAAAAGAGAGGAAATCAATGGGAAATAAGTTTATAACTACACAAATAAAAAAGAAAAAAATGGGCATAGAATAGTTTTGCACTGAGAGTAAGGCTACATTGAAAATAATCCAGACAGAACCAAATATGAATTGAATTCTTCATTTCAGATTTTATACTGAGCATAGTGGAATATAAACAGAACTGTGTGAAAGTTAATGAGAATGAATACATGGAAATTGATCAAAGAGAATAGCAAACTTAAAGTGGGAGGTTGATAGTCTTCATTTTTTAAACAATAAGCTCAAAGTGGATCCTATAACAAAGGTTTAGAATATTTAGATTTTTCAGTGAGCCAAAATTAAGCCGGCCTGAACATATGCTTGTTCTCAACAAATACCCAAGAATCTGAATATCGGGGAGGGAGAATTGCTGTTCAAGTTGAACGACAAACTTGTCATAACAACAAATGGATTTAAGTTAACTGTAAATAATGTTGATCAGATGTGAGGAGATTTATATGTCTAGAAGGGAAGAGACTGTAGAGCAAACCTGCACTCACCAGCAGAGGAAGTGAATTAGTTACCCCATGAAGCAGACTTACGATTTTGACATAATTGACCGTAGGCATTACGTTCTGTTCCAGATGCCTTCTTTCAATTCTTTGTCCCGTATTCCTTAAGAAAAATATATTTGCAAATATATTTTTGTATATTGATGTTGATTTCAAATGCATCACAAACAAAATATCTACAGTACTTCTATTTTTTTTCCTGTCGTTCACATTTTTACCCTCCTTTAGACAGCATTTAACTGATTCCATATTTTTCCAGGTTTACTGTTTAGCTTAGCAAGAATGTATTTGAGCTGTTGTGTTTGTCATCTTAAAAGCAGGTACTATGTGAATAATAATGAAAAATTCTCATTAGATATGTGAAAGTGAAGCAAATGTACTTTCTATACTGGTCTGGTTATCTGTAAATTTATAAGAATATTTGTGATCTTACTTTACACCAGCATTCATAAAAGTAAAAATTTGCCTAAAGATATATTTAGGGAAGCAGTGTGAGCAGGAATTCACCTCAATATTTGTACTGGAATTTAAAATCTCACTGCATTCAGAAGATACCAATACTTTTCCCCCCATGAAATTAAGATACCAAGTTTCTTGTGACTGGAATGCTTGGATGTACACATCTGTATCATCTCTTCATTGAGATGTGCTATCTATGTGACAGTCACAATATAAGTATACACCATTGGAAAACATCTATATTAGCATTGTCCTCGCTAGTGCTCCCCTCCTCGAATGTGAGATGATAAAGACAGGGCACAGCTTGTCCCTTTCTTTCAGTTCCTCTTAAAACATACAGCAAATAAGTTAAAACTTTGAGAGAGAGGCATAGGAAGGAATAGAGTAAATATCTTTGAAGTAATTGTCTGTAAGTTCCTTCACACTGTGGGTGACTGTGCAGAGGAGCAACTAACAATTAGCTGAAGGAGGACCCTTAGAGTTCTTAATTAAACAAAGACTGAACAATAACTCCCAAAGGCAGTATGATGGCTGGATGCTTCAGCAAGTTCATAATGCTTAGTATAAGTATGAATGGAGCTCCAGGTGAGCTCTGCAAATGTTGTGTGCAGTTCCACAGGGAAGCCACTGTCACTGCTTAAAATGGCCAAATGAGCCCTTGAAAGTAAGGCAGATTGTCTGCCAGTGGTTTGATAACATTCATTTGCATGTTATGCTAACCAGAATGGTGTTTTTTGTGAGGACAGTGACACTCCCTGAGGTTTTTCAGCCTTGATACAAGGACATTAAGAAACCTCCTGAACGAGGTTTTCTAGTACAAAAGGACAATGAGTATTTATACTCTAGTGTGTAGAGAGTTGCATTTACTGAGGAATCACGAGGCTCAGGAAAGGAATGGCAGTAAGAAAACTCCTCCAGTAAACCTTGCTAAAGGTTGGGTTTTCCTTATGGAAATGACACAAGGGGAATCAGCCCTAAGACCCTGTATCTCATCTAGGCTTTCCTGTAGAAATGATAGCCACTGAAAAGTCTTTTGAGAGATAAATGAGATCATACCTTTTAAGGTTTGAACTGAAGGAGCCTATTGACATCATACTGATAAATTGGCTGTAACAGAAGAAAATTTCTGGCTTCACATCTTTAGTTTTGAGACATAGCTAAGAACTGGAAAAATCACTGAGGCTGGGAAATGACTTATGGCAGCATCAATATGCAAATGCAACTATTTAATGTGTCAGGTAGATGTACTAAAGTTTCTTATACTGTTTATAAGTGTTTTTTTTCTAGAGAACAGATATGCTCTCAGTCAAAGTCATCCAGCAATTTACTCTGAGATAAATTAAATTTCATTTTTCTTGTGAGAGAGAGGTCCTGTGAAGAACAAAGCCAGGGTGACTGAGAGGTGGTGTCTTAACAAAAAAAGAATAGCAGAATCTTGGCTATAATATCCATAACTCACTCAACAGAAATTATAAATTGGGATGTTTAATATAGATTTGACATTTAGTCCCTGAACAGAGACTGGGATGAGAAATTTGATGGTGACTCTAAGGGAGGCAACAATAATGCACAGCTCTTCATCATGCCTTCATTAGGTCATTGTAATACTTTCACCAGGTTTATCTCTAAGATGAATTAAGCAAATCCAGGTGTATAAGTAGCCCAGGGCATGGCTGTTCTCCTGTTCTCACTGTCTACCTGGAAAAAATTTGGTGTTTAAAAGAAATAGGGTCTGTGTGGACATGTATATGAACTTGAATTAAGACTGAAGCAAATCCAAAGATCTCAAGATGGCGATCAAATATTTGTGGGATGCAGTTCATGTCAGTATATACACTAAAAATGACTCTTGCCCTTGAAACTGCAATTCCATAGAGATATCTGTGGACACAACCACAGGTGCTTTTTCATGACAGTTTTCATCATTTGGACCTAGATGTGATGTCCAAAATGGCAGCATCTTACATATGATTTTTCAACTAAGACAGGATCAAAAGCATTCTTAATTTCTTGGGATTAAACCTGAAAAGAACCTGCAATAATAGCAGGCAATATTAAGCAGTGGCAATAATAGATGCTGATCCAGAATAAAAAGTGATAAAAAATGTTTTCATTTAGAAAAACAGTCAATATATTAGTAGTATACTTTGATGACACTGGAGGTGTAGAAAGTTGTATAGTAGCAACTAAGGGGAGAGGTGATGGTATATCAAATTTTGACATCTTTATTCCCTTTTTCCTTTCTCATAACAGTTTTCTGCAGTTTTTGACACATTAAACAAACATATTTGCCTTTTGTATGAGGTGCTCCTTTCTATTAATAACTATAATTTAGAAGAAATATCATGCCATCTTTCACTACATGGTGGAACAGGAAACACAGTAGTAAATTCATTTTTCTTTCTTTCTGCAGAGTAGGATGTTTTCAATGACTGCACTTTGAGTGAGTCTACATTTCAGGTCAGCAGCATCCTTTTAGTAAAAATTTCTGAATTTTTTCCACTAATATAATGCACTTCTCACAGGAAATGGTCTTGGAATGCACAAGCTGAATTTCTTCTAAATGAAAATAAACGCAGGGGTGCAACACTGAAATAAACATCAGCACACTACAACCACTACAGCTGCTCAAACTGCAATACTGAATGGTAACTCTCTGAAATGCACATAGTGTAGAATATCCCATTTTCCATGCCTGCTACTTCTCTCTACAGCCCTTCCCATTGCATTGGCTTACTATCAAACTCAAAGCTGTGATTTGTCTTTTTAGCTCTTTAGGCAAAATAATAAGTCATGTTTTTCCCTCTTCCTATAATGAACAAATTTGACATTAGCTGCCTACATGATTTCCTTGAAGCAGAGTGAAAGTTAGTACAAATTCTAAACTTTCATACAATCCCGTTGAATTACAAGCTATGTAATTATTTAATTTCTTAAAAAGAGATCATGAATTATAGGCATGATCCAGACAAATTGTAAGCACCCATTTTGCAACTAGAACACTGCATTCTATGTCTTTTCTAGCTTAAAACTAAACAAGTGTTTACCTAAACTGTCTACATTTTGAGAATTAGGATAGATGTAACAGTCTTCAGGACTGGACAATGAGAGATGCACTGTAGCAACACTGATCATAAACCAGAAAAATACTAGCTTAATACAGGTTGACTAGAAAATACTTCTATCAAATGAACAAACGAAAACAAACAAACAAACAAAACCAGCATGAAAATAATGGACATGTTAAAAATCATTTATGTATTTTTTTAAAGCTGAAGACGTTTACTGCTAGTGTAAATATACAGATGAAAGCAAGGAAATACAGTTGCATTGACTCACTACTGCAAGTAATGACATTAGAACTACTATTTTAATAGTTTCTATGCTGCAGTGCATTATGAAGGTGATGCGAGCTGTTACTGAATGACTGTTCACTAATAGTATAAGTCCAAGCTTTCATTTTCACTTGATCTGTATAATCGCCTGGAGAACCCTCCCCATAAACCATTCATGACACCCCCTTCTCCAAGCATTCACAATCATTAGGGGAAGGTTATACATTTTACAAAATATTAACTCTCCCACTGGACAAAAGACATGGCATGCTGGACTTCATACAGAAATAAAACAATAACCTGCAATCACCACACAATAGACAACAATTTTTGGTCACACTGCTGGCATTGAGCGAAATAAATATTCTTAACTATTCACAATAGCTACTGACATTAATTAAAAATATTTTCACTATTCTTCTAATTGACTATTATTTGAATTGTCCACAATCTCACTCTCTAAATTTCTCAGAGAATTTAGAAAGTTACTAGCAATCCAAATAACAAACAAACATGAAACCTTTCAACTTCAGTTTTTCATTCATCAATAGACATAAGAAACCTTTTTGTCTCTCCACAACATAATGACATACTGTGAGTATCCTAATGTGAGCAGAAAATGTCATCTAGAGAATCTTTTACTAAATAACTAAAGTCATTTTATCTGGCCAGGAAATTGCAGAGGCCCTTTTGTGAGGTTCAGAAGAACAAAAGGCAGGAACTTGTTATAAAGAAGCATTTATCTATGTGTTCATTTGTTGTTTTCATTTTAGAGAAACTATGACAAAGACTGAGGGTGCCATGACAAATAAAAATATCATGGGAAAAATTGTTTGGTATAGATAGGGAGGTTTCAGAGTGCTGGTGAGTCAGAATTCACTTGCTTGATTCAATATGCCAAATAAATGCAATGTAAAACAAAATACTGCATTTGCTAAAATAAATACACATTAAAATGAATATAACTATAGATAGCTGCAGTGCTTAGAGAAATAAATAGAGCTCAAACTGAAATAAATGTAACACACTGAATAAAGCATGCAACTTTTACAGAACATGATAAAATGAACACTGCACCATTTAAAACTGATTGACAGGTAATGAACTATAAAATCTATATTGAAATGGAAATGACAGAGAAAGAATAGCACAAGGCATGAATGCTATAGTCACAAAGCTGAAAGATGAGAAAAATTCTGAGAAAACAGCTAACTGAAATTAAGCAAATTAAAGACTGATGAAAAATCTATGTGTTCTGATTGAATTAACCAGTTTCTGAGAGACAGAACAGCGCTGTAATTTGACATGACTGTTAAATGGATTCTCCTGCTTCTAGCAAACTTCCTCTACCATGGAAAATGAGAAACCAGTAAAATAAAATGCATTCTTTTGCATCTGGCCTTTCCTTGGACGTAGTAACATTTCTTAACCATGTTATCAGTTTACTATCCAAGTATCAATATGGTGAATGCTTAATGAAGCAAAAATCAGTTTATTCCAAACTTTCAATCCAGGACTAATTTGCTTTGCATCTATTTTGAGCTCATTTGTAAGAAATTCTCCAAAACTATTTGATAAGCAGAATTCAGATAGCAACATTTTTAACATTTTCTGGGACTTGGATTTACTTACTAGAATGATTTTTTAATTCTTTTTCCCTAAAGGTTCCTCTGGTTCCTTTCCTGCACAGAACAATACCCTTCAATATTTGTAGTTTTATTCAATGGACTGCAATCCAAAGCTTGCAACCTCTAGCTAATCTGCAGAATACATCACTTTCAAAATGTTTTCAAATAAACACTGTGATAAGAACTCATTAAAATCATGATAAACTTTGTTACTTACAAATGATCTATACTCAGTTAAAAGTTTCAAGATTACTGCTCCAAACCATTCATTCTATTACAACTGTCTGCAGTAAGTCAAACTATGAGCCACTTTTTTTTTTTTTCCTAAATAGGGAAAATATCAAGTTGGGAAAGGACTCATCTTCAGGAAAATCAAAAAATATATTTACAAAAGTGATTCATTCTTTAGGGGTGTTCTCAAAACATCCTATATGAACACAAGTTGATTTTTATATGAAATATTCCACATCCTAATATACTGCCTCTAGAGACAGGCAATAAGCAAATAGGAATTTTCTGAAGTTTTAGCAACAATTGAAAGAATATGAAATATAGTAGTCTAGATATTACATAAGACAGTTTTGATTTCAAGATTTGGGACCTTCAGTCACTATTAGCCACAAAGTGTTATTAGATTGCATGTTCATAATCTCTGTACGAGGTCATTAAATTTTGCTGTTTGTATAAACAGGTTTTCAAAACATAATTTATTCTTGCTTTGAAGTCATTAAGAGATATCCACTGTATTTTTTTTTTGATGTATGACACAGTTTCCAGACTTTCTCTCTGTTCACAAGCATGCTTTAAGGTTAATCCTTTCAGTTTCTCATAAATTAAGAGTGTAACATAGGTGCTCTGTATCTTCTTAGTGTAGTCTAAAAAACACAAAGAGGTTCACTGACAACTTCACTTAATAATCCTCAAGATACCTTTTTTAAGTATACCCAGTGAGTTTTTACCTCTTATACCTTGCTACCTCTGTTGTGGGTTTTTAATGTTCAGTTCTTCAACCTTATGCAAAAATAATGTTAAATACCAAAGACCATGATATTCCTTCAGCATATACTCCAGATACAGAGGATAACAGGTTTCTGATTTACCTGGCCTTTTTCCAACAGCATAGTACATGGATGGTGTGAGAAGGAACTACCCTCATCATTAGGCTCCTTTCTCGTATTTTTGGAATCCTGAAATTGTGAAGTCACCTAGCTACAATTCATCTCTGAATCAAATCTCATGTTATTCTCTTTTTTTCCTAGATGATTTAATTTTATATTTATTTTTGTCATGAGTCACTCAATAGTCTTACATTTTATGTCATGCTTAGACTATCTCCCCACTTCCATTTATCCTGCACACAATTAATGCCTTTAATATTAAGTTTGCAATAATTTTTTCTACAAGTTTAAAATTTAAACCAATCCATGCTTAAATTATTTCAGATAAGTAGCTATTTCCAATACTACATACTTCAAATAAGAAAAAAAAATTCTTAGTAATGTCTGCTTCAGTGCTAGTCATACCAATTTTTCTCTGAGGAATGTTAGCATATTTCAATTCAGATTATCAAAAGAGAAGTACATTTTCTTGAAGAATAGGACATGACTTCAAGAATTCTCAGAAATAGTAAAATCCATCTTCCTGTCACTATGCAAAGGATTATTTTTAACTATCTATAGTTTTTTCCTAGTCAGTAAAACCCTGCAAATATACATGTCAAATAAATCACTGAATAAGGAGGAGTGAAATGGAACAGAACTATTAAAAAGGGTATAGTGAAATGTGTTCGCCGCTCTAGTGCACTGAAATGAATTTCGTTTGAATTAGTTTTACTACACTGTTATATTAGAATACTAAACACAAGACTAGGCAATTTACAAAAGTAACTGAATAATGCACTGAGAAAAATTACAGATCCATATTGACAGCTTTCCATCTTCAAAACACTCTTCAGAATAATAAATAAGGGAATCTTCAGCAACTAAAATATCCAGATAGAGACATTCTGTCAATTACTGAAGAAATACAATGTAGCCTATGAAAT
This sequence comes from Sclerurus mexicanus, assembly GCA_013396755.1. Lineage (NCBI taxonomy): Eukaryota > Metazoa > Chordata > Aves > Passeriformes > Furnariidae > Sclerurus > Sclerurus mexicanus. The sequence goes on from VWZF01003276.1 coordinate 517,772, forward strand.
GTAAATCCCTGAAGTTTCTGTGTAACAAAAACTTCACAGTTGGACACAGTTCTAAGAATACTGTCAAGAAATGTCAAAATTTGGAATAGCAAAAATGTTCCTTCAGTGATAAAATATATTAAAGCAGTCTGTACACCAGCTTTGTCCAGGAGTAGTTCACTTTGTCAAGGACAAAATTTAAAATATATCTGGTTAGTATGGGAAAATTAGAGCATATAATGCAAGAAAATCTGAAATACTTAAAATACTTTTAATGGAAAACTAGAAATTAAAGAATACAAATAGCCACACAGCTAAACTACATTTTGCTTTAGTACCCTCTGAAATGTAAGGTGAAAATCATTCTGAAGGAATCACTATAAGAACAGGACACTACTTAAATAACAAGTTATGAAAACTTAAAAAAAAAAGAAAAAAAAAGTCAAATTAGTACACAGGTGATACCAAAGATATATAAGAGAGACATTTTTATAAACTGAATTGGAGCTAGAGTTGTATGAGGTGGAACTGAACCTCCCTGAGGTTAGCTCAGTTGGTTGGAACATGGTGATAAACAATCAAGGTTGTGAGTTTGATTTCAACACGAGCCGTTCACTTAAGAGTTGGACTTAAAGATCTTTGTGGGTCACTTCCTACTTAGAATGTTCTGAGATTCTGTAAACTAAAATATGCTACATGGAAATTGTTTGGGTTTTTTTTTTTTTTTAACAGACTTTTAAAAAAAGGAAAGGAAAAAACAAGTTTTGCTTATTCATTTAACTTTAACAGAGAAACTAAAGATATAATGTTAAGATGGCACCTAAAATGCAAATTATTTGGGCTTTTCAATCAGTAACTGACAAAGATTTTGTGAAAGGAAGAAAGAGGGAAGAAAGATGAACTTCAGACTTTATTATGAGGGCAATGGGATGCTATAAAAAGAAGCCGTGATTTCCTATTGTTATAGAATCAGTCATTAACTGTTAGAAAATTACCTAAACAGCATCACATAGAAAGCAGGAGCTGCAGCAGATGTAGGGAAATGGTAATATATTCTTAATTTTATGTGGTTTATAAATAATCGCCCCTGGGATTAATATTTTCTCACAGTTAATGACTACATCACTTTGGGGGCAAACTCCTCTGGATAGTCATTAATTGTCAAGAAACGCTGACCTCACAGGTCATTCTTACTGAAATGCTGTATAATACATGTAATAGTTATGTAAATGCTGAGTATCACTGCAATAGCTATTTAAATGAGGTGCTTAGGAAAAGATTATAAATTATTCTTGAGTAAATGCTTTGGCTGGCTGTGGAAAGTGGGCAAAAGTGGGGTCTTTGAACACTTCCATTCAGTGGCAACCAAACCTAAATGTTTTTATCCTCTAATCAAATGAACCTGGGATTAAGGCTTAGTACTAGCAAAGATGAGGGATACTGAGATGCAGGATAGACTCCAGTTTGGATCCCTGCCCTTTAAGGTACTTGGCTGCAGTGGGAGGAATTTTGCTTTGCAGTGCAGAATAAAGAGAATCCACTGCCAAATGTTCTTGATGTTTCTCAGAGGCATATGTTCAGAATCAGAGCATCTATTTTGCTCACTCTCCTTAGATTTGGATGACTAGTTCAGACACCTCCCTTAGGAGTATAACCATTATTGTCTCTAGTGAAAGCTATACATCTCCAAAGAGTATCCCTGAATTTTAAGCACTGAGACTCCTTGAGTTTGCCTGTCAGACATATTGATGGAGGAGGAAGTTTTCCCTCATGAATTTAGATAGCAGAAAAAAAGATTGCTATCAAGCATGTATACTCTGAATTCAGAGCACTGGATTGTCCGTTGTGGATAGATATATACCTGGGCAGCTATCACTGTTTTTGAAATGCTGATGTTCACAGTGTTCACATTTTGCATAATAACTACTAAATACAGAGTACACATGTAGCAAGTGAGTATTCATGGATTGTTTCCTTCCTAAAGTTTAGAGGAATTCAGCTTACTTTACCCTCTTTCCAAGTATCTTAGCTTCTAGATTATAACATAAAACAACTAGAAGCACTGTCCATGATTCTTATGAAGTAGGATTTCTGTGCAGGCAAAACCCCAAGAATCAAGTACCCATAAGTGAAATATTTAGCCAACTCATCATGTTTTAAGGTAAAACATTACACACAGGAAAAAATATTTGCTTTTCTTCTCCATACCCCAGGTTCTGTTTCAGGTTTTATGTTGGATCAAGCACTAAATAAAAAAGCAAATGCCCAGAAAGATCTCCCTGTCCCAAATACTACGTTATCCAGATGCTACTTCTGTGAAGAAAAACACCGGCACACTCTACGATGTTGGGTGTCTGCTCACCATTTATCTGAAAAGCAGTGAATTTTGAGCAAAAGTTATACTACGAACTAGGATGCACTTCTGTACAGCATTATACACTACTAAACATCATAATTTGGTTATTGTATAGGATGTTTGGTTCTAATTGGAATTGAACTGAATATCCATTCCTTCAAGATTAGGGTGGAAATATCCAAATCACTGAATTACTTGGATATAGACACCACAAACCCATTTTATGCACCAAGATAGATGATCTGCTGCCATCATAAAATCCCTTTTGCCTCCAGAAGGCTCTTTAGGGTATGCTGAATGTATTGTACTAACTATGAATTTGTTTATAAAAGTCATAGTCTTACTATTGTAACCAAGACAGAAGCTTGTCACACGTACAAATTATAAACATGCATGTAATTAATACTAGCTTGCCTGGAACCTGATATGTCTACTAAAATACTCCAGTTAAGAATGTTATATATCTTATTTTTTTTTTCAAAACCATGATAAGAAAGCACAGCCAAACAAAATTTCATTTAGGTATGTGAACAATGTATATACTGAAGAGTTATACAGAAATGAACATAGCTGTAAGTAGGATCCAAGAAACAAAGAATTTCAAGAGGACAATAGAAGTACAAGAGTCTTGCAAATATGCAGGACACTTCCCCAAATGCACAAGGATAACCAGCAAGACCAAAAAGTATAAAAGAAATATAAAAGAAGCAGCACTGAGAGCAGAAGAGACTTCCCCAGCTCTTTGTGGGGGGAGAAAGGGATAGGGGAGGGAGGCACCATAATGACATCATGGATAAATTAGAAAAATCAGAGAAGAAAAAACAAAAAAGTTCACTTCTTTCACAGCATGTCTTGTTAAATTGCTAAAGCCAACATGAAACATGACAGTAGTCATCAATATTAACTGTACAGCTTCTGGTCTATGATATTATATACTCATGGCTAAAATAGAATAGAAATAGTAACAGTATTGTATAAGTAGTACTTATGATGCCTTGAACTGATAATAAGAACTGGTTGAATTTCTAAAAAAGATTGACCACTTATAAGCAATGTGTCATTAGTGAATGAACTTTGTTTTAGGGTTTAAAATTCATCTGGCTTATCGATCTTCTAAATCTTCCCATTCCAGTGATCTCTGATCTCCTCACTGATACTTATATATGTTGCTGCTCTACAAACATTTATATAAGAAATTATGCATATCAAACCAGAATAGAAATAAGATTTAGAGAAATTTACTGTGGGGTAGCCATCACAAAAGATGTTGTACTTAGCAAAGATGGTCATTGCCAGAAAGGAATTCAGAGATGACAAGTATAATTAAAATCTTTTTTTGAAATGCCTCTAAGAACCTATCTGGCATGACAAGAGAATACTGCTAGCCATCATACCTTCAAAATAAATGATGGAGAAAAATGAGCAATTGTTAATTGCCAGTAAGACAGATTTTTTTATCTTCTGAAGAGATTTAATTTTGTTCTGTATTTTCAGACAAAAATCCAAAGTGACTGATATATATTCCACCTTTAGAGCTCTGTCAGGAAGTTGGAATTCTCTTAGCCCAAGACTAATGTCTAGGATATATTTGAATGTTTTGGACTGGAGTACACAGACCACATTCCAAATTGTCTCTAAGTAGATGATAATAATATAATGAATAAGATAATACTAAACATACAATTAACCAGTGTATTGTGTTTAATACTACAGACTACATTCTCATAGTGAGTATATACCCAGGCACACAAGACTAGAGAATTTTTTCCAGTTTTTAATCTTCTTTCTCACATTTCATAGAGCTATGTAGGACAAACACACATGCCCTCTCAGATCTGATTCAGCCAGACAACTGCTGTGTTGCCACATGCTTTAAGGATTCTGTGAAAATCAAAAAAACAGTAGAACTTTTTCTGTATTGATAAATGGAGATCTATAGAGAATCAAGAAATCTTTGTTTGTTCAAGCGATATACACATTACAAGCAGTAACCCCACAGCATTCATGATTTGCTGAATGTATATCTTAAAGATCCTCATATGAAAACAACAACAACAAAAAAATCAAATTGAAAACACAGAGCACAAGTTCACTGAAATGTGTGTTATGTCTGAAAGCCTTTGGCAGTGTAGACAAACTTTTTGTTAGTTTTTGCAAATGTGGTTGGAAATTCAAGGGACTTTTAAACATGAGAGGCTACTTCAAGTACCATAAGAACTTGTTTCATTCATAATATCCTGAGATGGGAAAGTTCTATCATTTCATTGAAAGTGCTAACACAGCTCAGTATGAAGTTCGAGACCTTTGCATGAAGAAATGTATGCTATGGGTATTAAATAACAAAATCACAAGTTTGAAGCTCCTCAGGACTACTCCAAAAAATAAAGGGGCTTCTTGCATTTTCAGAGTGCTGTCACAAAAATATACCTCAGGGATGAGATTATGTTCTTGGGTGAAAAAATTATCTCTTACTTTAAGTGGAATTTGGAAGCCTTCATAAGTACCTAACCTTTTTTCTCACCAAAAATTCCATAAGGCAAGAACAACATTTTCTTAAGTGGGTACAAAAGTATGTAGACTGATAGAGGCTCAAAGTAAGGCTCAGCAATCATCCTGAGTATCAGGTTCAAGGCATCCAGGAGATGCAGTTTTTTTACAGATGGTTCTGAAGGTTAACATTCAAATTCTATACATCTGTTCTCTGTCAAATAGGACAGATACGGCCTATATGCAGCCTATATACAGCATATATGTAGCCACATTATTGCACAGTACCTACCATAAGATGTAGAATATTACCAGGAAGTCTGAGTCTTCCTGGGGAATGATAATTTTCATCCATCAGGTGTGGCTATTCTACTGTAAAAATTAGTTAGTCTGAGCATAAGAGACCCCTAGAAGGAAATAGAAAAGAAGACTGTTAAGAAATGCAGTACACAAAGGAAATTCAGACTTTTGAACAGGAAAAATAGCCTCCCAGAAAGAGCACAATCTGAAGCTGTGACTAGAAATTCCAGAGCCTGACCTCAGGCAGAATGAAGTTGTATGCTATCTAATGCTCTATCAGAACCTGTCACCCTATTAAGTGGCAGGATGAGTCTCCAGACAAGGAATCCAGAAGGTGCCATGTATTTGCATACCTATCCTTCATCCCTGTGTCCCAGTCATACTAGATATATGGACACTCTGTATATAAAGAATATGGCATTGCTCCACAGGATGGATTTTCATACCTTGAATAATTTGTACTTACATCTCTTGAAGAGTAGTTTAAATTAATAAATTTGTTTGCTTCATAACATTAGTCTGCTTTTATATGTTTAGGGAATGCTATGTTCTAGCACATATTTATTAAAGTAAGCATTGTCATATATATGGTTGTCTGTTATGCTTTTTTATTTATGCTGCAAGTGAACATTATAAATTGCTTTCAGCTTAATTTTATGAGACTGTATAAAATATACTCAGCGAATTGGCATAAAATTATGTGCAAAGCTGATTCCAGTCTGAGGCTTTAAAAAAAAAAAAAAAAAAAAAAGGAATAAAACCTGGAAAGGAAGTTAGTTAACAGCATGTTCTTTTCTGTAAATAAAAACAGGTGTTTCTGAAAAAAACCCATAAATGGCAGAATTCAGAAAAGAAGGTAGAAATTGTGTGCTCTGCACTTGATCACTATTGCCCAAAGCCATAGGATGAAATGCTGAGTTAAAACTGACCTATTTAACCATAGCCCAAAAAAAAAAANACCATACTATAAAAAAAAAAAAAAAAAAAAATAGCACTTTCTTTTTCAAAAGCAAACCTCTTTGAGGAAAAGACGATTCCTTGGAAAAATATATTTGAATTATGTAAATCATTATCCATCTGTCAATATGAAATGTCATCAAGAACACTTAGAAATAATGTATATCCACAAAAATATGTAAATATCCGTACTGGAGAACTGTACAACTAAGCAAAACCTATTTTATCCCCTAGTCCTGTTTGCAGGATAATAAACCTCAGTCAGAAGAACTAGAAAGATTGTTTTCAGTGTTCTCTGTGCCCTCAAGAACATTATAAGAAGAGATAGTAATGTATGGGGGAAGACTTAAAATTTTGCATTAGTTGTCTCTATTGTTTCCCTTTAAGAAAAGATGAAAAATTTGATTCTCATATTTTGGAAGCCAAAACACCATTATTATTTTGAGAAACAATAACAGCATTAGCGAACACAATGAATAAACTAGATGACTAGCTGTCCAAAGACCTTTTATTCAGTCTCTGAAAATGCTATCTCACGTTTGGTATGGATTGTTAAATCTTTTAAGGAAAGATTTTCTTACAGACCCTTTGAAACAGAGTGGGAGATAATAATAGCATTGTTCCAATGTCAACAATTTTCTTATCACAGTGCTAAATCCTTGTAACATGTAAAACAAGTTATATATCAATGTGAAAAGCTCTATTTTTACATATTATGAATAAGCATTTTGCTCATATAGATTTACTTTTCCAGGGAGTCTAGATATAAATCACAGGCTTGGTTTGGCTTTCAATTTCTTTGATTCTTGTTCTATCTAGGAACTTGCATAATAATTAAAAAAAATATCGAATAAATAAACACTACAATGTCTGCAACAATCTGACTTTATATCTTCATTCTTACATAAGTAGGAAGTCAAGCACAAATGGCAACTAAATCCTCCACTAAGGTGTTTTCAAATTAGGGTAAATACTACCTCTTCTCTTATAATTTTTTACTTGGAATATTATAGCTATTTTAGCATAAACCTAAGGAAAAAGGGACAGTTTTTCTTAACTCTTTCAAAAAAGATGTGACTTCTTCATTGATTTCTAAGAGAATATAGAAGATATTTTACACAAATGCACATATATTTAGACACACATAGTCCTTTATTTATGCTTTGCTTCATAAAACAGTTATCAAAAATTAATTGTGTAGCTTTCAGGTAATTTCTAGTGATGAAAGATTTAGAGGGAAGGGATTTTTTGTAATTCAAAAGCCTACCCAGTCTCTCTCTAACTACTGCATGACTTGGTTATCCAGCTAAATGCCTAATAAGTACTGTACAGGTCTGACTTTCCTTGCCCCCATAAGAACATTCTATTTTTCTAGCTGTAGGACTGCCACACACCTGAATCTAGACATCTTTCTAGTAAAGTCAAAAGCATTATTTACCTTACTTTCAACCATGCAATTTTTGCAATTTTTCTCTTGTACTATCAAATATTACCCAGTAAAATCATAATCAGTGTTAGTGCCATTTCATTTGACAGCAATGTATACCACATTCTATTGCATGAACAGTTAGAAATGTACTGAGCTGAGATATGTAAATTAGTCTCACTGCTAGAATTTTTATAACACATTTGAATTCAATGGGCACATACTGAATCTAAAATTCTACATTAATATACATCTCATGAAATGATAAACAGAAATGCAAATCAATCCACTTCTATAAAGTGATTACAGCCTTTTCTAATTTCTCTTTACCAAAAGAGTTTCTTCCTATTCAATTTCCATTCTAGTTTAAATCACACAATGATACTTAAGAGCAAAGACTGAAAGAACTAGAAAGCTTCACATTGTCTTCTAAAGGTTAACAAACAGTCTTTGGAGAGACTTCTGATAGAAATATCCAGAACTAAAGGTCTTTCACTTAAAAGTATCACATACTTAGAAAAAACTCTCCTGCTTGAAACAAAAAGCTTTTTCAAACAGGTAGAAGCATGATAAATGCTATCTAAGATTATGCTATCTTTGACTCCATGATCTTCCTATTCCCTTGTCAGATAGCCCAACATGCATGATTTGATGAGATGAAGAATTGTTTCCTTCTTTTAAATTTAGATCATAAGGTCTCTAAGAAAACATACATTTTTAGGTATTTGAATAGTATATAGTACCCACAGAACAAATTCTGCATCTCTAAGAAAAATCATAGTAATATCAAGATTTTTCTGTTTAAGTGCTCCCAGATCTGGACACAAACCAAGAAGTGCAAATCTAATATCAATATTTCTTTGTGGGTCCAAAATCTAAACTATTCTCAGTTTTTGAAGAATGCTTAGGCTAGAACTTTCTCACAATACATAAATTTGCTAATGACTTTCTTTATGACAACTAACAGAATTAATTATAGATTGCAGAATCTATAGAAACAGATATACAGTGGGATATACAGAAACAGTGGGATATACAACATTTTCTGACTTGTCTTTTCAGTGAATTGAAAGTTTTCTCATTCAGATTTGTGCAGCTGCATCACAGTTTCTATTAAGTCAGAATCAGAAACAAAATTTCACCTGAAGATGTACCAGTAGTTTTGCAGAGGAGTACAATCAAGGAAAAATGCATCATTTAGGAAAAATAATAAAAAACAAAACAAAGCAAGAAAACAAAACCCCCTAAAACTTACACAAAAATCAATTCAGGGAGAAAATACTGGGAATAAATTCCAGATATCAAGTACAGCTTTCTATCTTTTTTCATATTTTAAGGTGTTTTCTTTGTTATTTTCTCATAAAGTAAAAAAAAAGCCTTGGCATAAATAGAATGTCCAATCATACAGAAGTAAAGCATAATAGGCTAATAATTATTTAATTTGGATCTCTCTTGTGGTACTTTGCTTAAATATATAAACATCATTAATTATGTGAAATCGTGACATACCAGTGAGATGTGTCATTACTAAAACAACCTAGTAGTATGTTGTTTGAAAGAGAAGGTTGTCTGCAAAAGCATAGCCCAGTTGATTTATCTCTGGAACTGTAAAAGACATTTCAGAGAGCAAGAGTCACTCCATGCAAAAAGCAACAACAGCATTCCTCCCTTTCCTTCTGACAAATAATTCTCTTCAGTATCATAATTTTAAATGCATTATTAGAACTAATGCTTTACTGTGCTTCAAAATTCACCTCTCATAAGAAAAGTAATTTTGGAGCCAATAAGCCTGGTGTTCTGTTTATGTAGACAATTTCTATTGTTTGTGAAGACAGATAACTCTTTAAAGCACTTTTTCTTTCTTTTCTCCATTCAATTTAGAAGATTGAGTCAGATCAAGTGGCAAATAGTAAGTCAAGAAACATGGATAATTTTTGAGAATAAGTCCTGGGTAGAAGTCAGTGATGTCAGATATTAGAGAAGCTGCACATTTTCAGCACATTAGGGGGTGTGCAAATTTCTGAAGAAGTAAAGGAATCAAGTTATTTTGTAGTCAGGGGGCAGGTGGGAAGAAGGGAAGATCATTGTTCTCTACATTCAGGTTAATCCTGGAGAGGACTTAAAACTTCAAGCTCTTTGGGACAGAATAGAACACTTCAGCTATAGTCTTATGAATCAGTGTCTAATAAATACAGCATTATAATATAAAGCCCTGCCTTTCATGCAGAAGTCATCCTTTTCTGCTTCTTGAGATGAAACAGTAATTTCTTTTTCTGTTGTATTAGATGTCTTCCAGTTTGGCATTTTGAATCCATTTACTAAAGGATAAACAAGCAGTAATACTGATGTGAAAAAAGGAGAAGGCACTTGAAGCTGGAGTTGGAATTGCACTGGGGAATGAAAGTACAAAGCAGTTCTGACTGATTCAAACTGTGTTGGAAGTAATATTAATTAAGCTAGTTAAAATGCTTTCAAATGTAAGAAAAAGTTGCTGCTTCCTGTGGTTGTAAAATGTGTTGGATTTTTTTCGACTACAGCCTTAAAATGTCTATTACATCTCTGTCACTTTAAAGTGTACTATTTTCTTCGTAAGAAGAGGCAACTAACCAGAAGCATTATAACAAATTACACAATCATTGAAGTTCAAAAGGACAGTTAGGGATCGTCTAGTCCAATAGCCCTGGTCAAAGCAGAGTCATCAAACACAGACTACTCAGGGCTCTGTCCAATTGGGATTTTATTTTCTTACATGGAGATCCACATGCTCTCTCAGTAACCTGGTCTGGGATGTCATCACCCACACTATGAAAAGGTGTGTTGTCATGTTCAGATGGAATTTTCTGTGTTCAGTTTGTGTCCATTGCCTCTTCTCCTGTCACTGGGCACCACTGAAATGAGCCTGCCCCTGTCTTTTTTACTACTTCCATTGAATATTTGTACACATTAATAAAATAAACCCTGAGCCTTCTCTAGGCTAGACAACCCTACTTCTCTTAGCTTCTCCTCAGATGAAAGATGCTCTAGTCCCTTCATCATCTCCACAGAACTCACTCCAATATGTCCAGTGCCTCTGTTGTGCTAGGCAGTCCAGAGCCAGACCCAGCACTCCAGATGCATCCTCCATAGGGTTGAATAAAGGGGCAGGCTCATATCCCTTGACCTGATGGTTGTGCCCTGCCTAGTGCAGCCCCAGAGACTCCTGGCCTTCTTTGCCACAAACATGATCAAGCAGCACCAGCAGTCTTTCTTGCTCCAAACCCTCAGCATCCAGTGATTTCTTAAGGTTGTCCTGATTATTAAAGACTGAGGCAAAGAAGGCATTCAGTACCTCAGTTTTTCCTGTGTGTTTTGCCATTGTTGCCTTCCCTTTTCAGCAGCAGGCCCACATTTTCCCTTCTTCTTGCTATTTATATACTTGTGGGAACCTTCCTTTTTTCCTCCGTCTTCCTTGACAGATTTACAATCATGTGGGCCTTAGCTTTTCTAATCCCATTCCCACACAACGGGACAGCATCTCTGCATTATTCGCAAATCAACTGCCTGTGCTTTTTCTACTTCTTTCACATTTCTCTTTTGTGTTAAACTGGGAGATCCTGTTCATCCATATAGGCCTCTTGTTTCCCTTGTTTGATTTCCTGCTCATCCAGATGCTTGAATTCTTAATCTTGGAGAATGTCATTTTCAATACTAATGAGTTGTCCTGGAAATCCTGTCTCTTCCAGACAGTCTCCTGTGAGGTTCTTTCAGGCACATCACTGAAGAGTCTAAAGGTTGCTCCTTTTAAGTTTGTAACTGCGATCCTGACTTTAGTACTGCTTCTTCTATTGAGGATCCTGAGCTCCTGTTATAGTCAGTGCAGCCAAGACTACGTCGGCCTTCACAAAACAAAATAATCCTTTCATGTTTGTAAGTATGAGGTTTAGTAAAGTCTGTCGCCTTGTTGGCTCCTTAGCCACCTGCGTTAGGAAGTTGCCATCAAGGCACTCTTAAAACCTCCTGATATGCTTACACTCTGGCATATTATCTCTCTGGTTGAAAACAGCACTGATGGGGACATTTGGCTGAAATGAGTATTCCAAGACTGACCGGTAATATGGTTTTAGAGCTCAATCAGTACCTTTCAGTGGATGAAAAGAAGAGGTAGACAGACCCAGATGATTATGGTAAAATCACGATATTGACCATATGCAAAAATGATAGAACAAGACTGATATGTTACAGAGTGCATCACAGAATCCTGTAACTTTTTTTACAGGCTGATGTCATCAATATATAAAGCATATAAAATAATTCTTTATTTTTCAAAACTCCTTTTTCTGCCAAAAGTGCTGAAAACAGTAATAAATATTTTGCTGCATGAATCATGCTATCTGGAACAAATTTTAATGAATTGCATCTTAATGCTGCAATCCAAGCATTAAACTGTCAAAGTTGTGATTAATAGAATTATATTTTAACAAAGGAAAAAAAGTTCTGTAAGAGAATAAAATCATGTTCATTATTACTATGACAGTGGTATGATAAGGGTAGTGTACCATCAAACATTTTGTAATAATAGAAATATATAGAAAACATGTTTTATGGAAATAGAGCTGAATCACATACTTTCAAAAAGCTGTATTCAATGCATTACACGGTAATGAGCTTCTTAATATTGCCACTATAATAAAAAGTGGGAGGAACGAATATCTGCATTAGGTTCATAGAAGGTCTACTTGTCAAATAAAATACCAAATTTTAGGGTATAAATGAAGTATGCAGTAGTTATTTCAAGAAAATCAAATATTTCACACATTTAAAACTTTTATTTTTGTTTCAGCATGAAAATCCAAACCATTAAAGTTCAGACTGACCTGATTGCTTCCACAATTGTTTCATTCAGTCAATGAATGAAAAAAATCAATTAGGTGCACAGCCTTGTTTTGATGACACTTACTTGACTAGTCTCAGGGAAAGTAAACTGCATAATGGTCCCAAGAGTAATCTACTATCAAACCCAAATAAAAGTTCTCAGACTAAGTACATTAACACATACAGAGGATCCTTACTTCAGACTGATACCTTCTGAAGGTAGTTATTTATGTATATGTGACAGAATACTATGTATCATCCATAATTTATTTTTTCTTCACTTCTAGATTCTTCAAAAAGGTCAAACGTAAATCAAACAATATTCCATCTCCAGGTTAGAGGAATAACATGGATTATATTTCCAGAAGTTTAATTAAGTATCCACACAATTTATTTGTTATACTGAAGAAGAGTGGAGGCATAGAGGTGAGCTTTGAATTATTTTATCATTTAGATCTAAAAGATTTTGCTCAATTTGGAAATGTGACTTCAGATTTGTGGAAAAAGGCATACTCGAGGATCAGTTAGCTGTCACTCAAGTAGAAAAAGTGCATCACTGGTATATCCTGGCTTACTCTTTACTTTGTGCTTTGGTATCAATCATATTGCTGTGAGGGAGTTTGGAGCAGAGTACACACACAAAGACACACTCTTTAAATCCTAATTTACTTGACCCATAAATAATTTACCTAAGAGTAAGAGGTTGCACTTTTCATTTAACTAATGAGTCTACAGCAATAAAATGTGGTGAACGGCAAATTAAAAAGAAGGGGGGTTTCTCTACAGAAGGTGAGGGAGATCCTGCTAAAATTAATTACTAACATTGCTTTTACAATCATTAATAAAGAGCAGGGGAAAAAAAAGTTAAATTTGTGATAAAGTAGTTCATTTGAAATATGTTTTTCCAATTTGTCAGAAAAAATGAGGACTGGACTAGATTTATTAATCTAAAGGTTGCCTAGTATGAAGGAGGTGTCTGTAAGTTATTGCAATTAGTATGCAGAAATACTTGTAGAGCAAATTTTGTATTTTAAAGAACCATAAAGAAGATTGCAAAGACTTCATGTCAAGTTTAACAACAAACTGTGTAGCAACTTTGTTTTGGCCTTAACAGAAGGTAAGAATTAAATACTAACTTAATTTTTACTTCCTCCTAGAGCATAATGCTGTTACAACCCACCCCTAAAGGTGAGAGTAAATCAGGTTCTTGTTAATAGATCCCTTGGGGTGGATTAGAGTGAAAGACACTGAATGAATGATGTTTGTGAATATATATATGTAGACTTTATTTTAGAACAATTTGGTTGCAATGGAAAGCCATTTTGGTTATTATCTACAGTAAAATGGCAATATGAAAGCACTTACGAAAATGCATAAGGAAAAAAGTAAGAAAGATTCATAATCATTACCCATGGATCTACAATGAGACTTGATTGTCGCACTTTTGTTTGCCCATGAAACTTAAAGTCTGGTGGGTTAACATACATTCAGGGCAGGTGGGAACACCTGGCACCTCCTGGGGGGGGGGCGCGCAGAGCTTCCAGTCCTCTGCCAGAAGGCCTCAGAAAAGGGGTCTAAGGGCACTTCAGGGGTCTTGGGTGGTTTATGACATTTTCTAAGACAGCTGCTTCTCATGTCAGTGCAGTTAAGCCAGTTATGCCCCATCAGACTTTTCCCAAGGGAAGAGAAAGTTTTACAGCTGAACAGAGTGGGTAAGTGACAACAATTACCATGATAAAAGGCACCACCCCCTTCGAAGGATTTGCATCTTATTGGCCTTAAAGTACAGCTTCAGCATAGAACCTTAGAGCCTCCACAATTACTTTAAGCCATTAACCATTTTCAATCCAGTCTTTCACAAAGGCGAACTCAAATCAGTATATGTTTCTCCATATTAATGAACAAAGAGCTCGGAATCACAGTAAAATGGTGCTGAACATGACATGCATGTAAATAGTTATTCCACTATGAAGTAGGTCAAAGGCAGAACCATTTTTGTCTTTACCTGAGCTCTTCGGACACAATGCCCACACTCATCATTAGCATATCACTTTCTGATATCCCAAGGACCTCAGTCCCTTTCTGTTCAACTGACCTCAATGCTTGATGAAGAAAGTCAAAGTGTAAGATTTTTTGTAGGAATTTAGTTCTAATTTTACTCATCACAGGCATTTAACAATATTTACATTAACCACCATATTCATAGCTGAGGGAGATCAATAAATAGGCATCTTTCTTGTGTTCTGTAAAAGAAACAACTCCCTAAGACTGAAGTTACATTTACTAACAAACCTCTGATTTCCTGAGAAAAAAAAAAGCATTTGAAATCATTCTTATATGTACATATATATATATATATATATATATTATATATATATATATATACACACATTCATGTAAACTGACAGACATATATATATTACTTTAGGTCTCACAAAGGTATACCTGTTGGTACTTTTGGGGAAAAAAAATCCTCTGCTGTATGTGGAACATCCCGCTTATGGCCTGCCTTGTGCACATATTAATTTATATTAAAAAAGCATTTTTATATTTTGAATTTCTTAAAAATATTTACCTCCAATTTCAGTAGGTCAGATGACCATCTTTTTTACTTCTCCAGTCTAATGCAGAAATCTTGACATAATAATGTAAAAGATTTTTTGATAAGTTGACTAAAAATTTAATACCATGTTCATTGCTTTATTTCTTCAGACCTTGGAGAACTTACCAGTGTCAAAATTAGAGAGCTCTTGCTGAGTTATTCTTTAAATTGAAAAGTCATTTGAATGAAGTAAAGTGAATCAAAGTAACATAGTCTTTAAATATTTTTCTCTTGAAGGTGCACACATGGGAACTGGTATCCTCATACTATAATTTCTTTTCATAATTAACACAAAACTTCTAAGTACTTTGGATTATTTAACAAAATGTGTCAAAAAGAGGACTGTTGCCATCTTGCATTTTCAATTATTCCAAAAAGATTGACATCATAGGCTTCAGGACATGAGGAGTTTGTTGTCAAAAACAGACTCAGGTTTTTAAAGTACTGTTAAACCCATGTTTTAATCTTCAACACAGAACATCTATCAAATCATCGTGCCACTCTTGATTTTTCCCAGTTAAAATTAAAAACAAACCAATAAAGGAAAACAATTATGACCAAGCACATCATTAAGATACACTGCTTAGTTAAAAACTATATTTTTCTATCAGCTGACATTTTTGCCCTGCAATCTACATTTTGCAAACACAGGTCTGTTCAACTTTCCAAGTGATGGATGAATTACTCAACATCTTTAACACACATATGGCCAAGGAGATGAAAAATGAAGACATAGAAGCATTTGATTTTACAACATGAATATTTACAACAATCACTGTTTGAATGTATTGAATTTTAATATAGAGCTTCCTACACTTAGCACAATATATTATCTTTTATCTAAACTAGTCATTCTCTTTTGCAGAATGATCTTTTAAACCAACCAAATGGACCATCTAGACTGGCAAAGACATTTGGGCAGTTCCCTGCTTTGCACTGTTAGCCACATGCATGCTGGAAGTGGCACTTGCCCCTCTGTTCCTGTTTTTGCTTCAGTCTCCCATCCCCTGAAAGGTGCATTTTCAATTTCATTCCTTTCTTGCTCTCCTGCCATTGTTGAACCTATTTTCCTTACCATCACAAAAGAGGACCCTCTCACACCACAACCACATTGACCCATCACAGTACCCATTCTAGCTTTGCCTTGGCCTTGATCATGTCTATGTGACAGTTACAGCATGTCTCAGTCTCAGCTGAAGTTCCTCAGCTACATTTGCTAAACAATTAATCTGAAGATACTTTTGTGTACAATGGTGAAGACAGCCAACCATTCATTCAGGTAATAGCCCAAATACAGACAAAGGGAAGGTGCTACTACAATGAAGTGATTTGCATTTCAACACTGCCACTAGTATGTTTTAAACCCCTGATATACAGGATATGAGATTTAATAAAAGATTCATAGCATTGTATGTGTATATGGTGTAGAAAAAAAAAGGAAAATGAAAAGAATTCTTTTTGGTAAACATTTTCTTTGTGGTAAATTTTAAAAGGATTTACAACAAACTAACATGGTCTTTCCAAGGCAGCTTTCTTTTTTGAAAAAGATTTTTTTTTTTATCACAGAGCTATGAAAGTCTGGGACCTCTCCAATATTTATCTGTGCCAGATAAATCTCTACCGGAGGCTACATGTCCCTAGACAAGGACTGCCATGTGTTCTTCATTTTATTCAAAAGTTACCATGGTAGATTAACCTTGTCTGGCTGCCAAGCATCCAAGCTTCTTTCACATACCTCCTCAATAAGACTAAATATTAAAAAAACCCCACATGTGGGTCAAGATAAAGGAAGTTTAATGGAGAAAATAAGGAAAAAATCCAACAAAACCAACCAAACAAAAAGGCAAAATAAAAAAAGAAAATCCCGAAGCAAAGCAAACCCAAAGAATATTAATTATCTACTTCCCATCATCCAGCAACATCCAGCCAGTTTCTAGGAAGTAGGCCCTCTCTATGTGTAGTGGTTACTTTGGAAGACAGAGGACATTTGCTTTACACATCCAGTTCAGCACTGAGAACGTGTGCTTNCCCCCTTCGAAGGATTTGCATCTTATTGGCCTTAAAGTACAGCTTCAGCATAGAACCTTAGAGCCTCCACAATTACTTTAAGCCATTAACCATTTTCAATCCAGTCTTTCACAAAGGCGAACTCAAATCAGTATATGTTTCTCCATATTAATGAACAAAGAGCTCGGAATCACAGTAAAATGGTGCTGAACATGACATGCATGTAAATAGTTATTCCACTATGAAGTAGGTCAAAGGCAGAACCATTTTTGTCTTTACCTGAGCTCTTCGGACACAATGCCCACACTCATCATTAGCATATCACTTTCTGATATCCCAAGGACCTCAGTCCCTTTCTGTTCAACTGACCTCAATGCTTGATGAAGAAAGTCAAAGTGTAAGATTTTTTGTAGGAATTTAGTTCTAATTTTACTCATCACAGGCATTTAACAATATTTACATTAACCACCATATTCATAGCTGAGGGAGATCAATAAATAGGCATCTTTCTTGTGTTCTGTAAAAGAAACAACTCCCTAAGACTGAAGTTACATTTACTAACAAACCTCTGATTTCCTGAGAAAAAAAAAAGCATTTGAAATCATTCTTATATGTACATATATATATATATATATATATATTATATATATATATATATACACACATTCATGTAAACTGACAGACATATATATATTACTTTAGGTCTCACAAAGGTATACCTGTTGGTACTTTTGGGGAAAAAAAATCCTCTGCTGTATGTGGAACATCCCGCTTATGGCCTGCCTTGTGCACATATTAATTTATATTAAAAAAGCATTTTTATATTTTGAATTTCTTAAAAATATTTACCTCCAATTTCAGTAGGTCAGATGACCATCTTTTTTACTTCTCCAGTCTAATGCAGAAATCTTGACATAATAATGTAAAAGATTTTTTGATAAGTTGACTAAAAATTTAATACCATGTTCATTGCTTTATTTCTTCAGACCTTGGAGAACTTACCAGTGTCAAAATTAGAGAGCTCTTGCTGAGTTATTCTTTAAATTGAAAAGTCATTTGAATGAAGTAAAGTGAATCAAAGTAACATAGTCTTTAAATATTTTTCTCTTGAAGGTGCACACATGGGAACTGGTATCCTCATACTATAATTTCTTTTCATAATTAACACAAAACTTCTAAGTACTTTGGATTATTTAACAAAATGTGTCAAAAAGAGGACTGTTGCCATCTTGCATTTTCAATTATTCCAAAAAGATTGACATCATAGGCTTCAGGACATGAGGAGTTTGTTGTCAAAAACAGACTCAGGTTTTTAAAGTACTGTTAAACCCATGTTTTAATCTTCAACACAGAACATCTATCAAATCATCGTGCCACTCTTGATTTTTCCCAGTTAAAATTAAAAACAAACCAATAAAGGAAAACAATTATGACCAAGCACATCATTAAGATACACTGCTTAGTTAAAAACTATATTTTTCTATCAGCTGACATTTTTGCCCTGCAATCTACATTTTGCAAACACAGGTCTGTTCAACTTTCCAAGTGATGGATGAATTACTCAACATCTTTAACACACATATGGCCAAGGAGATGAAAAATGAAGACATAGAAGCATTTGATTTTACAACATGAATATTTACAACAATCACTGTTTGAATGTATTGAATTTTAATATAGAGCTTCCTACACTTAGCACAATATATTATCTTTTATCTAAACTAGTCATTCTCTTTTGCAGAATGATCTTTTAAACCAACCAAATGGACCATCTAGACTGGCAAAGACATTTGGGCAGTTCCCTGCTTTGCACTGTTAGCCACATGCATGCTGGAAGTGGCACTTGCCCCTCTGTTCCTGTTTTTGCTTCAGTCTCCCATCCCCTGAAAGGTGCATTTTCAATTTCATTCCTTTCTTGCTCTCCTGCCATTGTTGAACCTATTTTCCTTACCATCACAAAAGAGGACCCTCTCACACCACAACCACATTGACCCATCACAGTACCCATTCTAGCTTTGCCTTGGCCTTGATCATGTCTATGTGACAGTTACAGCATGTCTCAGTCTCAGCTGAAGTTCCTCAGCTACATTTGCTAAACAATTAATCTGAAGATACTTTTGTGTACAATGGTGAAGACAGCCAACCATTCATTCAGGTAATAGCCCAAATACAGACAAAGGGAAGGTGCTACTACAATGAAGTGATTTGCATTTCAACACTGCCACTAGTATGTTTTAAACCCCTGATATACAGGATATGAGATTTAATAAAAGATTCATAGCATTGTATGTGTATATGGTGTAGAAAAAAAAAGGAAAATGAAAAGAATTCTTTTTGGTAAACATTTTCTTTGTGGTAAATTTTAAAAGGATTTACAACAAACTAACATGGTCTTTCCAAGGCAGCTTTCTTTTTTGAAAAAGATTTTTTTTTTTATCACAGAGCTATGAAAGTCTGGGACCTCTCCAATATTTATCTGTGCCAGATAAATCTCTACCGGAGGCTACATGTCCCTAGACAAGGACTGCCATGTGTTCTTCATTTTATTCAAAAGTTACCATGGTAGATTAACCTTGTCTGGCTGCCAAGCATCCAAGCTTCTTTCACATACCTCCTCAATAAGACTAAATATTAAAAAAACCCCACATGTGGGTCAAGATAAAGGAAGTTTAATGGAGAAAATAAGGAAAAAATCCAACAAAACCAACCAAACAAAAAGGCAAAATAAAAAAAGAAAATCCCGAAGCAAAGCAAACCCAAAGAATATTAATTATCTACTTCCCATCATCCAGCAACATCCAGCCAGTTTCTAGGAAGTAGGCCCTCTCTATGTGTAGTGGTTACTTTGGAAGACAGAGGACATTTGCTTTACACATCCAGTTCAGCACTGAGAACGTGTGCTTCCATACCAATAACTTCTGAAGTTATTTCAACTCCCTCATAATATGCTGGTATTTATTTTTTTTGTTGATGTAGTAAGATGCATTATCCCCAGCTCCAAAGATGGTTTTCTCCTGGTGTGTCAGGGGCCCTAGGTGAGACCATGCTCCTCAGCTGTAGTGTAGAGCTCATTTTGCACAACTGATCTTGTATGGATAAGTCCAAGGGCTACCACTCAAGCCTTCTTCTGCTGGATCTACTCCAGGGCTTGCTGTTGCTCAAGACTGTACTCAAAGCACAATGCTCCACTGCTAACCTGAACTCTCCATCAGACTTCTGTACTGGCCATATAGTGTTATTAAGGGTAAGAGAGTCTTGCTGATCACTCCTTGGTTCTTGAATTGATGAACCAGGCCATGGATGGGAACCAGGAAGTTTAAACTGATGCAATCATGCAGCATCATGGTAGCAATCAGCATATGTTCTTTAACCCAGGGCAACCACACCACTGCATTCGACTTTTTCCAGGTGTCTCTGACTCAGACAAATACATTTCAGTTCTGTGAAACTTGATCAAGTGTTCACATTTTTTTTTACATCTTATTCAAGCTGCCCACAGAAAAAGAGGAGACACTTTTGCCAGCAGACACTTGAAATTCAGTTTGTTTCTTCCAAATTAATTAATTCATCATGTTAATTAAATAACTTAGTTTTTATCTGTGCCTACATTGTTTTCCAATTAGAGAAAACTGAGATATTGAAGTCTAATATTTAAAAATTAAAATTTCTGTTTATGAAACACTTGATAAAACTATCAGCAATTATTAGTATCAGTTATGAAGGTACTGTTTTGATCATTTCATGTAGATATGCATGTGTCATAAAACAGAACATTAACTCTATGAAATTTCAAAGAATTAGATCAATAAAGTCATAATGGTTCTTTAGAGCAACCTTTAATACAATATATTTTTCTGATTTCATAATTATGAAATTGTTGTTGTACATTTCTAGAATATTGCTGAGTTCTTTGATATGTCCATACCCCCAGGCCCTGTTTCTGGGAAAGTCTAGAGAGATTCCAGTCATGAAAGTCATCCCACCACAATTCCATGATCGTGACTACATCATAGCTTTCTGTGAGATACCGGATTCGAATCTCACTGAATTATATATTCATATGGGTCGAAGCCAACTCAATGTGAGTGTGTGTGTGTGTGAGTGTGTGTGTGTGTGTAAGGCCTGGCCCTGCAGGCAAATAATAAGGCTAGTCCACGGAGCACATGGCAGAGCTGGAAGACGCATGATCTGCAGCCTCATGGCAGAGCCAGAAGGTCTGCAGCTGACATGGCCAGGGATGCCGCGTGGCTGGGCTGTCAGCCAAGGACGGCCTGCCTTCTAGCCTGCCCACACCGTGCCCTCCAGAGCCTACGACTGGCTGCGGCACACCTCACTGTGTCCAGGAGAACACCGAGTGGTCAATGACGTGGAGGTCCTGCCTGGAGGTGTGGCCAAACTATATAAAAGTGAGAGCATGAAGTTCCATGTCTAACTTTCTCTTCTGGCTGCTACCATGTTAGCCATGGTGGTAACTATTTTTCTCTTTTCTCTCTTTCTCTTTGTCTCTTCCTTCTTTCTGCACTTTTTAAATCCCTTTTCTTCCTTTGCTCTTTTCTTTCTCTTCTGGGTAACTTAAAACTAATGAATTGTGTTTTACTAAAGCTAATGTATTGATTATGTTGTGATGGGTGCTTTTGTAAACTGAGTTTTTGTGCTGGATATTTCAGTGGAGTACTTTTCCTCAGTTATCTGTTATTCCTATAAAATCTTTTGCCAAAATATCTTATTTTCTCACTAAACTGAAAGAAATTATCTTAGAGAAAGCATAACATTTTCTCTAGACACAACTCAAGATAATAATGAACTAAAGGCTTTTTAAAAGTCTTAAACAAATGCAACTGCTCCAGGCAGCTTGTGGCTTAAAATTCAGAGTGTAACACTTTCCTAATACACAATGGTTTCCAGCTGCTGCTGTTTATCGACCATCTTGCATGCATTGGTGTAGATGCACTTCAGCTGGGCTAATAATTTCACCCCCAACACAGGTATGCTCTGCTCTAGGCTCATCTCTGGTAGGTCTGGTCGTATCCCCTTCCAAACCTAGATAACGCCCCTTCAATCAGCCCTGCTAACTTAGAGGCCATAAACCTTTCTTATTCTCTCAGATGGGAGGACCCCATCTGATGTCATCAGGGCTGGTGGCATGTGAACTGCCACATGGTCAAAAAAACCCCAAATTTCCACCTATGGCACCAGCCTCTCTGACATGTATTAATCACACCAGTTTTCCTGTTCTTTTCAGTATTCGTGTCTGATACTGAAGGAATTGAGGAGAACACATCTTGTGTCTCTACTCCTTCTGATGACTTAAGATTTTTAAGATTTGTAGCATACAGATTTTTAATAATATAATTGTACAGTTTCTAACATCTAAAATTAGCAGTTAACAGTTACTAAACCCCTTCCTCATGTTTTATATCAAACTCCCAAAATTCTTGAAATTTTGTTTAAGGTTCTTTTCAAGGAAAAGATTTTAGCAAGATTTTAGTAGTCAAAGCAGAAGGCCCAGAAACCTTGGAGAAGCTTCAAAGAAGTGATGTGATGTGAGAGTGATTATGGTGAAGAAGTGAGGGGTCTTAAGACCTCTCACTCAAATCCCAGGGGGCATGCCAAGGGACAGACCTGAGGGAGGTTCTGGGGGAGGACAGTTCTCTGTTTGGGTGTATACATTAGATATGATAATTAATTAGTGTTATAAATTTGTAAGAGCCATATACTGTATGTATACTTATGTATATTGCACCTAAAAGCTTTTAATTAAAGACCTACTCTCTATTTTATCTATATTAATATTGTCTAGAAAGTTCTTTCCTTCCATTTTAGGCAGCACTTAGACCAAATGTCCTAGTGCACTGAAGTCCCTTTTGGTTGCCCTAAGACTTCTTCCTTCAGTCTCATCAGTAATAACTTGAACAACTAACAGAAGGTAGTAGTCAGAGGGCCGTACCAGGTCAGGGAGTTTCCTATTAGCATCCCATAGCTGAGCCTCAGGGAGGCAGCAAACTCCCCTGTGGGATGTGTCATGTCAGCATATTGGGCATTTGTTCCCCTCAGAAGGGAGTTGCCTATGATGATTACCCTTCTTTTTTATTTTGTAAAGCACATTGCAATATGTGAGGTTGGCTGACTCATGCTTGGCAACCCTCAAGATAGTCTTTTCCCTACCTCATCACTTCCCTGGCCCCCAGTTTCCAGAGCCTCATGCCTGGTCCATAGGAGCACCTGGTGTGGGGAGGGAGTCTAACAGGGTATTTGCCTGCTACCCTGAGCAGGGACCTGCCTATATTTCCCCCTTGTCCTTTAGGTCCCCTCCTGCCTGTTAGAGAAAGGGTAGGGCATCCTTGGTTTCCTGAGGTGCAGTTGTCTGCTATGCCTGCTCAAGGTTTGTAGAGAGTGGCTCCAGCAGTCAATTTCCTCCTCAGGTGATCTGATACTCCTTAACCTTTCAACCTCCTCTTTACCACCTACCACCAGGCTGAGTAGATCATCAACCTGCTCACACCTCACAGAAGTATTGTGTCTGCTGCCTTCTGATGCCAATTGTATATATAAGAAATATTATATATATAAGAAATTATTGTATTCTGAAGAATATATACAAGAATAAAGAAGAACAAACTGTTTAGGCAATACTAGAACTTCAGAACTCAAGTATTCCATGACAACAGACAGCACTAGTCTTACTGAGAATGGTGCTAAACCACAGAGTGAGATTAACCTTCTGAACTGACCTCATCAGTCTAGGAGAAGCACCTCTGGGGCATGGCAATAGGAACAATGAAGGTAGCAAAAATCACCACCTTTGGTAGAAGCCAGGTGCTGTCTCACAGAATTAAAAGGCTGATGCTGACGAGGCTCAAAAGCACCATTTTAGGAACCTTTATTTCTTGAAGTCTTTATATATTTCAAACCAAGTAAGCCAAATTTCATTTGCCTTCTTTGTATTATCCATAGATAGGATAGGAAACATTGGATCAAGATAAGCAGCATGGATCAAGAATAATTTGGACTGACTGAGGGAAGGAAGCATGTTATGAAATTTATGAACATATACAGACAGAAAAAAATTGCTGTAAGTTAACATGTACATGCTGACTAATGATTTAATTCAGACTGTTAGATTTATGTTCCACTCATTTTCTTTTCCTTGGGGAAATACTGAGTAAATGTAACTCATTATTTATGGAAAACAATTGAATTGTTTAGAACAGAAAAGACAGTATTTCTGCTTTACACTGGTTTACTGGAAACATTCTTGCTTACAAATTCAAATGTCTACAAAATAAATACTATTAACATTAATACATGGGTGACACTTTTATAAACAGTAGCTAGTGTTGAACATCCATAATAATCATTAACACTATTGTGTGGTGTCATGGAATATGAAGAATGGTGACTTTTCAGCATTTTCTGGAAGAGTAGCAATTTTTTTGCACCTACAAAGGACCTTTGAAGCTACATAACATGTAATTTAGTTGAAAATCAAAGGGTATGATTTGTTTTTATTTCTAGCAAGGCATTTCCAGCTCATTAACAATATAGTTCTGAATTATTCTTAGATCATTCTGTTTACTGAAGGAGTTGTAAAGGTTACGTCTAACAAATTCCTGCTAGCAATGAGGATAGTAATTTAGTGTTACATGGGGAAAAATGTAGAAAAGACAACTAATTAGAGCTAGACCTATTGAAAGCTAACTACATGAGGCCTGTTTACTTCAAAGAAACTTGTGTGTCACTACAGTAAGGAAGGGCAAAGAAGATGGCAGTCTGCCAAGGCAAGTTTCTGCTGGGTGACAGTATTCCAATCTAGAAAAGTGTTTCTGATTTAAGCAAATTTGACAGTGTGTCATCATTTTTGTTAATATGCTGTATATTTGACAATGTAATCAGGTTAAAAAATATCCCTCAGTGTGATATGCATGTGTCATTACAGGGGCCATAGGCCACTCTCACGTTATTAAAAGAAGTTTCCCAGTTTATAAGCTCAAAGGCTCCTATAAAATATTTATATCTTTTGGAAAGTAACTTGAACTGTGTTTCTTTTGGAAGTATTTTGAAAGGAAAATGTGCTTCAGATTTTTTGTACTGAAGTTTCTAAGTCTGTTAGACTTTTTGACTGTTTCTTATGTCTAAAAAAATGTATTGAAGGGGAATACTACATTAGTAAGACTACAGAAACAAGATACTAAATCTGTAATTAACACTAGTGTCAGAAAAAGGCTGACTATGAAATTTACTTTTGCTTTTATAGCTTTGACTATCACTATGAAAAACAGTGACCACTGCTCTTTCACTTTACATCCCTAGGAAACCTGAGAGTTGCTACCATCTACAGCTCCTTCAGAAGCAGAAAGAAGTCATAACCCAAGGTATTCCCCCTCTCCCTTCTCATCAGACCATGAAATGCAAGAAGCTGAACAGGACCAACATCTACAGAGAAAAGTCTTACTTCTTGTAAAAATATGAATATTATTAAACAATTAATTAATATTAATTCTTACTATTAAGAGATCTTAAGGAATATTAACTTCATAACAGTATATTTGACTATGTCAAGGGAATAAAAGGTGAGAAACCAAAAACGCTTGTGCCTAATGACTTTTCACTCAAACATATAAAAATAAATTAAACTGATCATTTGGCTTTAGGAGATTTCCCTGGAAACAGGACAATTTCTACCAATTTTGTTAAATGATTTCTTTAGTCTAGTGCACTTTTTATTTCATTGTATCTTGAAAATCTTGTATGCAGAAACAGAATAAAAAATACAAATTTTTTTTATTATAGAGAAAAATTTTCACTTTTACTGCCATTTGATATTTTTTTTCTGTCTTCTACATGGTCTACTAAGATCGAGAGTTAAATTCAACCCTAACAAGCCAATGATATTACAGTCTTTGAAATTATTACAAAATGATGTATTAAAGCTTCCAAAGTGAAAATTGTGTGCTCGTATTTCCTGAAATATCAAGGACAGTTTACAAATTAGTCACTTTTTCTTCCTAATCCTATGTTTAGTCATCTAATTATATGATTTACTGCTCAAGATGCACATTTCACTAATCAACCAGCACTCTTTCCTGTGTTGCTTATTTTAATATTTGTGAATTTACGTATTTTAGTGATTCAGTTACACAACTCACCAATCCAATTGAATGGTGTATGGATCCAACTGCATGTGAAAATCTGGACAGAGGCAAAGCTGATTGGGTTTTAGCAATACTGTAGGGACTTTTTTTTTTCTTCAAGTGTTACTTAGATACAAGATACTCTGATTTCAGATGGTTTGTCTCATCCTAACTGCTGCAGAAGTTATCCTTACACATTCCAGTGCCATTCAAGTTTTAAAACTCTATCAGAGAATCATAGAATGGCCTGGGGTTGGAAGGGACATTAAAGGTCACCTAGCTCCAATTCTCCTGGAGACTGGACAGGGGCAGGGACAACTTCCACTAGACCAGGTTGATCAGAGCTCCATCCAACCTGGCCTTGAACCCTTCCAGGGATGGGGCAGCTGCAGTTTCTCTGGACAGGGACTCTACAACCTCTCAGGGCAACCTTTTTCAACGCTTCACCACCCTCATTGTAAAGAATTTCTTCCTAATATCTAATCTAAACCTACTCTCAGTTTAAAACTTGTCCTCCTTACCCTGTCACTTTGTGACCTTGTAAATAGTCTCTCCCCATCTTTCTAGTAGGCTCCCTTCAGGTACTGAAAGACCAAAAGCCTTCTCTTTTCCAGGATAAGCAGACCAAGTTCTCTCAGCCTTTTTTTCTAGGGGAGTCGCTCCATTCCTTGGCATATCTCCCTGGCAGGGTGAAATAGCCAATACTGTCCTGTTAAGCCATTGGTGCCCATGATATCTAGTAAAAAGGCATCTCAGAGAAAATTTTTGTACTATTTTATGAAGGCAGCCTAGCCAATCTGAGATTGTTACCAAACAAAAGAACAATAACTGAAGAGATTAGGAACTGAATAAGCGTCTTATACTTGTGAAGGAAGAAAGGAAGCAGAAAAGGATGGAGGCACCTGCACAAGTTCCTTGAAATGGGAACTGGGGAGGAGTATTTCTAAGTAGAACTCAAACTTTTGTTTTTCTTAGGAAATTTGTGTACAGGTAACACTTAGAGAATGCTGAAATGAGAAAGATGGACAGAAAGGTCAACTGCATATTTCCCATCAAACATATTAGACAGAAGGAACTGAAAAGTTTTGAAAAGACCAACATAATGAAACTGCCTGCTGGCTTTTCCTATGAGAGGACAGGCCTTTGAGAGTTGTCATGAAAGCTTTACTGGTATGTACTACCATTCTATCAAAGCTGGAAGAAGATGGGAAAATTCATGCTGAGCAGAAAGCTGAGGAGAGAGAAAGAATCTCAAGAGGACTTCATGCAGGGAAGAACAAGGAGGGACTGAAGCACAAAAGGCCAAGGTGACAGTTTGATATAGATGCTGAGATATAGCTTTTAAGAAGAAAATACCAGTGCTAGGTATGTTTCTACAAGATACTAAGTGGTAAATCTCTGAAGGCTATGAGCAACAGTCAAGCAGGAACAACATGTTAGGAAGTTCAGAATGATTTTTCTAGGTAAATTCACACTTGGGAGTTTGAATTCTAAATGCTTCTGGACAAATGCAGAAAGAAAGGCTAAATCGAACCTTGCAGTTGCATCATTGCTACACTGTACTAATCATGACAATTTTTACAGAAATCACATTTTGTAATGCTGTATTTTAGTTCATAGTCCTTGAATTATACATTTGCCATCCTGCTTTACTCCAAAATATTCCATTGCATTGATTCACCATGCTTTTGGAAAGATATGGAAATAGCTGTATTTTATTTCTACTAGTGCTGAACTGCTACAGTATATTTGTTATTTCTGAATAGTTAACAGCCATCATACTTTCACTTACACACACATATGGATGCATATCCATGTTAAAATAAATGTATGGTGACTTTTGTTTTTCATTCGACTTACCCCTTGTTTTTTGAATCAATATTTATTTGTTTCATACCATCTTGGTCTGAGTTCAATAATACATTATCAGCATTCATTAAAAAAGGAATAGTTCTGTTAGCTCTGTTATTCAACACAAAAAAAAAAAAAGGAGCAGTAGGGCTGAAGTGTAGTCTACTCCTTATAATACTGAAATGAATGCTGAGCAAGTTACCTAAAACTCTATGTGAATAAAGTGAATAAAGTATTGGAAACAAACCCTAAGAGAAAGCTAAAGTTTAATGGTCATACACATAACAATGATGCATTTCCTTACACATAGCATTCAAGAGACTACATTCCATGATGAGTGTTTCTAAAGTGCTAGTTTAGTTGGAGCTAAGCAAAAACTGGCATCTTTTTATGACCCTACCACTTCTTATGGAAACAAATCCTACCTTTGAACTAAGTATTAATCTGTACTCACAATACCTATAAAAACTTCAAGTGAAAATGGGAGTGAATGAAGATTTAAAAAAACCCCTGTCCTTAGGTGTTTTGTTTTTTTTTCCTTTCCATCTTGACTATAGTCAAATAGTATCTTGGAATTTTAATAAATAAATATTAGGAAATTAATTACTTTTCAATTTTTTTTAATAGAAAGAAATATTCTTTGTTTCAAAATAACTGAATGTTAGGTCTTTCTTGTCAAGCTTAGATAAATGAGCCGATATCAAGTAACTGACTATAGGTTCCTATTTAGCATGGGGCTTTCATTACTTTAGACATCTGTGTATTTATGCAGCTCACACATGGAAATATGCCTCTGCCTGTGTAGTTTAATCTTTAAGTTTTTTAATATAAAAATACACCCTTCTTTCCCTTTTTTGCCCTACCATAATAAAAATTGATTTAAAAAGGCCAAGTTTTTTTCATATCAAGAGTGATTTCATGAAGAAAAACTTTTCATATACAAGGTTACTCTGTTTCAGCATTTGGCTAGTCCATGTTATTGGAAAAATTTTACTGAGTGCAGAAGTGGAAAAAGTCTTAAAAATATGTTAGAATTCCAAAAATATTTTCTCAAAAAAGTCTTTATTTTCTCAAAAAAGTCTTTAAAATTTTCTAAAAATACAGGTCTATAATGACTGAATTAAAGAAGTAAAAAACGTTTGCCAATTTAAGCACTGACAGAACATATTTTGTAGTCATTATACAGTGACGATTCGGAAACAATTCTAATCATATCATAAGAAAGAAAGTATGTGCATTAAATTTTTATATATAAATCACATACTGATCCATGAAGACAAAGCTGAGTAGAGCAAAATAACATCGAAAGATGGTAGGTATGACCATTCATCATCTTGCTTTCTTTTATTTTCTTCCTGGGAATTATACTTTGAATAAGTTTCAAATGCATAAGGATAGATTAAAGGTATTTAACAATACATAAAAATAATATAGTAATGGTGATTTTAAAGTCATTTAATACACGTTATTAAAGTAGTTTTAGGTATTTGGTTTGTATCATAAAATCATATATCATGAACATAGAAATCACTCTTTAAAAACATGAAATTATTCTTTTCAGTTTTTAATTATGTGGTAGAATTGTGTTAATTTGAAGTTGCAAATCACAGAGTCATAAAAATGCTGAGTTGGAAGGGACCCACAATGATTATCGAGTCAAAATGCTGCCCCTGTACTGGACACCCCAAGAGTCACACTGTGTGCCTGAGAGTATTGTCCAATCACTTCTTGAACTCTGTTAGGCTTGGTGCTGTGATTGCTTCCCTGGGAACCTGTTTCAGTGTCCAGTCACTCTCTGGGTGACATCTTTCTTCCTGAGATCTAATCAAAAACTCCCCCAACTCAGCTTCATATATATTCTCTTGTTCTAGGGATTATTATCCTCCTTAAAAGTTAAATTTTCATTGAAACATGAATCACTTTGCTAGAAGTACTGCAGGTATAAGTGAAAACTAAAAGTATAATATGAGAAGCTCAGTTAGGAGACAATTTTAAATTGCTACTGTATAAGCAAGATATATTTCCTATTTACTTTTCATTTATGTGCTAAGTAAGTAAATGAAGGACTCTTACTAAAGACTATTCCAAAATGTGATATTATCTCTGTCTCAGCAGGAATTGCTAGAATCAAAGAGAACTCACATGTTTTGACATAAAAAACTACTAATTGAAATGTGTCCTGCTGCTTCATCTATTTTGACTGCATGTAGTATACTAATCCACTTTTGTTTATAGATGAAAATAATTGGCAATTATATTAAACCTTCCAAACCACAGTGTTAGAATGATATGCAGTCTGCTTGTAAATAACCCTTTATTTTCCATGTTTCCATCTGAACTAGCCAGTATGGTTCCTGAAAATTTCTATAGATCAAGGAGACACAACACCTCAAAAAGTGGTGAGTATTTTGCTTCTTATTACAGATGAGGTATCAGTGAAGGCCTTTTACAGGTGTTGTTTAGCACCAGAAACTATCACTTTACCCTTTTCTAAAACTGAGTTCATGATAGAAAGAAGTTCAAAATGTGCTGTTGACTTCAGTACACTTACAAATCTTTTGGACCACTAAAGCAAGGCCATTTTTGCCATTTTGGATCATTACAAGTTGAAAAAACATACTATACAAAGAAAGTCCAAGAGGAGTAAGCCTAAATGGTCACAGTACCTCTGGACTGCTATGGGAAGCAAGCCATCTTCCAGGCTTAGCGTGGAATATCATCATTTTGCTCCAGATTTAACTCTCCTTCCTCTCTTTCTGCAATATGTTTTCTTCAAGATGCTACCAATAATATCTCAATACACATTATGGAAATGTTCCTATTTAACACCAAAAGCACAGTATGAAGAACGTATCAGTAAGGTTTCTTGAACAACCACTAAAAATAGAGAATCTGCCTTATCCTGTGATACATTACATGAGTCTTCAGTGTCAGCTTTATTTTGTAAGAAAATGCAAATAGATTCCTCCTTCTGACCTGAGCACTTAAAGGGCTGTTCTGCAGCATTGCTCAGATGAACCTCTATTGGGAATAATATGATAATTCAATTGTGAGTGCAGAGTAGTTGCTAACGTTTATAAATTCCACCTCATTTATACATTAAAAAAAAATTCATGGTCTGGAAATATATGTCCAATATTGAGGGAAAGACAAACAGTGAATTGATTAATATTATCAGGAGATTTGGTTTATTTCAGTGTTTTAAGTTAGTTCTATAGTAAATACAAAGTGAACTTTGTAAGTTGTTTGGTTATTAAGATTTATTGAGGATCAAGAAAAATTAAATGTAATCCTTCTTTTGTTTCCTTGTGGTCCACAGCATGGATTTTAATCAAAATCTGGTTATAAAGATATCTGTCAATGGATTACAACACAACTATAAAAAATTCTATAATTTTTCCCAGACCAAAATTCCATTTTATGTCTCATCTAATCTAAAAGTTTACCATTTGCTGCTGCTTAGACTCCTTCCTACATCATTTCTCCATTTGCATAGACTTGAACCTTTCCTTGAAGGTACTCGCACTCATCAGTCCTGATTCAACTCCTCATGATAGAGAAAAAAAAAAAAAGGCATTGTCAGGCTACTTTTTGATCACATTGGTAAGCTCTTTCAGTGCAGGGTCAGAAATCCCTCAGAATAAGAAAATGAGTCATGAACAGAAGAGAAGACAGAGCAAGGATAAAAATTTTGATTTAAAACTGTTCAATCAGATTAACAAATAGGATGTAATTTTATCCTGAATCTCTGCTTCCAAGTTGTCTTGCACTTTGTAAAACAATTAAATCTCCATCTGTCTAAAGAAAGAAAATGACTGTTGCTGGTGCTTATCATACTTACTGGTCCTCAGTTCCTATCTCTCTTCTGACTTCCCATGTAAATTTCTCTCTTGTCATTCTCCTCTTTCCAACACTGTCAAAGTGCCCACATGCCTCCCTTTTTGGTACACATCATGTCCATTGCTCTAATGTAGATCTTGCACCACTGATGAGCCAGAGCCTCACACTAACTACAAAGCAGCTTCCAAGCACAATACTGCTAAGCACAACACTCAGAGCTAACCACAATCTGCTTTTCCAGAGATTCTTTCACAACAGAATGCATGAGTCCTGTTCTTGCCTGCCTAAGTTACAACAGGCTCAATGAGGAAAAAAAGGAGTGTTCCACACAATTTCAGACACATTAGGATGGAAGATTTTAATGCATCATATTGTCTCAAGCTTTGTTTCAACATCTATACCACATTAACAAGGGCTCCAATAAACTTTTAACAGCCAGCATCATTCCCAAGAAAAGACTACTCCTAGGTTAGCAGCAATAACCACTAAAATCCCAAGCCTCCTGGAAAACTCAAAGACATGCAATGTCTGCCAAAAGATGTGACCCACAATCTGTAAAGCACTGATGATTTTAGACCATGATGGAATTATAAAATACTAACGCAAGAGTTTTACCACAGATACTTATGATGACACATCTATAGAGGAGGTAAGAAATGAATGCTCTTTGGGGGGAAAAAAGGCAACATGAAGCATTACAAAGCATATGCATGAATAAACCTAAGGATTTCATACTTTTTTTTTTTTTTTTTTTTGGCTTATAGCTCCCAAATCAGCCTTCATTTATTTGCATACTACATGTGGTTTACTGCTCACCAGGCTCTTTCTTCAATTAACTGTTAACACATAAGCTCCCTCATAGTCAAAGTTCCATAAATTGATTTTTACGCACACCAAAGAAATGGTTTCAGTGTCTGTATAAAGAATTTATGAAAGACAGCTTATTTGAGGAACAGGGTTCATGAACATCTAAAAGAATAAAGGAAAAGTAATGAAAATAAGATTAATCCTGAAAAGGATACACAGTCATCTTTCCCATCTCATTGCTATCCAAAACTGAATACAGAGAGTATATGTCCTCAAGTCTTGAAAGGCCCTTGCCTATGAAAAAAAATCTTCTTGCATGAGACACACAGATTCAGTTTTTCACATTTAAATATTTATTACTTTTCTACACCCTGGACTTCTAAACTCTAAGTTAAATAGTTGACTGACATATTTTAGGAAAAGCATAACGTCTACACAGACTAATATGCAACAGCCTGATTATGCAGTAACTTCAGCAACCTGGGCCATATATATCTGACACCACCAAATTCAATGCTTCATGAGTAAAACATAGAGTTTACCTGCCAGCATAGCATGCAAAAATTCTGTCTCACAACATTGAAATTGTAAATGGCATGAGAAACCAAGAAACCCTTTCTTCTAGAAGTCCCTCTGCAATGAAGGGGCTAAAGTGTAAGCCCTTCATTATTATTAATGTTTTTCATTTAAAAGGAAAACACTGATCACTCAGATTTGGTAATACTACTTCAGCAGAAAAAGATAAATTTTGCAGGATACTGTGTGTATTTGGAGTGAGGTTGCCTGACAGCACTCTGAGATGCTTCTAACACTTCAAGCTTCAGAGGTATTTATAAAGTCAGTTATCACCACTGTTTCATGTATTTAAGGGAAGGAAACAGTGATAATAAAAATAAATTTATGTACAAATTATAAGGAAAGATAATAAGTGAAGGTACAGCAATTCTAATGTGGGTAGTGTTGGTAACTTACAATAGGTGACTTGTTGGGATGATGCTGTTGTGGGCCACCATTCTTTCCCAGTGCTCATGGCCTTAACATTTGGTGTATCATGACATTAATTGTCAAGGATTTGTCTAAAGATTGACAAAAGGGTACAGCATTATTTTGTAAACTGTATATGACAGACGTATGTTTCTGTTTTTATATTTGCACAGCACCTAACAGACAGGGCCTCCTGCCTGTCACTGTAGTTCATAGATGTTACAGTTATACATTATTAAGTAAAAGATGAACTGCTACTTTTGGAGTTCCCTTTGATCTTCTCCACTGTTTTCTCACTGTAGGAGGGGAGAAGAGACCTAAGCCAGAGAGTCAAAGATCCCAAAAACTCCGCAGATGATATCAAATTTGCAAACAAACTGTATTAAAATATTTGGGGTTTTGGAAGCTCAGTTTGGCACATTTCAAGAACAGCTGCTTCTCAGTTTTCTGGAGGCAAGAATTTGTTTCAGCAAAAACAAGAAAGATGACCATTATCAAGAAGTGGTCGTAATATATTATGGTGGTCCTGAAAAAACCCATCCATTTTAATAATTCACTATCAAAACATCAATACGCATTCAGTAATTAGCATTATGATAGTGCATTTTTATGCTTTCCATTGAATGACTGTAAACCTAAATCCAATTTAAAATCCCAGACATTGATTCTTTTCTTTTCAGAATCTGTGTTTCTTATAGTTATGTACCACTGAAGGTGAATCCACAATATCAGAAGGCACTTTCCTCATACCAGAAAACAATTCATCTTGAAAGAAACACAACCATTTCAAATGCAACTACATCTACCTCCTTCAAAATATTAATCCCTAATACAAAACTATACAAGACTATTATAATGGAAATGTGTTACAGATTTTTTTATGTAAAATTTTTCACATTATAGCTCAGGCGGTAAATCAGTAGCGTAACTGGTGAATAAACTTTGGTGTTCCAAATTGCTGTCCAGGGCACAGTCAGTAGATAATGTTCTTGGATCCAGTAAAGGATTTATAATAAGCAGAAGGCATTGATTTATGAGTATAGAATAAATCAAATAACAGAAATGCTACATACAAACCTGAAACCGATACTCAGCATACAGTACCTCAGAAAGGTGCAGATATAAAGGTACCAATGGCAACTAAATGAAACAACACAGAGAGAAATATTATATAAATTGCACAAAAACTATTGCAAGTGAAGAAAAAAAAAAAGGGGATTTTTTAAGTATTCTGTATATTTTACAACCAGATATAGAGAAAAACACAAAGAAGATTTATCAAATGTATTATATGGGTTTCTGTGAAATTCAGTCAACAATACCAAATACACAATCAAAATTTTATATTACCATATTATTTTTTCCTCTTCCTCCGTGACACTCCATGGCACTGACAAAGAAAGCACTTTCAGAACAGTATTTGTACCTTGGGCAATTTAACCATGAAGTGGTTTTCAAACAAGCTCCTGCATAACGACTGGAAATGAACCAAGTACTTTAAAAGAAAAAAAAATCTAAAGTTAAAGAAATGCTGAATATTTAGAACAACTTCTATTTGCTGTGTGACATACTGTTGGTTTGTGAGGAGGGATTAAAGCTAATGTCCTGGCTTCAGACATGTGCATTGTAAAAAAAAAAAAAAANGGTTAGGGAAGGGGTATGTAAAAAAAAAAAAAAAAAAAAAAGGTGTGGAATAAATTAAATAGTTTGTGTTCTTTATAGCATCATGAAATATCATTATTATTCACAAGAAAGAGCGGGTAAATTTACATCAGAATTGTTGTTTGTAAGAATAATTTTAGATAGAGCTCTTCCGGGAAGTCACCCAGAGGGTATGTATTGAATGGAACAGTCTGCTAGAGACAAAAACTGCATTACTTAGTTAAAAAACCCCAAACAAACAAAACAAAAACAAACAAACAAACAAAAAATCCAAAACCAAACCCAAAACCCACTAAAATTTGAAGCAGTATAAAACTGCAGGTAAAACAAAAGATTGCATTAACAGGAGTAAAATGTAAAAAATGTAAACTGTAAATGTAAAATGAAAACAGTGGAATGGATAACTTAAGTAAATGAAAACAGATTAAAATAAACTAGTGTAGTTTTAGCAGAAATTATATAAATCTAAGCAAATAAACAAGCTTGCTGATATACATACCTGCTGTCCTCCCTTTTGCTGCCTGCTGTATTTAAATGTAGTGCCTAGTACTTCCCTCTACTTCTATGACATGTTGCTTTGAAACACAGCAGTTTATTAAAAACTTAATTAATATTTCATTGCACTCTCCTGTAAACACATACATTCTTAGGAAAAAAGAAGTACTGGCAACTATTTGCATATCTCCTATAAGTTTTCCCCAGGGTTACATGTTCAGCCTTACAAAAGATGTGGTAGAGATTCTATGGGGAATTGTATAACATTCTCAGATAGAAGAAGAAATTTGTTTTACGAAGAAGAAATAGAGTTTTTGTAGTAACTACCACTTTTATGAGGGATTGTCTGTCCTGTTATGCTGGATGATTTACAGATAATGCCTATATAAACAAAGCCTGGAGGACTCCAAAGAGCTGGAGGACCACCAGCTACTCTATGAGAAAAAAAGAGGGCTCAGAGAATATTTTGATCAATGTAACTTTTATAGTACTGAAAAGCTACTGGAGTATGTTCTTACTGACTGATGCTTTTCAATTTTTAGGAGACCAGTTATCCTATGAAAAAGAATATTGCTTTGGTTGAAATTGTATGTCACAGATAAACCCACACGACCTGTTTTAATAATCTCATTAAGTTTTAGAGTCATGGCTTCATTGCTTAATTCAAAATGATCTTGAAAAATTACTGACACAGGCAATTAGGAGTAAAGGTTTAATGTTCTCGGAATAAGGATTAGTATACTCTAAAAAACTATACTACTTAAATTGCTCTGTAGGAGACATGGAGATACAGAAGAGAGTCCAGCAAATGACCATAAAGATGATTAAGACACTAAAACATCTCTCCTATGAGGAAAAGTTATCTGGGACTGTTCAGACTGGAGAAGAGAAGGCTTTGGGAAATGTCATCAATGCCTATAAACAGCTGCAGGGAAGATGCACTGAGCACAGCCAGGTGCTTTACAGTGGCCCAGTGATGGAACAGGGACCAATGGGCACAAACTGAAACACACATGTCCCAGTTTCAGCTGGGATAATTTTCCTCCTCTCTTTCATCACTTGCAAGTCAATGAAATATCAAAAACCATCAGGAACCCTATGCTGAAGAGTAGGTGCATATGTAGGAAACCTATACTTTTCAAAAGACAACTAATTAATGTTGTTTTTGGAATGGCAAGAACTAGGAATCACAGAATCACAGAACACCTGAGATTGGAAAATATCTCTGCAAATCATCTGTTCCAGCTTTCCTGCTCAAGTAGACAGCTAGAGACACTTGCTCAGGACTGTGTCCAGATGGCTTCTGAGTATTTTCAAGGAGGGAGACTTCACAATCTCCCTTGGCAACCTATTCAAGTGCTTAGGCAACCTCAGAGTAAATTAGGGTCAATGAGCGAACAATTTTCTTAAACTCTTAACTTTCACAAAATGACTGTTTCCTGAATTTTTTTTGTATTTCAAATTGCTTCAAAGAAATGTTACCATTTTTGTCAGTCAAGAAACTTTCTGTGTTCTTTTTGTCATCTTCACCCAAAGATTCTTTTCTGCTAATAGCCAACATAGCTTTTCACTATCTAAACTCCATCTCAAAAGTTTCTTCTATCCCACACACTGACAATTCTAAGAGAAGTTTAATTGAATTTCCAAATCTTAAAGGCACTATTTTCAAGTGACTAGCACTCTATTATATTTCTGACAGAGGCAAGCCTTGCAATTGCAGATGGAAAAGTGTAGTTCATATAAACAAAATGTTCAAAATAGTTTGTAAAAATCTAAAAAGACTACATTGTCATGGATTAATCATTAGTATGGTCTAAAAAGCAATGACATTGTCAGAAGAGCAATATTTAGAACTACAAAGCAAAAGACTTGATTTTTTTTAAATTTTTTTTAGAAACAAAATACCTAGGAACATATCAGAGCAACTCACTAGTAAAAATGGAAGGGGGAGGCTTACCAAAAAACTGATGGCCAAGATTGACACAGGGTTTTTTTTCAAAAAATACTTTGTTGTTATTCTTGAGCCCAGATTTCTAGGCCATAGAATGATTTCTGGGCACAGCATAGAAAAATATCTTTTCTTTTTTTTTTTTTGTTTACAGAAATATAGCAGCCCTGACTGTTGATAAAGGCGTTCTCTCAGGCAGCCAAGATCAATTGCATTTGTGACTGTTACAGTTATGAAAGCAACTGGTTTCCATTACATTTCAAATAAAAGAAAATCCAAAATAACAAGTAGCAAGGATTAGCCTTTTAAATTCTGGCCACTAAATAAATTGATTTACATTTCAAATCCTGATCAGTTCTCATGAAAGACACCATGGTGGTTCTGTTTAGCTTTTTTGTTTGTTTTGGCAAGCAAGAAATAGTTAGTCCCAGTCCTTTGGCTGAATTCCAGTTTAATAATTAATTACAGTCTGTCCACTAAATGATCTTAGAAATTTCATGAGGGA